>VXAD01008123.1:498654-523362 GCA_013399195.1 Dicrurus megarhynchus
GGGGGGGGGGGGGTTTCATAGAAATGATCTAAAGATGCCAAACCAACCCTTTCATACCCTGATCGGGGTGATGGTTGCTGGGGGGTGGCGTGGTTCCGATGTCTCTCCCTCACCAAAAGGGGGGCAGCTGGGATGAGCTGTGCTGGAATGCACATCAGGCTGGTCCCTGGGCTGCTGGCCTCTGTCTTGGGCAGGAGCTTGGCTTAGCCCTGCTCCTGCTTTAGGATTTGTGCTCCCGAGTTTTCCCTGAGCAGTGGGGGTTTTTCAGTGGAAATAATCTTCACTCCCAGCCCCTGGAGGTCCTGGGTTTGTGTGAATACGGGAATGAATGAGCTGAGGGGAGGTTGGAAGGAGATTCAGCAGTGCTGAGCACATGCTGGGAATAGAAGAGCCCTTCGAAGCTGATGGTTCTGTCCAAGGGTGGGGGTGGGTGTTCAGCTGAACAAATTGTTCACTTTGGCTTCTTTGCAGGCAGAAACGTTACGATCAGCTAATGAGATTGTTCTCGAGCCTTGTGGGGTTTTCTCTTCCTCTCTCGGAGTCGTCATGAGAGTGGGTTTGGCAGAGCTTTAACTCTTGCTCCACACACTGATCTGGTTTTGCACTGATCCAAAATAATAATAATTAAAAAAGGATGAAAGCTTGGTGAGCTGAAGAATGAATGTGAAGAATATATGGAGCAAAGTGGAAAATAGCAGCTGAATGGGGTTCAAATCTCTGTCTTTAGTGAGGCACAGGTAAAGATTACAAGAGCAATTTTAAAAACAGCATTTGTGTATTGCTTGAAGATAATGTTTAGAACTGTCTGTGTGAGCAGAGCACGTGGGTGTGTCACAGTCACAGAATCCCGGGATGGCTTGGGTGGGAAGGGACCTTAAGGCTCCACTGTGGTCACCTGGCAGGCATCTCCCACCTCCCAGGGCTGCAGCCTCACTCGGTGGGCAGATACCGGCCGTCGTATGGAGGAAAGGTCCCATCCTGGGCCTCGGGCTCTGTCCTAATGCCACGGTGAGCCTCCTCCATGGAAGGGGCTGACACCTTCCCAGTTTGCCTCTGGAAGGTGAGGGAGGCTGAGCTGTGTGGGTTTGGGGGGAAGGTCTCAAACCACAGGGCTTTGAACCACTCTTGGGTGATTTTTTCTGTCCAAAGCTGTGAAGGAAAGAGGGAAGTAAATACAGCGTGGCCTCTGTGTTGGAAGGTGACTGCATTCCAGGGGACAGCAAAGCCCCTGGGAATATGCCAGTACAGAGTGGAGGAGGGGAACCATGTGGAAAGTGCCTGGAAAGCTGGAGCTTATTGCCTCACGTTGTGGCATTAATCCGTGAGTGTCCGAGGCTCTCGGAGCTGCCGGGTGCCCCGGGCTGTGCCGCCTCCTGGCATCGCTGCCAAAGGCTTTCTCTGGTTCCCAGTGAATCCCTCCCATGGCTGTTCCAGCTCTCAGCCTGCTTGGCTGCCTGCAGAGTTTCTCAGTGGTTCTGTGTTGTGTTTCTCTCGTGGCATCGGCTGTTTCTTCCAGTGTGACCTGTTATTCCTCATTTAACATCAAGATGGTTTGGGTTTGCTCAAGTGCTTGGAGTGGCAGAAACAATCTCCCTCCAGACCCCGGTGGCCGTTTCTCATTCCTTCTGCTGACTCCTAGAAGTGGTTCTGATGATGCAGTTCCCCTTCAGCCTGTAACTTTCCGGTGTGAAATCGGTTGTAGCTCCACGGCAGCTCCATGTCATTACCAGGATGGTTTAGCAGCAGCTGGTGGATCTGCTCTGCTCACTTTGCAGCTGGGCCTTTAGTAGGGCAGTCTCCTGGTGAAAAATCAGTCTGCTAATCTCTAATTCCCTCAGTTTATTGGGGCTGTCTCTGTCTGCCTGGTTGGAATTCAGCTGCATGGACTCAGCAGAAAGCAGCGTGGACTGGTGGGTGGATGGGCTGACTGAGGGACTTGAAGCTGAGACTGAGATTGGATATTCCTGTCACTCCATGGCCTTGTACAAAGTCCCTCTCCGTCTTCCTTTTAGACTCTCTTCGGGTTTAGAAAGGAAGGAGTGGGTTTCCCTCTCCCCCAGAGCAAGTGGAGGTTCCAGATCCCCAGTGGTCACTGCAGGACATCACACTCCATGTTGTGCACGGATGCTCCTTTCTAATGCTAGATGAGAAAAGAATCATTTTCACAAAATGCTTATAGAGACATTAAAGCTGAGGAGTATCTGTAGGTCCTCATCCCAGAGCTGATCCCCATCAGGGGAACATCCATCCCAGGATGTTGCTGCCAGCACCTCGCAGGGAAGGGTGGGACCGAACTGGGAAAGGCTCAGTTCTAAATATAGAGACACACTACGCTCGGTGCTGTTTTGGAAAGTGTGGCTGAGCCATCATTCTGTTCTTCCCCTCCTCCACTGCTGCCGCAGGGTGTCAGAGGATGAAGTGTACATTACTGTGTTTCGCTTTCTTGGGTTATTTTTGGTTCAAATCCAGTGGGTTTTTCTGGGGTAGGATGTGTCCTGATTTTAAGGTGAGGAGCAGGTCTGCTGCTGTTTGTGCTGCCATGTCACTTAGGAAACGAAATGGATCTAAAACTATTTTTTTCATACTTAATCTCAATTTCTGTGTAATCTGAGCAAAAGAATGGGCTGTATTTAACAGCGCAGGCCAGTGTTCCAGCAGGCAGAGGTGCTTTGTAGTGTTGGGAGAAGCAAACCAGGGAATTGGCACTTCGGATGTGCTCTCAGCAGCATTTGATTCTAAAAACTTCCTTCTAAAAACAATTCCCAGGGCTCTGTGGATTCCCAAAGAGCAAACTGCCAGAATCGGGCTTTACACAGGGAGGTTTTTCCAGAGAGAAGGGCTTGAACTCCTAAAGGTGTTTTGGAAAAGGTCTTGGAGAAGGCTGGGAGGGCAGGAGGCAGCGGATAGCGTTGCCTGTTCTGTGGGAATGTGGCCTCATCCACAGTGGCTCTGCAGGGACGTGCAGCCAGAGGTCCAGCAGGAGCATGGATAACATGTCTTGTTCTAAATGCACGGGTTTCGCTTGCAGTTTGAAGCAACCAACTCCTCCTTTTCAGGGTATTTCTATTAGTTGATTTGAAACTTGTAATAACCCTGGGACTTTTTCGTATTTATTTCATTTTTAGGCAAGTGCATTTGCTAGCAGTTGTGCCTAAATCAGGGCAGAGGCCCAGGAGGTGCAGATTTTTCGAAGAACTTGATGATTTCTGCTCCTTCCCATCTCTGCAGCTGGGGCTGCCTCAGTACAAAACCTCATTTACCATGTGCTGCTTCTGCTATAGTGGCTGGTTTCAGCTCTGAAATGGGTTAATCTCAGCAGAAGACTTTCTGGTTTGATTTTGGAGGAAACATCTGGACATTGCTGTGTCTCTCCTGCCCCGCATGCTCTGGCTGGTTCAAAATTTCTACACAGAAGGAGGGGGAGATGGGCAAAGGGAATTATTTGGTGATTAATTTCTTAATTGGTAAGCATCCAGATGTGGCAAAGGCTTTGTGCAGCAACACTGGGTTTGTCAGCACTTTCTGCTGATGCTTTGTTTCCACACCATGTCGGTGCTTTCTTCCTTTCTGGGCAGCCTTAATATCTGTCCACAGGAATCAGGATGCTTAGGATATATTTTTGTGATATTGTGGCTTTTAATGTGGAGAGCGGAGCTGTGGATTTATCTGTTCCTTACCATCTTTGTGTTCCTTTCTGCCCTGGAGTGCAGCAGTAGGGATTGAGGGTGTTTTGATGACAGTTGATGTTATTTTCTGGCTTCTTTATTTGCTTGGTCCGTCCATCAGATGCAGAAATCAGGTCTGCATTGCTGTTGCCTGCTCTGTGCTCTGCAGGACCTCATTGCAGGGGAGCAGCTTGTACAAGGTTGGCCCTGTTGGTCCTCTCCAAGCAGTGGTTTTACTGTCAAACCCCAGCAGTGGTGGTTGTGAAACTTGTCCCTGAGGTTTAATTGTGGCCACATGGTATGAGCTGCTGTTCAGGTGGATTTGGGGACTGATGACAGAGACTTTTTTAAAGATTTCAGTCACTAGGTGCCAGAAGACGTTGGAATATTGCCCTGCAGAGACATGGTCCTTGCAGCACGTCTGTAATTCTTGGTAATTATTAGCAGTGGTGAGATGATATCAGTTCTACCATCCAGGATGGAGCTTTTGATCTGTCTGTCAGTTCTCCTTGGATTTTTGTGGCCTGTGTAATTAAAATCACACTCAAAATAATCCCCCTTCCCCTCTGTGTTGTTGCAGGAGGCGAAGGGCAGAGTGGAGATGGGCAGCAGACCGTGCCGCCATCGTCAGCCGCTGGAACTGGCTCCAAGCCCACGTCTCGGACCTGGAATACCGAATCCGGCAGCAGACGGACATTTACAAGCAGATTAGAGCCAATAAGGTGAGGTGCAGGATGCCTTTGGGTGCCTGTGGTTCTGCTTTGCCTGCTGATGGCTCTCGCTGACACCGGAGAGTGCAGATGCAGAGTCTGATGCTTTTTGCCCCGCCTCTCTCCCAAAGCAGAGTGCAAAGCTGTGGCTCATTGTAATGCAGTGGGGCATGGGCTGGGGGCAGCTCCTGTCCCTGCTTCAGTACCATAACGTGAAGGGAGCAATACCTCGCTTCAGAGTCGGTCTTTGGTGCCGAGCAGAGCTGGTGCTGTTGCGTGTGTGACGCTGTTCCCCATCGCTTAAACCTTTCTCTTTTTATTTGATATTTTTTTAAAACCTTCTGATTCTTTCTTTTTGGGAGTAGCTGAAGATGGGGATAAGAATAACTGAGACTTAGTGGGAAAGGGAGTGGCCTGTGGAGGAAGTTAGTTCAGATGCTATCAGCCAGCACAGGCTTAAAATTGAGTCTGTTTCATGAAAAAGATCATTTCTTGATGCTGACCTTTCTTGTGGAAGGAATTATTTTTTTAGAGTTGCTCTCAGATGGTGGGAGACTGGGGGAGAGCAGAGAAGGGCTGAGGAAGGGATTGTTATGGAGACTTGTTCAGGCATGCACATCTAAATGTCAGGCCTTGGAGGGAGGAATGTCTGGAGTTTGTGGCAAGAAGGCTCCTGGTATTGCATCAACTGAGAGATCCTCAGGAATTCAGTCTGGCAAACGCCTTTCCCAAGATGTGTGTTGCTCTGGGGGTGGTGGGGAGAGGCTTCCAGGGGGTAGAAAGCAGGGGAGGGAGACTGGACTTGGATGCAGCTGTGCAGAAAAACAGGCTTAATTGAGTGAGCGAGGGCTCTAAATGAGTAGGTGGAAGAGTACGGCTTGTGAGCAGAATCCATTACTGAGATTAGGGCAGAAGGCTTCTGGGAAGTGGGCAAATGAAGGATTCTTCAGAAAGGATCATCTTCCTTCTGTCTTAAAGCTGATGGTGCAGCATGGTTTTAAGTACAAAATACAAAATAGCTGAACATTTATATGCTAAAAGTTAAGTAATGGAAGAAACGAGAAAACTCACGTAGTGATGTGGAAGGTTCAGGGCTTTCACCAGGTGATGACAACTTGACAGGCTCATGAAATGGCCTGAAAATGGTTACAAGCATCCCCAGCGTTTTTATCTAAGGCTGCAGCCTCCAGGTCTGAAAGGAGGTTCTGGCCAACAGGATCGTCCTCTTTGATTTGTTCAAACCAAAACTCAACTGTGATAACCCAATACATGAATTTAAGATAAAACATGCTTAGGGTGCAGGGGGGTTCAGATCTTCAGCGTTTTGGGGAGTGACTGTTCTGCCTGAAGAAGAAAATAACAGAACCATGAGTATCACATACCCCATCTCTGAAAGGACTTGCTGGAGATTATTCCTGCACCCAGCTGTCGTTATCTTGATGTCACTGAGCTCTGGGATGGTTGTAAGACAGATTCTGTTTGCACCAATGAAAAACTAGAGAGAGTCTTAAAAGGACTTGGAACAAGAAGAGGGGACTAAAGAAACAACCCTGTGTTTCAATAACACTCGAGCTTGTTGGAATGGATTTGGCTTCAAATTGTACAAGGAAAACAGTTAAAGAATTTGGAAAAACTTAGTTTTTTCTGTCAACATAACTCCAGCTTATTTGGCCATAAGGAGGTTAAAATGTAGCTGCTGCAGGAATTCAGAGTTCTACAAGTTCTAAAGTTCAAAGAAATTCTATTTCATTATTTTTTAGGTTAATTACCTTTATATGTTAGAGTTTACGTCCCAGTGTACCCTTCAAGAAAGACACATTGCTGTGTCAGATCAAAGCAAGGGAAGGACCAGGCAGTCAAAAATAACCCTGTGTTTTGAGGGTAAACTGCAGCCTGGGTGTCTCAGCAGGAATTGTGCTCTCGGCACATTCGGATCGGCTCAGTCGGAGCCTGGTGAGATGTGGAGGAAAACACCAAATCAGGGAGCGTGTGCTCAGAGCTGATTGTAAAATACCCTGTTTCAGGCACGTAAAAATAGCAGGCTGTTGTGCCTTTGGATGGGGAGAGTGTGTACAGTAAATGTAAGGCTCTGGATGTCCATGAAGGTCATTGGGTGGTTTTGTTTCATTTCACAAAGGTGCATCCTGGGGCATGGAGCAGCTCCCTTCACCCCCTGCCTTTATCCAGAGGCAGAAGTCCTTGGTGGCAGTTTCTGTTCCTCGTGCCCAGCTTTCCCCACCTGCTCCTCTCACTGAGCCTACAAGAAGCCCGAGTGCTTTCAGGGGTGTCAAAGGGAAGCAGTTTCCTTGTTCCCAATTTTGGATTCATTCCCAGTCTCTGCATTTTCTGGAGCTGACCGAGCTCTTTGCTGCACCACGGCCGAGGATGTTTCTAGAAGCTGAAAGGTGATGGGCTGCTTCTGGAGAGGGTAGAGGGAATATAACTCTTCAAGGGTAGAGGAAAATCCCAGCAGTATTGGAGCTCAGACTTCCAGACCCTCTCATCCACTAAACATCCTTCTGGGATGCCAGAAAACTCTGGAAAACCAACATCAAGTATGTTCCAGACACCAGCTGCTTCCTCACTGCTGGTCAGAGGCCGCCTGCGGTTGGATTTAGTTTATGAACTGTTTTTAAACAGTGTCCCAGAACTGCTGCCATCTTTCTGGAAAGCCATGGATGTGTTGAGCAGCTGGTTGTGTCAAGGCAGATAATCATCCTTCGAATCCCAGAATCCCAGGCTGGTTTGGGTTGGAAGGGACCTGGTTCCCGCCCCCTGCCATGGAACTACAGGTGACTTCCACTGTGTCCCATGGCACCGGTCACATGGGATTTGAGGTGGTGGACTTTGAGGGAAGCCTTGTAGCTCTGTCCTCTCTCCAGATAACATGCCCAGGTTGCCCTCCAGGCTCACTTTGCTGTGACACACTGTGCAACCTCCAGACTTGTTTTCAGGTGGCTGATCTGCCTGTTTTGATCTGAGCAGCCCCTTCATGGTTCCTTGTTTGACCAAAGGCAACTTGTGGGGCTTGTCTTTGTCCTGGACTGTGTTCATGGCCTGTAGGTTCCACCAACTCCCTAATCTCTTGCACATTTTGCCCAGCTTTGTTATAATACAGCTCAAAACATGCATAATGACAATGATTTTATTTCACTTTGTGTTTCCGAGAGCAGAGCAGTCCTGCCTTTAGATAAAGCTTCAGTCAAAGTTAAACAGAAGCAGGACAGCATATGTTAAACCTGATAAAACAGTGCTCAGCCACTGTGCTTTGTCCTGCTAAGTTTATAGCAATGCCTTTCTTTCCTTATTGAATTTTTGTAAATATCACTTCTTCGTGGAGGGGAGAGGGAAAGTCTGCTCAGAGTAACGAGTTTGACTGTAGATTTTTGGCACCCACTCAAAACTGTTTGCTTGGCTGTGATGGCCAGTTCCACTTAGTACGATGAAAGCAGTCGCTTCCTGCTCTGTGCTCCAGCAGAATGCTCCCTTTGGCTTGGCTGGCATGTGCGTCCCTGGAGCTGCTGGTGGGGAGGAGGGGAAGGGTGGGAAGCGGGACAAGCAGTGGTTCAGCAGCTTTGCCCAAGAGGGAACTAAACGTCTCCTGTTAATGGGCTGGAGGCATGTGAGCTGGCTCCAGCCACTGTCCTTCCCTCTTTGAGTTCAGCTGAGATGTCAGGAAAACCCAGGCAGCAGCCGAGGATTGGGTTTGGCATCATGTCTGGAAGCCGCGGTGGGAATTGAAGGCCTGCTGTGCAGCCTCGGGGTTTGGGGGACGATGGGTGTGCATCATCCCTGTGGAGACCGAAGGATCTGCGGTTAATTCCTGTTCCCTTCCCTCTCTTCCAGGGGCTGATAGTTCTCGGTGAAGCATCACCCCCTGATCCTGCAGCAGATGATTCATCCCGTCCCGTTAGAGCTGAAGTTAAGCTGGAGCCTGGGGCTGACCGGCTGGTAAGTGCCAGCAGCAGGACTGACTGCTCCAGGGGCTTCATCTGCGCCAGTTCTGGGGAGGGAAGGGTCACCCCTTAAGCTGTGGGGCAGAGGGATGCTCAGACCGTGGGACTGGCCTCCTGGAGCGGCTCTTCCCTGTGACTCCAGGTGGGAATCACTGATCTTGGTCTGTAGCTCACCCCCTCTCACCTTATTTTGGGGTTAGTAAACAATAGGATTTAAACACCTTTTAGAACAGAGTTCCTGGGGGCACCTTTGTAATATGCATTAGCATTTTGTGAAGCTTTAAAATCCTAACTAATCCGTTCCCTACAGCAAAAAAGTACCTCAAACTGAGAGCAGCATGATTAGCAAAGGCTGCTAAAGATGTGGCTATTTAATATCTGCCTGAGCATTCCCCCTTGGAAAGGGCACTAATGATTGCAGTGAGATGCACTGGAAACTATGCAGAGTGCCAGGTATTTATTATTTAATGCAGAAATGTAGGGCACAGACTAAAGGCTCGATCGTACTGTTCAGCCTGCCTCTGATTGCTTTGGATCCTGGGGGACACGCAGACGTATTAAAGTGGAGGGTTTGGAAGTCGTGGTGGAGTAGGAAGAGCAGGATGGTCCCAGTGTGGCTCAAACTTCTGCTGCCAGGCTGCAGCATTCCTGCTTTTCTGTCCCAAGCTGCAGCATTCCTGCTCTTCTCTCCTAATGCCACAACTGGATAGAAATGGGGTGTCACTGCAGCTTGAGGTTCAGGGACCAATATTCAGTGTAGTTGACACAGGTAAAAACACTTCACTAGAAGTGACCATAAAATTGTACTTGGAGTGTTTTCCTCTGTCCCTGGTAAGAATTTGTCAGAGATTTCCTGATACTGAGTGATAATGTGAAATACTGTGAAATTTTCTGCTTGGCACTTTCTTGTGGCCACTCCTGCAGCCCTGTGTGCCTTCTTGGAGCCTGCTGCTCAGAAGGGCGTTTATTCCCCTTCCCCAGGGACACACACATCACTCCGCACTCCCAACTTCTCTGTGACAGTGCTGGAAGTGTCACCCCTGGAACTGCCGCCTCCGGCACCCAGCCCCTGGGCTTGTGCTTAATTAGGGCTGCTCGTTAGGGCGGGGTGTTGAGTCAGAGCCTTGATCTGCTCGGAGCCAGAGATTACCCAGAGACGTTCCCGTGGTGCGTGAGGGCTCTTACTGGAAGGGGATCTCTTGGGCCTCTCCTGGAGAGGTGCTTATCATTTTGGCACCCTCCAAGCTTTTCCCCCCAAACTGGCAGAGCAAGAGGCACATCTGCAACGTGGAGCAAAGGGAGGAATCCATCCTGTCTCACCCCCAGCTCCCTTGGATCTCCTCCTCTCGGGAGTGCCTCCCTTGGCCGGCGTGCGCGCCGGATACGTGTCCTTGGGCATCGGCTTCGTACGTGGGATGTGGCTGATAATCCCCAGGAGGAACTAATCCTATCACCAGTGGAGGGAAGAGCTTTGCAAATAAGGCCTGGGAATATCTGCTGGGAAATGGAAGCTCAGTAGGTGAATAAATATTTTTGCCTGAAGATGGAAAAAACACGAAGCCCTGAAGACATAACTTGACTGTTGATTTTGGTTCCTTGGATTGCTTGTCTAGTGAGAGGGCTGCACTCGAAATATTTAATTAGGGGGCAATATCTAGTAATAGGTGAAGGTCTGAATCTTGCCTGCTTTATTGGGGTTTTTTGGGAATACAGGGGACATTCCTGCTATTAGCTCATGGCAACAGCAGATGTGCTACAGTGGAATCTTTGACACCCCCCAGGATCCTAAGGACCTGGACTTCCAGACCCAAAACACACAGAAGAACTCAGTCAGGAGCAGGGGTGTGATCCTGGTGCCATGGATGCTGCTCTGGATCCCAGCCTGGCTGCCCAGCCAGCCCTGGAGGACAGCGTGGCCTTGGGAGGTGCACCAGGAGCTGGTGTGAGAGTGAGAGTGCAGGAGGTGTTGGCTGTGCTCGTGTGTCCGGGTACACCCATCTCAGGGTGATAAAGAGAGCCTGGGCTGCTCCTGATAAATACACGTGGGGTTGGTGCTGTCCAGCTCCTCCACAGGAAGCAGCTGAGTCCCTCTGTTCCTGTCTTGAACCAGCAAGACACAGAGCAAGCTCTCAGAGAAGTTCCTCCTTCAAGACCCTTTCTGGAGAAGAAAATAAACGATTTCTAAAGAGTTCATGAGTCATGAGTACCCGCCCTGCTGCCCCGGGGGTGCCTCCAGCGGGTGTCACGTGAAGGCTCAGCCTTGCCAAGCCTCTGGAAAGCAGAGGGAAAGTGTTCAGCTCCTGCACTGACTTCACCTGGCTGGGGAGCTGGGTTTACCTGATGGCTCAGGTGTGATCTGATCTTGCTCCTGTGTCTCTCTGGGTGGCAGAGCTGGTCTCATCCTGTCTGTTTCCCCATAGGAGAAATGTCTCTTTTAGCAGAATTGTAAAAACCCCAGCAAAGTTCCTCAAACAGGCCCAGGCAGAAGTTGTGTGAGTTGTTAGAAATTGTCCTTCCCTGGGTGACTCAGGTTTCTGCTCTTCTGGACACCATTAATCCAGCACTGCCATGGCCTGGTTTAGTTGTTTATTGAGTTGGGGGGTGTTTGCAGGGAGGATTTAATCACCGCAATCCAGATGGGTTTGGGATGGAGTCAGGGCCAAGCAGGGGGCTTGGCTGACCATCTGTGTGGTGTCAGAGCTCTGCTTTTGCCTGTTTTATTGGTACTTGAACCACATCACCACCGTGTGTGCTCAAAGGGGGAACCCCAGCGAGAGGCAGGGCAGGGAATGTAGGAAGTGCTGCACGAAGGAAGAAATGAAGTTTAACCCCGGGGAGGAGCATGTCTGACACCAAAAACAAGGGACTGCACGGATGGGGCTGGAGGTGATGAATGCCAGAGGTATGGACATGCTGGGCCATGCCAGGGTGGGGAGCAGGAATGTCCCTGGTGGGAGGTACAAAGCCAGTGTGTCCTTGGAGGCTTGGTGACAATCCTGCTGCTCCCTGCAGAGCCAGGGGGTTTGTGTTTCAGACCTCAGGCAGAAGGGATTTGGGAGCACAGTGTCTTTAACTCCATTTTTACTCACTTTCCTCTGCCAAAAAGGTGTTTCCAGCTTTGTGTTTATCCAGCACTTTTAGCGTTACAGACTTGCCCTGCTCCCATCCAAACCCCACAGCCTGGGTTCACACTCATTTAAAACACTCCTTAAAATGCTGTTTGGATTGTGTTTGCACAGGTCGTGAGTTAAAATGCAAATTCAGTTTTGCAAGTCTGTTCCCCTCTCCCTCCCTCCCTGTTTTCCCCCAAAGTGCTTAGGCAGGAGCTTTCAACCACGTGGCTCAGAACAGAAACCAAACTGCAGGGGAGGCTGCAGAGGTTTACAGGTGGTGATGAACTTGTTTGCACCATGGAGACAAAATGCTAAAATCTCCTTAAAGCCCTCAGCCTTTCATGCTCCTGATTGCCTGAGGAGACTTAAAGCCCTTTGGATCTTGGAATGAAAGAGCTGCCGTGTATCCATCCTCTTGCTGCTCCCTAAGATCTCCTTATGTCCCTGGTCTCCTGTTCATACAGTGACTTCTGAACCCTGGTTTGAAGTCCTGTGTGGAAATCCATGGCTACAGTGCAGAATCCTCAACTGGAACCCAGGAATAAGAAAATTGTGGCTATTTAAGAAGCTTTTATTAATATATATTTTTCTCACCCTTCCTTAGAGTGTGTCTGGATCCCAGCCACTAGAAAACTTGGGTATTTCTGCTGCAAATACTCCTGAATCCCATCCCACCAAGCCCTGTGGAGCACCAAGACCCGTCAATGGAGTTATTAACACGTAAGCTCTTGGATATTATGGGTTTGCTTTTATGATCTTGGCAACGTCCCATTGGAAACCAGGCTGTAACTGGGTTGTAACTGGGTTGGTAATGGTATAAATGGTGTCTTTTTTCAAAAAGTACAGTAGTAGATCATGCCTGGAAACATTTTGGAGGAGATTGCTTGCTTGAGGTTTTCTGCTGCATTGTTTTGCTGAAAATGGAATTAAACTGAGCTGTGTTTACATGAACAAGCCCTGCAGGCAGCCATGCACTGAGCATGGGCAAAACTTGTTTCTTTATGGGTAATTTTAATACATCTGCAAATTGTGTGATTCAAGGGTACTAATGCCCTGCTTGCAGAATTATCTGTAACCACTGACCCACTTTATTGGAGTTATGGAGAATCCCATTGATTTGGGGAGTAAAACTTCCTAAATCCTTTATTTCTCCAGGCTGCTTTTGTTGAGAAAGTCTTGAAGTGGGTAAATGAAAACAAGTGAAAGACACTCCCCTATGCTACAGGGTTGAACCACTTGAAAACCCTTGAAAAACATTGCACTTGCTCAGTGCCTTGAGGAGGCAGAGGAAAAGAGAGGGAAGAAGGGAAGGAGGGAGGGAGGGATGGATGTAGCGTGAGCAGGCATAGGAGGCTCGGATCAAGGAGCCCACGGCTGCAGCTGGAACACTGCAGGCTGTAACAGAGCCCTTTGTATCCATGCAGCCTTTGAACTGCACAGCCTTAGACCACGGGGCTTTAATGTTTTGCATTTTTAGAAATGAAACGCTTGTAGAGTAGACATGAAAAGGTTCCGTAGATGGGGCACTGCTGCGCTGGGATCTGCTCGGGGCACGGGGTATTGATGCCAGGGCTGCTGCATCCTTTGTGCCTAAGACAGAGGGGTTGATGTTAGCACTGCACCTTTCTGGGGTCACTGCTGAGAGTTGGCATGGGTAGAGATCTCAAATATCCATCAGAACCAAATTTACATCAGGGTTAAATATTTCTTCTATAAAATTATATGTTTTCTGGCATTTAGACTCATGAAAACCTCTTGTCTTAAGATTCCCCAAACTCTAATTCTGGAGGATACTGAATTCTAGGGTTAAAGCTGTTCAGGTCTAGAGTGGCTTTTGCTCTGTGATGGGCTTTCAATGCTGTTCTTTTGTTCAGAGCTTCCAAAGGTATTTTGTCAAAGGTTCAGTCGTGGAAGAGTGGAAGGTGACCGAATTAAAAGCAAAAACTTGAATTGGTTTAATAAAACCTGTTGCCTCATGAACTGCAGAGCTTTAAACTCAGCTTGGAGTGTTTGCTCAGGTGTGAACCATGAACCTGCTGGTAGTGCTGCATGAATAACAGGGCTTTTCTTACTCTCCTCTCTTCTGGGACAGTCTGCAGCCTGGCCTGGCAGAACACGCTCAGGGAGATGGCCAGGAAGCTGAGGAGCTCCTGCATAAAAAGCAGCGCCTGTCCCTGGTCCCCTCGGACGGGACGTGTGTGGCCGCTCGCACCCGCCCCGTCCTGAGCTGCAAGAAGCGGCGGCTCGTCCGACCCAGCACCATCATGCCCCTTTCCAAAAAGGTGAGTTGGGAGTTTTTTGCTCTTGTTTTTCTTGTAAAGATGGAAAAAACATCAGGAAGGAAGAGCAAGACAGCGGGGCTTCCAAGGCTGTTGGAAAAACAAAGGAGAAATGAAGGAGAAGGTTGTAATGTGTTGGAAGATTTTTCTTAGCCGTCACTGGGGAGGGAAGATGCTGAACTCGTGCGTTTTCTTAAGCCAACCAGCCTGAGGGGAGCTCAAGGCCAGGTGGGTCAGTGTGGCACAGTCTGAGCAGGAGAAAGAAGCCCTGAAAAGTCAAATATCAGGAAACCTTAACTCTGACACAGGAATTAGCAAAGCCCAAGGAACTGTCTGCTGCTGCTCAAGGGAAAACCACAGTTGTCTGCCCAGGCATACGTGGGATGAATGCCCTGTCTCTTCCTGTTTTGTTTTCTTTATTATTATTTTTTATATTCCTCTCCCTTATGCAGAATTCATTCAATGGAAATACAGTTTATTGCCTGTATGAGGAAGGGCTGTGTTTCATTCTTTTTATTTTCTCTTAGGAATGCCATAAACTGTCAGTTGGAGGCAAAATAGTGAGAAATGGAGGAAATAAGGACCTTTATTTGTGCATGCAGAACCATAATGGCAAAAATCCACTTACCTTTGAGACAAAGTGTTTCAAGTCAAACTTTCCCACAAGGGCTGGGGGATTTTCACTCTGCGGATGTTTTAAAGAGAAGCTCCAAAAGCAGCATTTTTCTGAGCAAAATAGATTCTTGCTCAGCTGAGTCAGCTTTAACCGATCACTTATCTGCAGTTTTATCTGGGGTATTTCTGGGAGAGCTCTGCAGTGATTACTTGCAAGATCTTCAGCGAGTTGGAAGTTGATGAACTTTCTCGTGGTTGATGCTGCCTTGTGCGCTCAGTGCTTGAAGAATTGGCTGTTAATTCTGTGTTAGATCTTTGTTGTTGTCATCAGATGCATTTGGTAATCAGAGATGGTTCAGAAGAGCAGTTCCAGGGATGGAAGAAGTGCCAGAGAGCAGGGGATTTCTGCGCACTCCTCCAGTCATTCCAGAGACAGCTGAGTCACGGCCAAGTCGTGCTCCAGAAATACCTCCAGAAATACCATGTCCAGTCGCCCCCACTCTCCTGCCCAGCACAGAGTGGCTGTGTGGATTGAACTTCACTCGTGCATTGCACATACCATGTGGGGTTTTTGGTCTTGTAATGTTTTCCTCACAATTTGGTGCACACGTTTGTTGGAATGTGTGCCCAAAGCTGGGGGCAGCCCTCCAGCTCACACATTGGCAGAGTGGCAGGATTGCCTCTCTCCTTGCACAGCCATCCTGGTTAGAAAGCCCCGTGGGCTTAATTTTTATTATTTTTTATTAATTAATTAATTCCCAGCAGTGGTTCAGCACTGCTGATTCATGCTCATTTTTGGATCCATCACAACCTCCACATCCTCTGGGCAGAACTTCCAGAGGTAGCAAAGTAACTGCTCAGAGTTACCTCTTCCTCCTCTTCTCTGGGCACTGCATTTGCTTCTTGCACTTGCCCTCAGTGAATTATATTTGATTTATTTTAGATAATTTCTCTTAACCTGTAACCAGGAATGGGTTTCCAGCTCTTTCTTTCAAGCAGCCCTTCCCAGTGTAGTGTTATTTGCTGTGGACATTCTCTCCCATCCTCCAAGTCATTAATGGAAATTAATTGAATAATTCTGACTCAGAACAGGCTTCTGCAGGATCCAGTTGGATCCGTTTCCATTTTGGTGGGGAACCAGGGGTTGTTTTCTCTGCGTGGGATTTACATCCAGTTGGGTGTCTGCCTGCAGTGGTTTCACACAAATGAAGTCTGTATCAAGGCTATAAATCTGTGAATTGAGACTCTGTCCTGGATTAAGGAACAAGGTTGAGAACCACCTTTGTCACTCTGTCCCTGGAAGTGCCAGCTCCTGGCATATAATGATGGCTCTGACCCATTGGAACTAAAAACGGCTTCTTTCCCCCTTCTCTGGCAGCGGAATTGTGCTGCCTCATGGTTTTTATAAATGAGGTTTCAACCTAGATAAAATTAAACACTTTTAGTCAAATTTAGCAGCTGTTACACTGTCTGTGCTGGTAAGTCGTAGTTTTCAGTTGTGTTTATGCAAAGTGAAAGCATCCTCTCGTGAGGCCAGACTAAATTAACAGGTTCTGTACAAGGCATAGGAAAAAAAGGGGGGGGGTGTGTATGTGTGTGTGTATATATATATAGAGATACAATAATTATATAATATATATAATAATTAGTATTGAATATACTATGCGTATATTATACATAATAATTATAATTTTACAACAATATAAATGTCACATAACAACTATTCAAGATAATAAATGATATAGAAATAAAATGAATTTATTAGATATTTATCAATAATAAAATGTAACAATAATATATAAAATATAGGTGTCTTTTTATGTATTTCAAATCCCTATAGAATATGTATTTTTATATATACGTACAAGGAATATTAAAAAACTAACTCTAGCTCTAGGACGTTTTTCCTGAGCTGTGGGAGGGATGTGTGAGCAGAGTGCTGTGCCCGCTGACGTGTGCTGTTGCCCCTGTGCAGGCGCACCGGAGCAGCCTGGCGCGCTGCAGCTGCGACGTGAACCCCTCCTGTGCCCTGTGCGGCCCCCGCGGCTCGGCCCCGCTGGAGATCCAGTACGATGCCCCTCTGCTGGAGCGCCTCTCCCAGCTGGACTCCTGCATCCATCCTGTCCTGTCATTCCCAGACGGTGAGCGCGGGTCCCGCTGGCTCCTGGCTGGTTACAGGGCGCGCTTGGAGGTGCCCCGGGCTTCCCGGGCAGGTGCAGGTCTGCTCGGGTACAACCAAACCTGTCCATCTGCAGGTGTTTTGGGGATTAGAGCCTTGACTGCAGCAGGAGGGTCTGGGAAAGTGTTACACCTGGGCTCTGCTGTGTTTCAGGAATCTCAGCCTGGAGCCTCACTCACGGTGGGGAAGCCAAGCAGTGCCTGGGAGTCCTTCCTGGGACCTGGCTCTGGGGTCTTTGGGGTTCTAAACCACTTGAGAAATATTTGCTTCTATGAGTTTTTCCATCTGTATAAAATGATTTGTGGATTGGTTTGTCACAGGAAATCCTTTTGACCTTGTGAGGAATTGTAAGTGATCTTCCATGGTTCGGTAGGCACAGCAAGAAGGGATGTTCCCGTTAGGACACTCAATTTCCTGTGTTACAGCTTCAGGGTTAATCATCGTTAGGAGGAATAATTAACCAACCCTGACTGTGGGGTATTCACAGATTTCATGTGTAGGGATTTTTCCCAAGGGAAAAGTAGTTCCCAGAGTCTTCCTGAACTGGTACTTTTGTCAGGAGAGTTGGGCAGTGCACGGACCTTCCCTTGGTGGGGTTTGTGGCTGCCTGAGGTGTAAAATTGTGGCTGCCCCATCCCTGGAAGTGTCCAAGGCCAGGCTGGACAGGGCTTGGAGCAACCTGGTATAGTGGAAGGTGTCCCTGCCCAAGCCATTCTGGGATTCTCATGCTGGGAGGAAGGTGTGTGGCCTTGCTTCCCATGGGATTGTCAAGTGGTTGGTCCAGGATAAGTCACTGGGCTAATGTGTGTGCTTGGGTTTAATTTCCAGCTTTTCACAAACTTCATGTGACAGTAGGAAATGCAGGGAGTGTCTGGGAGCAATTAATGTGGCCTCTTTCATTAGCACTATATTTAAACCAGACTAAAATAGTAAATTGGTGCTATTTTTAGCTAGATCCC
Source organism: Dicrurus megarhynchus (assembly GCA_013399195.1). Taxonomy (NCBI): domain Eukaryota; kingdom Metazoa; phylum Chordata; class Aves; order Passeriformes; family Dicruridae; genus Dicrurus; species Dicrurus megarhynchus. Next base: position 516,131 of record VXAD01008123.1, read on the forward strand.
TCCCCTCCCAAAGACACTGCTCTGGTCAGGAGTGCTCAAGGAACTTAATGAACTCCTGAAGCAGAAATTTATTTTCTGAATTCACAGCACTTGTGATCCTCTGTCTGTAGTGCTAAATGAAATAACCTGGGAAGTGGGGAGACAACCTGTTGGGTGCTATTGCAGCAGGGGCACCAGGCAAATTATCCCATATTCTTCCCATTTTTAGGCCCCCTGCAGCCAGCTCACGGGGTAGAAGATCCATTCTGGTTGTATGACATTAAAAAACTTAGAGTTTAAAACTCTAAATTTAGAGTTACACTTAATTGGTGTAAAGATTAAAACACACCTGTACAGAAATAGCCATTTTCCCCTCCTGGTGAACTTGATTTATTCAGTAATGCTTAATGCAGTTCACAAGGGTTGATTTTTGGGGTGGGGGTGATTCCTATCCCGAAGAAAAGCCAGGTAAGCTGTTCAGGTGGGGAAATTGCTGCGCCTGGTGCTGTTGGTGTGCACTGAGGTGTCTCCGTGCCTGTAAGCATTAATCCAGGATGCTGCTGGGCTGTGCTGAGCAGGGGCTCAGTGAGGATTCCTGGTGGATGGAGCTGTGAGCATGTGCTGACTTTCACTTTGAACCCATCTCTCCAGGCTCTCAGTGCCAGCCGGGATCTCCGGAGCAGTTTGCCAAGGGCAAAACTGCCAGGCACTGCAGGAGGAAAAGATCATTTATTCACTTATTCCCCTGGCAAGCAGGACACAGCCAGCGAGGCCTTTAACCCCTGCACTGGTGCTCTGCCAGCGCTTTGTCCCCTTTTGTCCCCTTCCTGTCAGGGTGGTGTGGGGTTTTTCTGGGTTTTTTTCTGGTTGGTTTGATTTCTCACTGGGGATTTTTGGATGATGTAATAACCTTGGAGGGAGGATGAGCGCTGGGCTCACTGTGGTTGCCATCTGCCGGTCCCTGGGAGCCCTGCACTGCTTCCCGAGGAGCAGGAGGAGGAGGGATGGTGTCGCTTGCTGCACAGACTCTGCTGCCAGCAGGGCAGTGCCAAACCAGCAAAGAGCTCATTTTCTCCTGACAGCGTTTTGTCTTGGCGTTCTCCCCCTCCCTTCAACCTGTCCCCTCCTTCCACAGATGGTATGGGATGTGAATTGGGAGGAGAAAGCAAAAGATGAGCAGAGAGCAGAGGCCATTTTCCCAAAGTCTGACCACTCCGGTGGCTGGCAGCATCCCTAAAGGACTGGCCTGGCCCCTCTCTGTTTTCTGGGACGTCCCCACAAGCCAGCAGTGATGGCCAAAGATGCCATCACCCTGTGGCAGCCCTTCCTTAGCAAGGGATTGGGTTAGAGCTTGAACCATCAAGGTACTTGGAGTGCAGCTGTCCTGGCTTTTTCCAGGGAGCCAAGTCCCCTCCAGCTCCTGCTCTGCCAGCTCCATCCTGTTTGCCTGCCTGGATCTGCTGGGGCTTTCCAGTCCCTGAAATTGGGAGGGAAATACTGGGACAGGGTGATGGGACCACAGCTTTTGTTGCACGGTTCATGTGGATTCCATGTTCTGTATCCCTTGCAGATGTGCCGACGAGCCTGCACTTCCAGAGCATGTTGAAATCCCAGTGGCAGAACAAACCCTTCGAGAAAACTAAACCTCCCAAAAAGCTGTCGCTGAAGCACAGAGCCCCCGTGCCCCCCAGCCTGGCTGACCCCGCGCGCAAGGACCGCCACAAGCTGGTCAACTCCTTCTTCACCGCGGCCAGTAAGTGCTGCCCCTGCCCGGGCCGGTCAGAGAGGAGCAGGAGCCGGAACAGGAGCAGGAGCAGGAGGAGGAGGATGCCCTTCAAGTCCCGCTCCTGGGGGTGAGGCAGGGCTATGGCAGGGCTGCAGGTGAGCTGTGTGCAGGCGCAGCTCAGGTTTGTAGGGACCTTCTCGTGCTCGGTGTCAGCCATGCCCACAGCAGTGCCACGGGTCTGAGCACACCTCCCCAGCACCCCCATGGTGTGGAGAATTTGTGGAGCTGGAAAACTCTGCCCAAGCCTCCTGTGCCAGCAGAAAGAGAGGTGAAAGCAGGCGTTTCATAGCTCTTTCTCTGTTCCCCTCCTCAGAGCGCTCCCATCAAAAAGCCCAAGCAGACAAGGCACACAGGCCGCCTTTAGACGATTTTTCGGCCGTGTCCAAGGCCGAGAGAGCGCCAGAGCGCTCTGCCCAGCCTCCTGCCTTTGACAAAAAGCGATTGCGAGACTGCTCATCTGAGAGGAGTGAAGGTAGGCCCCCAGGGGCAGTGTCTCGGGGGGAGCTTGGGCTTTGCTGCATCCTCAGCCTCTCTGCCCCAGAGAAGGGGGCACGCACTGCTTTGGGCCGAGTCGCCACCGCAGCAATGCCTCGTGTGCTCTAAACTGCTTCTTCCCCAGGGCAGCCCCCTCAGAAGGTGCTTCTCTTTCCTGCAAAGTGCTCCTCAGCACTGGCCGTTTCTGGTGCACATGGTCCTTTCCTCGCCGCTGCCACCCCCTTGGGTGGGTTGGGGTTTTTTGCTGATGTTGTTGTTCATTTTCTCCCGCCCTCCCCGTGCAGTGTTGAAGCATCACACGGACGTCGGTGGCCCGAGCTACCTGTCAGCAGCTGTGACCCCCACCCCTCACAGCCCCATAGCTCGGCAGCTCTCCACCTCCTCCGAGGGCTCCGCTCCCGCCAGCTCCACTTCCCAGGGCACCTCCGGCACTGCTGTGAGTATCTGCTGCCTTCTGGAGGGGTTCTGGGCTCAGCTCCATCCCGAGGGCTCAGCTGTTGAGCAGGTTTTGGGCTGGGGAGTGCTCAATGTTCCTCTTGCCACGCTGGACCCGTTGGTTCAGCTGATGCTGGGGCTGCTGGGTGGGTATTGGATGTGTTGGCTGTGCAGAGCCAGGCAGCTGCAATTCCAGGTTTGCCATCAGCTCAGCAGCTGCTGGTGAATGTTCCCGTTCCCAGCAGTCCCTTGGCTTTGCTCCACACCCAGATTTCGGGTTCTGAAGCTGTGTGGGGCTGCCAGGAGAAGAGCTGGGCCCCAGCAGTGCTGCTTCCACTGGGACAGCTCCCCTCACGGCCTCGGTGGGCTGTGGGTGGGCTTGGGGTCACAGGGCCAGGGCACAACAGTGGTGGTGGAGGTCTGCAGGACCTGGAGGCTGCAGCAGTCACTGAACTTAGACCGTCTTCTGAGACACACTCTGACTCCCAAAACGCTTGAGGGTGGCAGGATGTGGGACCTTTATGAGCTGTGTGAGTGAGCAGAACCGAAACTCCCTCCCACTGTGCCCCAGGTCGGAGCGATGGCACAGCTCCTCCACCAGACACCGTCATCCCCCCAGGCCCACGTTAGCAGAAGCCTTTCAATGAAAGAGTTCTGCTGAGCTCACAGGTGTCCCAGTGAAGAACTTGGCTTCTGTCTGGCCACCCCATTTGGTAGTTTGGGCCACAGCCTGAGCTGGATGTGACCCAGGGACAACAGAGCAGGACTCTTTGAACCCTCTGCTCCAAGCTTGTTGCTATGGGGTTCCAGGTCCCCACTGGGTTCCTTCACTGTGAAATTCAGTTGTTCCATCACCAGCTGTGACATCACAGTGTCAGAAGAACCCAGTGGTGTTTCAGCTTGAGTGAGCTTGGTGTTTTGGGGGAGAGGACAGCTTATATCAGCAGCTCTGGCACCTCGAGGAGGACTTTCCTTGGCTCCACATACCCACCGTGGTTTTCTCTTGCTGCTTTTCCTGCTGTGTTTTCACAAGCTCATTCAGAAATGCAAGATGAAGAGGTTTCCCTCCCCCAGCAAGAGGATTCCAGGCCCTGGGCTCCACACTCTGGGCTCAGGGGTGGAGCTCCTGTGTTCAAGCGTCCCAGGCAGCTGCGGGTCTGTGTGTGTTCCCCAACCAAAGGGCCAGTCCTTGCTCTGGGCAGCCACGCTTTGGCATTTGGGTTTCCTTGCTGCTGGGGCAGGAGATGTTGGGTTGGGAAGAGGACTTGGAGCAAGCAGTAGGGGAACTCTGGTCTGATGCAAATTGATGTTGGTTCTAACGTGTCTGTAGCTCAGACAAGGCCATTTTGTTCTCTTTCCGTCAATGGCTTCCACCGATGACTTTCCCACGTGCCAAACCCCACATCCCTTTCTCACGTGGCTCTTCCCATTGCAGCAGCCGAGGAGGAGGAGGGGCGAGAGCTCCTTTGACATAAACAACATCGTCATCCCCATGTCCGTGGCTGCCACGACCCGCGTGGAGAAGCTGCAGTACAAGGAGATCCTCACCCCCAGGTACTGCCCCAGCCAGGAAGGGGAGGTGCTCTGCTTCTTCCTTGGGAATAAGGGAGAGTTTGGAAAACTGATCGTACCATTGCTGGAGACTGGCTAAGTTAGGGAATATTTTCTCTGAGGGTCCCTTGGCCATCACAGCCAACTGCCCCGCTCAGTCTGTGCTCAGTTTAAAGTCAGTCCTGGTTGTCTCCTTGTCCTGCTGCTAAGCCAAAGGCCCCGGTGGTTTCTGAGGTGGTGCCTGGGCTGGGTTAACCTTGCAGTTCTGCCTCTTCTCAGTTTCCCTCTGTCTTCCTCCTGGTCGTCCATGCTCTTCTCTGGCCCATTCCAGAGCAGGGCAAGGCAGGAGGGAGCCTGTGGGAGGAAGAGGAGGAAATGCTGCAGCCTCTGCCCTTGGGAAGCATCAGCTATGCTACCAGACCCCCAGGGAGGTCTGGTACTTTAAACTGAGCCTAAGTGTGTTGCTCCTCGTGGCAGGGTGGAATTTCCCTTTCCCAAAAGCCAGTGTTTGGGGGGTGTGGGCTGGTTCTGGCTGTGCCCTGAGTGATGCCCATGGTGGTTGTGTTGCAGCTGGCGTGAAGTTGACATCAGTGCTCTGAAAGCCAACCCTGAGGAGGACAATGAGGAGGTAAGAAGGATTTCATTTCCCAGTTAATGCGGAATGGGGCCGGTGGTGACTGAACAGTGTCTATGGAGGGAGCAGAGGCAGGGACCCAGCTGGTGTTGGTTCCTGTACAGGGCAGCCAGAGCTCCAGGAGCATTTGGACAACGCTCTCAGGCACAGGGTGGGACTCTTGGGGTGTCTGTGCAGGGCCAGGAATTGGACTGGATGATCCCTGTGGGTTCCTTCCAACTCAGGACATTCTACAATTCAGTGATAAACATTAAAATTCTCACTGTAACTAGTGCTGGCAAAACTGTACAGAGATGGTTGTTTAATGGCAGAAAGCTCTGACCAAGCCCTCTGCCCGTCCCTTTCCAGGTTGAGGACTTGTCGGATTCGGCCTTCGCTGCTCGGCACGGGAAGTGTGAGGAGATGGAGCGGGCGCGGTGGCTCTGGAGCACGAGCGTCCCCCCGCAGCGCCGGGGCAGCAGGTACAGCCCTGCCCACACAGCCCTGCCCCTACAGCCCTGCCCGCACAGCCCTGCCCACACAGCCCTGCCCACGGGGCCGCTTCCAGCGCTGGGATGCTCCTGGGAGCAGCTGGTGATTCACAGAAGTGGTTGAAAGCTGGTGCTGGTGTGGAAAAGTTTGGCCCCATCCAGCTTGAGGAACCCATGTGGGAGCAGGGCACAGTCTTGTTTAGGTGGGGGTGAAGCTACAGCCCCATTTGGCTGCAGACAACTCTGCACCATCTGCTTTCTGAAGCACTTAGACTGCTCCAGAAGTGTGGGAGATGCTGTGCCAGCCTGGGAGTCCGGGGGAAGACACAGAGGCTGCAATGGCATCGTTCCTGCAGGATCAGGGACGCTGTCACTGGACACTCAGTTGCCTCTCTGTCTTTGTGAGTGAGTGTCTAAAACCTCCCACTGTTGCCAGCTGTTGATCTCATCATAAACCTGCACAAGAAGGGATTTGGCCTTCTGTATTCCATTGCAATTCCCAGTGCTCCTGGAGAGTGGGATGTTTTGCTGTTTCTTAGAGAGTTGCACATGGATTTGGGAACTCAGTTACATTACCCTGCTTGTAGTCTGTGGGGTTTTTATCTGGACTCTGTGTTGGGGCTCAGACTTCCGTAATTCTTGGTAGAAATCTGAGGTCTCGGGGTTTCACACTTCTCCTCCCACTCCCAACTGCTGAAGAGCAGCGTCAGTGGTGCATCCAGACAGGGGAAAAAGGACAGAGATGGGCCTGGATGGGTTTTGTCTCTGGGCTGTGGCATTCCCTGCTCGTGTTCCCATCAGGGCAAAAGGATCCTGGGGTGGGATCAGGCAGCAGTGGGGGAGCATGGCTGGGCTCTCAAACCTGCTCCTGTCTCAGGTCCTACAGATCGACAGACGGACGGACGACGCCCCAGCTGGGGAACCCCTCGACTCCCCAGCCGGCATCCCCTGAGGTGGGCAACTTCCACTCCCACTTGGAGCTGTCCCACACCCACTCACCACGCAGCCCCATCAGCCCCGAACTGCTCTGTGCCCCCCTGACCCCCCTGTCCCGGGACTCCCTGCGGCTCCTGTCCAGCGAGGACACGCGTTGCTCCACGCCCGAGGCCGGCCTGGACGAGCAGGTGGGTTCTGGCTGCGGCACCACAGGTGACCCTGGTGTGGGGAGGCGGCTTGGAACCTGCATGTGGGCAGCGCCGTCGGAGCTGGGCCAGGTGGGATGCACGGGCACTGGGAAGTGTTTCCAGCACTCGGCTCCGTGTGGAGCTGCCACGTCCTCTCCTCATCTGCCGAGGCTTCCGGGCGCTGTTCCCGAGGCTCTGCACCAGGAGCAGCTCTGACCTCGGGATCCCCGCGAGGAGCGAGGACACGAGAGCTCTTGCAGGGATTTTCCGTGACTCGGTTCTCTTCCCCTAGGCCGTGCAGCCCTGGGAGCGCCGCACCTTCCCGCTCTCCTACGACCCCCGGACGGAGTGCGAGGACCAATCCGACCCCCAGGACCGGTTGTCGCGCTGCACCCGCCGCACCTCGGGCAGCAAATCCTCCCGGGAATGCGATGGCACTTCGGCTTCGCCCAGCCTGGCCAGCCTCAAGAGCCGAACCCCGCTGGCCCCTCCCTCCTCCTCCTCTTCCTCTTCCTCTTCCTCTTCCTCTTCCTCCTCCTCCTCCTCCTCCTCCTGCTCCGCAGTCCTGCGGCCAGCGCACAGATAGAGACACACGGGGAGACGTGAGCAAACCAACACACAGAACTAACTCTTGGCATTAAAGCTTCCAAAATCTGCGTTTGATATTCAAACATCCTGCCGGGAATTTTCACAGTTTTTAGTGAATTTAAGGAGTTTAGAAACTGGTTTTTGTTTTCTTTTTTTTTTTTTTTTTTTTT
>VXAD01008123.1:523403-568012 GCA_013399195.1 Dicrurus megarhynchus
TTCTTTGTTTTCTTTTTTTTTTTTTCCTTCTCCATGTTTCCTTGTCACACGAATGAGCCCCCAGATTCCTCCCAGCGGAGTGAAGCCTCGGGAGGGGAGCAGCCCACCAGACCCCCTCCCCTTTCCTCCCCTTTAGGTGTATAAAACTAGAGCACAGGATTTAGCTGACTAGCAGATTTCGGGGATAGTTTTTCCCAACAAAAGGGTGTCGTTTTCTCTTAACCCGCTCCCCCCCTCCCTGAAAGGTTTTAGTGGAGTGAAATTAGTGGTGAAAAGTGATGTCTTGGGATTGCAACCTTCACTGTCTGGCTGTCCTCACCTGCAGAGTGCCCACCTGCACTTGCACCCTCCTGCGTTTTCCTGCCCCAGGTTGTAGTTCCAGGTATCCCCAGGGGGGATTCTGCCCCTCCCCAATCCCCCCCTCTGCCCCAGGGACGCCTCCCCCTTCCTTCTCCCCCGGTTTGGAGCCGTGGCTGTGCCGAGGGCTGTGGCTGCATTCCTAGCAGGGGGAAAGGAGGGACCTTGTGGCTGCTCCACGCTCAGCTCTGCCTGGGAGGAGCAGGAGTTGGGAAGCACCCGGTGCACGCCTGGTGTGTTCCGAGGGCAGAGAGGGGAAGAGTCCCCGATGCTTTGAGCAGAATTCCCGGGGCACTTGGATGCCCTTTGGGGCGAGGCTGTTCCAGCTGGGACTGGGCTGTGGCCGGTGCTGGAGCTCTGCCCTCGCTGTGGGGTTGGGCAGTCGGGGGCGAGCTGTGAGCGAGGAGCCGCCGCTCCGGGACGGGCCAGGGCCGGGGGGTCCCGCAGGTGGGTTTGTGTCAGACAAGGGGAGAGCAGAGAGGGAAGGATGGAGGCAGGAGGCGGCTCCCGGGGGCTCAGGGTCATCCCGATCCCACGTGGGATCACCACAGCTTCGCTCCACTCCCGCACCGTCCCAGCTCCGGTGTCGGTTCCGTTCCATTTCCGGGGTGCCCGAGGTGCCCCCTCCTGACAGGTATTTGAGTTTGAACCCCAGTTTGTTGTTCCTCCCCGTCCCCTCCCGCCCGGTTCCGCACCCGCAGTGACTCCCGGGTCCCGCACACCGTCCCCATCCGTAACGCTTTCCGGTCCCGACGGTGTGGCTCCTGGTCCCTGTCCTGTTGCTAGCATTGTGCCTGTCTTATGTATAATCACATCACCAAAAAAAAAAGGAAAAAAAAAATACAAAGGACTTTTTTTTTTTCCATTTTGTAATCGTAAAAAAATAGTCGCTGAACTGCTTCATGGTCGGGGTTTTCACAATTTTCAACATGATCTCGTGGTTTTGGTTCTGTTCTAGTTTAAAGGATCCGTCATCGTTTCTTTAAAACAAAAACCCAACAAACAACGGCGCTACCATATCCCTCTGCAGAAGTGCTTTTCTATTTATAAGGTTGAAAATTCTGAATAACCCTTTTAGCATTATAAAAACCACACAAAAAAACCACCTTGTATTTTGTAAATATTTTCTTTTCCTGCTTTGAGCTGTGTAATGTCCTTGTTATATAGAAATGCTTTTCTTCCGAGAAGCTGATCTTTGTTAATGTCTTGATTCTGTTGGCAAAGCACAAATGTGCTTATAAAAAAAAAAAAAAGAAGAAAAGATTAAAAAAAAATTAAAACGTAATATTCCATTTGATGAATGTGAAATGCTGGGCTGGGACAGGGAAGGGGCCCTTCAGTGCACTCAGATCAACTGCTTCCCTCCTGCGTTCCAGTGGCCTCTTTTTTTCCTCGGTGATGTTATTTCCCAGCAGTTACTGTCAGCAAGAGCAGCAACCCCAGGGCTGGGGTTTATTTTACGTTTCTGGGGTGCTGCTGGTTCTCATCCAGGGACTGTTCTGTCCTTCCTGGCTCCACCGGGCGGGGTGCCCCCTCCTGCACCCCTCTGCTGCTCCCCGTAGCTGAGCCTGCGGCCCCGAGGGATCGGCTGTCCGAGAGGACGGATCCCCCGCCCCCGTGTCCCCCCATGCAAAAGAGGGGCCAATTATCATTATCGTAGTAATGACTTTATTTCCAAATTCACTTTTACGGCAACAGTGTAAACCAGTTGTTAAACACACGATACACTATGGACACCCACAGACAGAAGCTAAGCTAGAATGATACACTGAGATCAAACCTTCCCTCCCCTCCCCGGCGCAGCGCGGGGGGCACGGGGCTGCCAACACCACACAGGCTGGCACCGACCTTCGCTAACACGCAGAATCTTTTGGAGTGCAGAAATACGATTTTTTTTTTTTAATCAGTGCCGGTTTTAACCCTTTTCAGACCCAAGATGTGTGTGGAGTAAAGGAAAAGCCGGGGTCAGGTTGTCCGGCTGCTGACGGGGACCCTCAGGCCTGGGTCTGAAGGCAGGGTCGGGGCTGGGGACGTGGCTCGGGCTGCTGGAGGGGACAGCGGGTGACATGGTGGATGGAAAGGGCTGTCCTGGGACCCCACAGCCCCCGGGAGGGGACGGCAGATGGGGCTGAGGACACTCACAGCAGGAAGGGGCTGCTCACTGGAGCTCGGCGCACGCAAAGGACGTCCCGGCCCTGGGTGCTGGTGTCCCTCGGGGGCTGCACGGAGGGGACAGGGGTGGCACAGGACGGGCGAGCTCAGCTACCCCGTCCTGCAGCCCTAAAGGGGTAAAGAGGTGATGCTTTGAGGGTTCTCCCACTTGCTCGTTCTACAGAGGACAAAAACCGCGGCGGCTCCTACAGCGCTACAGAGTCAGGGACGGAGCACAGAGTCTTACAATCATGGAGTCAAGTGAACGGAGTGAGTGACAAGCTGGACATGGTGGTGGTACTGGACCAGCCTCTCCCCAGCAATAAAGCAGCTCCTGGGGCTGCAGAGAGAAGGGTTGGACCCCCCCCAAACCATCCCCATCCACAGCCAGGCCTGCGGCAGCCCAGCCCCACAGAGGGACGGGGGTGACAGCGGGTCCACAGCTCCCGCAGGATGGGAGCAGGTCCTGTTCTGGGAGGAACAACTGCTCTGACAGCCTTGGTGGCACCCAGCCACCACCCCAAGGACAGCCAGGGGCCCTGACCCCCACCAGCCCTGTCAGACCGGGATTCGAGCCCTTGCTGGGAAAACACGGCTTTCCCTGCAGCGCAGCCTGGGGCTGCAGGGTCTGTGGCCCCACCGGGCCCCCTCTGCCCTCCCACCCCCAGCTGTACCCCCAGAGCTCGGCTGGGGCCTCTGGGGGAGACAGGGCAGGAGGGCACACAGGAGCTGTACTGGCGGCATCTCGGCCTCTTTGGTTGTAGAGGGAAGGGGCAGGCGGGGACAGCCACGGGACCCCCCGGTGCTCCCCGGGGAGCCACAGGAACAAAAGCAGCCAAAGAAAGAACTCGACTGGCTCCTGTCCCCGAGTGGAGCTGGGGGTGGTCAGTGCTGTGTGAGGGGTGAGACGCTGCCAGCTCAAACCCGGGGAGCGCCCGGAAAGGGGGTTCAGTGCCAGGGAGCAGCCGCTGGCCCCGGGCTGGGGGAGCTGCTGCCGCCTCCCCTGCGTCCTCCCGGGGTCTCACCGCTGCCACCGGCACAGCAGAGCCATGGAGCTGCCACCTCCGCCATCGCTGAGCTGACCTTGCAGGGAAAGAAAAAGAACAACCCAAAAATGTCACAAGCTGCACCCAAATCCAGGAGCCATCGCAGCCCTGGAGCTGTGAGTGCCCCTCACCCCCGCTGCCGGGGCGCTGGGAGGTGCCCGGCCCCGGGGAGCCCCGGCCCCGCCCGGCAGACATGCGGCACCGGGCTCCTCCCGGGCGCCGGGCTGGGCACGACCTGGGGCCGGCCGAGCTCTCCGGGCCCCCGGCTGGGCTGCGGCGGAGCCGGCGCGGGGCAGCTCAAAACTACTTACAGCATTTATTTTTTAAACACATGCTCGTTTATGAAAACAATCACCCTGGCACGGTCCAAGCATATACAGACAAATCTACTCTACGACACGAGGGGCTGCCAAAGGAATGGGGAAAAGCCTCTACTCATCCACTCAGCGGTTCCAGCACAGCCACGGACAGGGAATGGCCGTCCGGGACCCTTGGAGCGGGCACCCGGCGTCGCCTGAACTCCAGCTGCCGGAGCTGAGAGCGGGTTAGGGGGTACCTGGCCGTTATCTTCATACACATCTCGGCTTTCGGAGATAAAAACAAAAGGTTTCTTCCAAATCAGCAGGCAAATTTAACGCGGGGAGGGAGGCCACCTCCCCGCAGCCCCGGCTGCGCACCCAGGACGCGTCCGGCCCGCGGGCCAGCCCGGCCAGCGGCAGGGCACGAGCTGGGCACGGTCACAGCCCCTTCCCGGGAGGGCCACCCGCTGCCCTGTGCTGGTGTGGGGTGCTCGGGTCAGCGTCGTGCTGTGGCCGCCCCTCGGGCCCCCTCCCCGCCTTCCCGGGTGGCCCCGGGCGGGGCCGGGACAGCGAGGGACGCGGCAGGAGCGGGGGAAGCGCGGGGATGGGGACGGGCTGTGCGCTCCGAGGAGCAGGGGGAGAGGAGGTTTTGTACCTCGTAGTGTCACTGATTTTGAAGTCCTGGAGCTAGAGCTGAATGAACAGTAAAAGCAGGTTAAATCATTAACCAGTTAGGGACGGGGAAGCAGCTGTAAAAGGAACAGAGGAAGAAGGCCAGATTATTATTTTTGTTTCTTTTCTTTTTTGTTTCCTTTCCTTGTCTTCTCTCCTGGTGGCCGCCGTGCCGCGATCACAAGCCCTGCTTGGCCAGCGAGGCGGACACCTCGTCGGCTAGCGTGGCCAGCTGGGGGGAGTCCACCAGGTTGATGCTGCCGGTGGAGGAGACGTTGCTAAGGCGGCGCGGGGAGGCATCTCCGGAGATGGTGGGGGACTTGTAGACGATTTCGGCGCCATGGTCGGTCTTGGCTTTGGCGTTCTCGCGGAAGGTCAGCTTGTGAGTCTCAATCTGTGAGGGAGAGGAGGGCGGTCAGGGGGGCACGGCCGGGGNAGGTGTCCACTCGGGCACAGCCGCTGAGAGGTGGGAGGAAAGCTCAGAGCAGTGAACCAGTGCCCCCAGTGCCCCAGTCCCAGGCACCAGCGGGGACAGCAGGACAGGAGCATCTGGATGCTGCCAAATCCTCCCCAGGTGAGGTCCTGGGTCCCAGAACGCAGAGGGCACAACCTGGGCTGCTCCCACTCCCCTGGCAGAGAGTATGGGGGGACATGGCACACAAAGCTTCCCCTTAGCCCACGGAGCTGCTCACAGGAGCCAAACCCCTCTCCCGGTGAACTGGATCTGGTTTGCTACTTACAGGTGCCCTCCCCAGCCGAGTGCAAGGCTGGGGGCTGGCTCTCCGTGGGGGTGAGTGGCTCCAGCACCAGGGCCTGGAGCCCAGCGGGGTCTGGGCTCGGGGTCCGGGTCTTGTCTTCCTTGCCTTTCTCTCTCTACGGGTGAAGAAACCCACCCAGGGCAGTGGGGGGCAAAAATTGCATCAGCAACAAAAACCATGATCCAAGAAATGTCAGCCAGAAGGAAAAAGACAAAAAATAGAAAAGAAATAGAAAACTGGGGAGAAAAAGATCTGAAAAACAGGGCCATTCACTGACTCATAGAAAGAAGAGTGGCTGCCTTTGGAGCCAGGGAGGAAAACTCCAGGAACAGCAAGGGAAAGCACAGGGACCTGGGCAGAGCACGGAGCACTCGGCTCCCCATGGCAGACCCAGCACAGGAACTAGAGTTCAGCCTCAAGAGCTGTGGACTGTGAGTCCAAATGTGCATCTGTGTGTCACAGAGCAACGAGGGGGCTTGGGGACACAGGAAAGGGACAGCAGAGCTGCACCTGGACTCAGTTACACCCACGACCTCCTCCAGGTGTGGGTTCAGGCAGGGGAGGGGCAACCACCAGGCTGGAAGGCTGAGGTGGTGATGCCACTGCTGGGTCACAGCCTTGCAGAGAAACTCCCCTGCAAAGGGCAAGTCCTTCAAACTACGGCCCAGTGAGCGTGCCAGGATGTGACAGAGCCATCACTGGAATCACAAAACCGATGGCAAAGGGCTCAGTGAAGCACAGGGGAGGCTGATGCACGGCAGAGAGAAGGGTAAGGAAGTCAAGCGGTCCCGCAGTCAGAGGCCAGCTGGAGGTGAGAGCTGGAGCTGCACAGAGAACATGTGGCCAAGAACAAAGTGCCAAAATACAGGAGCTGAAACAGAACCTTCCCCTCCCATTGAGACAAAAGTGCTGGAAAAACAAGCAAGATAAAAACCGCTTTCCCTGGGGAAGCTGAAGCCTGCGTGTCGCCAGGCTGGAGTCTCAGCTCTGTGCTTACCTGATGTCCTCACCCCCTGCCTGCTGGGGACTTGGTGGCCTTGAAGCCCAGCTGTGGAGCTGTTTTACTTGGCTAAGACTCGCTGAAGTGACCATCAAAGTCTCAGTGGGAGCAGCTCAGCCCAAGCTCAGTGTTTCCCTGACCCAAGTGCCTTTTGTCTTTCAATTTAAATCCCCCCAAACACTCCCCTCCCTTCACAGAGCCCTCGGTCAGGAAGGAGAAATCACCTTCTGAAGGGCCAGCTTGCTGCAAAGTCACCTGTGCTAAATAAAGCTGAGCCTTTAATGCTCCACTTTCACTGGGGATCCAACACCTCTGCAGCTCCCCAGCTGCCAGCTCTGTGTCACAGCAGCAGCACAGCACAGGACTTGGTGACACTGCGTCGTGGGAAGGGTTTGAGACACAAACACAAACTTCAGAGACAGCAGAAAGAGCAGGAAACCACAGGAGAGGCTGTCACTGACACTCGCACTCATTGGGGTGGCCACAGGCCCCCGGGGACACAGAGACATCCGGGCAGCAGTGCCAGCTCTGCTCAGCAAACATCCCGAGCCCCGAGCCCCGAGCCCCGGCAAAGACCCTGCCCAGGCCAGAGCCCTCCCGCTCACAGCCCGGCAGGACACACCCATCCCCAGGGCCCCTTTACCTTTTTATTGCCTCCTCCAGGGACGTGGCTGATGTTATCTAGGGAGCCGATTTTCGACTGCACCTTATCTTTGAAGTCCAGTTTCTCAGATTTCACCTCCACCTGGCCACCACCTGCAAGAGAAGAGTGGGAGGTGGGTCAGGAGCTGGGAACAGCACCCAGCACTCCAGGGCTCACTGGGATGCTCCAGTCACCCCCTGCCCCTCTCCACATCCGCCGTGAGCTCCCGGGGCCAGCACAGCCCGAGGGGTACCTGGTTTGTGATGGATGTTGCCCAGGGAACCACATTTGGATGTCACATGGCTCAGGTCGACTGGCTTGTAAACGATTTGCACCTGTCCGTAGGAGAGAGGGAAAGGGGATGAGCTGGTGGCCAGCACGGGCTGGTGGGGAGGGGGAGCACAACACACAGCGGCACCTGAGCTGGACTGGAGGGAAAGGACAGCTCAAACCCCAGGACAATTAATGACACCAAAGAAACTGTCATCAGAAATGGGAGATCATTAATGCCCGTGTGCAGTAGCCTCTTAACATGTCAGCATGCACGAGATCACCTCTCCACAGAGGGAGGAGTAGAGGCAATTTTAAAGTGCTCAAGTGAGAGAGAAAGTGGAGTGGTAATTAATTAAGATTTGCATACACATCATCCAAAAGGAGGAGATATACCAGAGAGAAAACATAAAAAATAAATACCTTTTCTGGTGTAAAACATAAAGCTTATGTCCACAAAAACTGAAAGAACAGAAATGATCAATGTGCACAGAACTTTTAAAAGAGTGACCAAAATATGCATTTCTGAAAAATGCTGTAACGGAAATAAGGGTTAAAAAAAAAAAAGCAAAGCAAAGTCTAAATATCTGGGGTTCACATCATAGAAATTAAAATGGCAGTTATAAAATATTGAACCACAACAGCATTTCATGATATTTAAGCTCTGTTTTGATGTGCTTTGCCCATGATGTCTCTGAACGTGGGCTCCAGCAGTTCCACGGATCCCCCCCGTCCCCAGACCGCGTGGGGCCGGCGGCCTCTTGCGCACGGACACCGGGACACACACACAGAGGGACAGGGGCTCTGCAGAGCTACGGCAGCAGCTACACACCAGGAGAGGAGCCTCGGACACACGGCAGCTACGGCAGGAGCAGGAGACAAGGGGGGAGAAAACATCCCCAGAAGCCCACAGGTTCCCCTGGACCCTGGTCTGGGACTCACACCGGGTGTGGGTCAGCTGTTGCTGGAGTTAGTGGGGCTGTGCAGCACAAACGGGATCATCGACACCTCGAGGTTGGTTCTGGCCCTGGGGACAGCCTGGATTTCCCGGGCAGCATCCGCTGCTCTCCGAGTTTCCCCCGAGCACCGTGGCGGGCGTGACGCTCTCACCAGCCTCAGAGGATGTGCCAGCACCACAGGGGCCTGTGCAGAGGAGCTGCCTCCTCCCAGCAGCCCCAGAGCAGCGCCAAGGATCCGCCGCAGCCTCTGCTCCCCATCTGTGCACCCGGGGCTGACCCAAAAGCCCCAGGGGACGGTGCATCCTTCAGTTCTCACGCTGGCCCCATCGCCCCCGGTGATGGACTGGGACTGTCACAGCCCCGAGGAACAGCCCCGAGCCCACCGTGCAGCCAGGCAGAGGAGGAGCAGAGGCTCGGTCCCAGGCACGGAGCCCTGCTGACCTGCCTTGTCTCCATGCTCACGCAGACCAAAAGGCACATTTGACAGGAGACAGAGAGGGAGAAAAGCAGCCCCTCAGGGTCTGGGAGCACACCGTGGACACAGACGTGGAGACAGCGCTGGGAAAGGTCACACGTTTAATGCACTGGGCAGGAGAGGAGCCGGATTTGGTTGGAAAGCAGGAAACACCCAAAAAGGGCAGCTGGTGCCTTTCTAGTCCCAGCTGTGACCCTGAAGGGTCTATGAGCAATTCAGGCACCGCTGAGACCTGGGACTGAAAGTCCTCCTGTTTCCAGTGCAAGCAATCAGCAACTGGAACTTTCTGCTCTCATTCCAGTCCCTTTTTTGACAGACAGGACTCCGTTATCCCTTCCCATCCCGCTGGGGAGCAGAGAAGGATCCTCCCCATTTTAGCAAGAAAGGAAAAGGGGAACAGAGTTGTTTGCCTGGGAAACCAGTGCCAGAGACCTGGGGATCCCACCCCTCAGCATCAGCAGTGCCAACTTCTACCTCAGGCATCACCTGGTCAGAGCATCCATGGGCTTAAAAATCCAGGTACCAGCCCCAGGGAGAGACAGCTCCCCCTGGAAGCAGCGATGGCTGGGCAGGGGTCCCTGCTGACGGTGTTGTGGGGAGTCAAGTCCCAATGGCCACCAAAGCCCTGGGGTCTCTTGCTGCCCCTCTCACACGGGAGCCCCAGGCCCAGCCCAGCCCCCGGGACTGTGCAGCCACTCTGCCCCTGCCAGGCTTTGCTCCGAGAGCTCCCACAGGCAGAGATCGTGCGGCTTTCAGTTCTGGCAGGGCCTGGGGAGGGATCACAACCCCCAGACGAAAATCCAGGTAATTCTTATCCCGCTGCAGCTGCCAACGCCCACGGTGCGAGCTCTCTGTGGAGGAAGGGACGAGCTCAGCACCCCCACAGCACGGAGGACTCGTGGCCAACACTAACTCCTGGTCCACCGCACCCTGGGCAGCCCAGGCAGTGCAGGACCCGAGAGAGAGGAAAAGGGACAACCATGGAACTGCTTCACAGGGGTCTGAGCTCTGCGGAGCAGCTCCTCTGGCCTCCTCTGAAAGAACCGCACAGTGACACCCAACTTAAGCCAGAGGCTGCAACCCAGCTGTGTCCCTGTGTTCACCTGCCAAGCCTCCTGCAAGGCTCCGTTTCTTAGGGAGGGCATCCACAGAGATCAAAAACAGTCCAAGGAAAATCCATGGGGAACATCTCAGACCAGGCCCCACAAACCCCAGTCACACTGTCTGGGGTCTCAGGGATGTGCCTTCCTCGGTCCAGCATCTTTCCTGGACCCAAACTGTCTCCAGCTGTAAATCCACCAACCTCTGTGGAGTTTCTCCAGGTTTCTGGCACAGTGACTGAAAGCTGAGTCTGGTATTTATGTGGGAACAGCTGGAAATGCCAGCATTCAAATCAATTAACTCAACAATACTTCAGGCTCAGCCTCCGTAGGCGCTGCTGGACACATTCGTTAGCAAGGAGAAACTTAATATTTGCATGGATCATACTTGCCTGATGGGAACGGGCAGGAATCTGCACGCTCACATGTTGGGCAGGATCATGTCCAATTTAGCAGCACATTAAGCAACGAGGACTGGGTCTGCTCATAACTCTACCCATCTCCTGCGTCACTGCGTGCCAGAGGCCCCATCCCGCAGACAAGGAGGCTTTCACCTTCCAGGTAGTGCAAAACCCTGGAGTTACTGGGATGTTTTGTTACAGACGTGGTTTGGACACGGGGCAGTTAGTTCTGTCCATGTCAGGCATGTCCAGGACTTGTTAGGGGTCATCTTTTGGGTTAATGGGGTTAAATGACAGCACGTCCCCAATGGCTATGTGACAGCAGGGTGGCTGCAGATAGCATTGGTGATTAGTGTAACAACATGCCACTAAAATCAGGATTATTACAGTGCATTCAAAGTGTGAAGGTACTCACACTGCCTCCGCCCGGGATGTGTTTGATATTATCCTTTGAGCCACACCTGGATTGAACGTTGCTAAAGTCCAGCTTCTTATTAATTATCTGCACCTTTGGTAGCCAGAAAAGAGTCATTGCACGTCACCAATAGCTATCTGATGGCAGGGTCGCTGCAGATAGCATTGGCAGTTTAGTGTACACAACATGCCACTTATCATAAGAACTATTATAGAGCATTGAAAGTGTGAAGGTACTCACACTGCCTCCGCCCGGGATGTGTTTGATATTATCCTTTGAGCCACACCTGGATTGAACGTTGCTAAAGTCCAGCTTCTTATTAATTATCTGCACCTTTAGTAGCCAGAAAAGAGCGTGAGAAACAACATGACCATCTGCAGCTTGACCATGTGCTACATCCCTAAACCAGGAACCTGCCTTCCAGTGCCAGGAGTGAAAAGGAGACTCTCTGGCTTGCTGCACAGATTTGTCTGCTCCTGGGCTGGAAAGTGAAGATGGAGGTGGGCAGGTTGTAGCTGGAGACCGGAGAGGCCAGGGTGGTGATGCAGCCCTGGGTCCCAGGCCGCAAAGACCAGCCAGAACGCCAGCTCAGCCCGGCTCCTTCCACTGCACAGAGCAGGGAACTGGCTGGGCAGCAAACGCGCGGGAAGGCAGCGCTGAGAGGCACCAGGGCTCGGAGACCCAGCTTCTGCAGAGCCAGTGGAAGGAGGAGGGATGGAGCTGACAGAAAAATCCTGCCCAGCTCCAGCTCCCAGGCCAGGCACCACAGTCCCCTTCTGGGCCAGGCCCAGCCGGCCTTGGGCAAACAGGTGCCACTGGCCGGGCTGGGGAGCAGGAGCTGCGTGTCCAGCATGGGAGAGGACACCGAGCTCTGCCCTGCACAGGGCTCACGCTCCCTCCACAGCTGCCAAGAGAAAGCCAACGCTGCCAGGAGCGCAGCCCCGTGCCAGCCCTGTGGCACATTCCCGACATTCCCAGTGGGAGCGAGGCCGGGAAGGGCTGCGGCCACCTGGGAGCCGCGCCCTGCTGACCACAGCCTCCAGCCCCAAAGCCTTCCCCCCACACACGGATTTCTGTGCTAATGACGCTGCTGCCACTCGGGACTTGTTTTCCCCACTGGTTGTGTAGGGAGCGACCTCGGGCATCGGAGCGGCTCTTCCAGACAACCCGAGAGTGAAGACGACCCCTGCTCCTTCCCCACACACCCTGGAGCGGCTTTACAACCCCCACGGCTGTAAATGCAGGTAAAAACCCACAGGTCTGGGCCTGTGTGAAGCACAGCCCCGTGAGAGCGACCAGCAGTGTCACATCCTGGGCACAGACGCTCCTGGGCAGCACCATCCCTGGGGCTGAGCGGGCACCTCGCCTCCACCCCAGCACTGCCAGCCCGGCCTGCTGCTGCCAGGAGAGCTCCCTGCTATGCCCTGGCTCTCCAGCCTGAGAAGCACCACGGCTGGCGCCTGCTTCCAGCAGGATTTTCCAAGTTCGCATCCACTAATCCCACAAACTGGGACCCAGCTCTGCCAGGCCAGGCTTTGCCAGAGCAGCACTCGGTGATCCAGCGACAACAGGAGTGCTCAGGCCATGCGGGAACACTGGCAGAGACGTGGCCTGGCTGGCTCCTGGCGTGTGTGCCCCGCGTTCCTTTGCTTCCCTGGGCTGGGGGTCTGGAATCTCCACGGAGAGCAGGCTCCAAACCCATTTCTGACCAGCCTAAAATCAAATGTGTGGGATCAGCCCCTTCTGCTCCAGCTGCAACCATTCTGCTGAGACCAGCCTCGTGTCCTACAGAACCCCCAGCAGAGCACCCAGCCATTCTCCCCTGCAAAGAGCAAGGAATTGTCCCAAATTCAGCTGTTCCTACTCTTTCAGTAACAACAACAGAGAAGCAGAAAGGGAAAAAAACAACTTGTAAAAGCTGGATTAAAAAAGAACAAGCAAATAATTTAACTATTTTCCAGTAAACAAGGGTTCCTTCTAAAATCCCTGGAGAACAGGGTTTGTGGGGGTGGGAAGAAAAACCTGTGTCTTGTGCTAAGTGGGCAGGAGGGCTGAGCCCCCCCCAAAAAGGACACTGTGCTCATGTGCTGCTGTCTCATGACCAAGAGCCCTGCCCAGGCTCCAGAGCCCCCCTGGATTGTGGCACAAAGCCAGTAAATCGCCAGCCACGGTGGAAAACGCCTGGAAAGTCTATGGAAAAGCAGGCTGCCATTTCAGAGGATGCAGAGGAGCCAGCTCAAAGCCTCCCCCCATGCCAAAGGGAAACATTCAGAGCCACCGAGGTACCTGCTCACACAAAATGCCATGCACAGCCCTCAGGGAACGCTTGTTGCGGCTCTGCAAGGTCTGGAGCCAGGCAGTGTCACCCCAGGGTAGGCAGTGTCCCCTGCCAGGCTTGCAGAATTTAACCAGGACCCTCTTTCCCAAGCACTTGGAGCCCAGAGGTCACTTTGCTGCTCGTGAAACAACTTTTTGGGAGTGCAAAGTGTTTGAAAGGACAGAAGTGCCACCAGCTCTGGCCATGCCACCCCGCCCCGTGCAGCCAGACAGCGCCTGATGGCACAGCACAACCCGAAACCTTGCCAACAGAGCTGGATCCAAAATCCCAGTGTCTGGGAAAACGTGGGGTCTGAGCCCGAGACCCTCAGAAGGAGGAGACAGACTGTCCTCTCCTCTCCTCTCCTGCAGTGCTGGAAGGACTGCTCCAGGCACACTGTGGGATTTGGAAGCACAGCCCTGGTCCTGCCCCTCCTCAGAGCTGCAGGTCACTACCTGCTGTCCCTGCCTGGACACCACCAGGGAATGTCACTCCCCCGGCAGCCGCTCCATGAGACCCACACCACGAGCTCTCCGTGGGACAGCTGAGCTGCACTAGGCCAGGCAAGGAATTCCAGAGCGAGCATCCAACCCAAAGCCTTTCAAACACACCAGAGTCGGGCTGCAGCCCTGCCCGCTGCCCACGGCCGCGCTGCTGCTGCTCCAGGGAGGTTCTCCCGCCCCAGATGGAGCGCCCAGCACCCACTGTCCCCACAGACAGGCCCCTGGGAAGCAGAGTCCGTGTTTACCTTGCCACCTCCGGGCTGGTGCTTGAGGTTATCAGTGGAGCCAATTTTGGACTTGACGTTTTTCAGGTCGGGCATGGGCGCGGCCGACGGCTGGATGCGGGTCTTGGCAGAGGCGGGAGATTTCGGTGGGGTGCGAACCACTGCCACCTTCTTGGGCTCCCTGGCTGGTGGGGTGGGCAGAGAGGGGGTGCGGGAACGGCTGCCTGGAGTCCCGGGGGAGCCGGGACTGCTGTAACCGCTTCTGTCTCCAGACTTGGGCTGCTCACCTGGGGTTTGCAGACAGGACAGCGCGGGTCAGAGCCCTTCCCTGCTCCCTGCTGCCCGTGGGGGCCGCTCTGCCTCGTCCCAGAGCCCACCCGCTACTCCCAGTGCAGGGGGAGGGTGGTGGCTGCACTTTCTTCTCCTCCATTTTGAAGGAAAAACTGCAATTTAAAGGCAATTTCCTAATATCCCAGAAGGAAGATGGTCTCCATTGCCTGGATCATCGGTAAGACTCCCCACCCGAGCGTGGCGTGACGAATTACAGACAAAAGACACTCAGAACCACTTTTCTATTAGAAATTTGGAAGCACTTTCACAAAATTATTTTCTGGAATTAACTAAGGCTGATCGCTGAGCAGCTTAGCACTGTCCCCAGTTTGAAAAGGAAATGAAAGAAGAAAAGAAGACCCTTAAACATCACCTTTCTCAGTCTTTGCTGCTGCAGGAGGTGGTTTTTTCTGCTCCTTTCTGCCTGTTTAGTGAATGAGAAAGATGCTTAAACATAATAAAGCTGGAAAATTAATTGATTTAAGGTTTTATGCAGCTCTGGTTAAGTATGAAATATATGTATATATCCAGTGAAATGCACCATTTTAATGGAAATTCACAATGCCTGATGCTTTCTGGGGTTTTCTTCTCTGAGCATAATGGGCTAATCTCCATTCCTGTAATCGAAGAATTGATCCTCTTGCCCCTGCTCTTTGTGAAATATCGTCAGAGAGAAAACGAGTAGATGGATTAAAAAAACAGAGCTGCCTAAATCTTCCAAATTTGAGGAAATCCCACAGGATAAAGCAACTGCCCTCTCCTACACACTGGTGACTGTATGAGCAGAGGGGACTGAGCAGCACCTGGAAAGGCTCGATTCAGAGGGATCACCCCAGCCCCAGGAGAGGGCTGAGTTTGGTCATCAGCCCCCTGGAACTGCCCAGCAGCACCACCCAGTCACCAGCACGCGGCTCCCACCGTCACCTACCGGAGCTGGGAGGGGTCTTGGGGGCCGTGGGGGTCTTGGCCGGGATGCGGGTGGCGTTGGTGGAGTTCCTCTGCGCCTGCCCCGCGCGCGCCGTGCCCGTCTTGGAGCCGCCCCTCGCCTCCGGGCCCTGGGGACACAGCGGAGACCTCAGGGACAGGCTGTCACCCCTCGGCATCAGAGCACCAGACCCTCCCACCTCCTGCCCTGGGACTCCCCACGCCCGGAATGTTCCTGTTCACACCTCGTGTCCCATCCCCGCGGCCAGGGCACAGCCCCTCCTGGAGCAGCCGTGACCTTTCCCAGGTGAGCCCCTGCCTTCAGCTGCACCATTCACTGCACGCTCACACCTGCTTTAGCCACCTCTGTTCTCTAAATTTCAGCCTTTGGCTTCCCCTGTTCTGCTAAAATTTTGTACAGAAGATAAATTAATCCCAGCATCTGTGACTGGCACAGGGTGCCCAGAGCAGCTGTGGCTGCCCCTGGATCCCTGGCAGTGCCCAAGGCCAGGCTGGACACTGGGGCTTAGAGCAGCCTGGGACAGCGGGAGGTGTCCCTGCCCATGGCAGGGGAGGGACTGGGTGAAATTTAAGGTCATTTCAGACCCAAACCACTCCAGGATTCCATGGCTCTGTGCGAGCTGCACTCCCTGTGCTCTCCCTCACCAGGGTGTACTTATGTGACTGAATGCCACAAAGGGAAAAAGCTCCGCGGCTCCGTTCCCCCCGCAGGATTAGCCAGGGATGCGCTGCGTTCCCCGCTCTGTGCAGCTCCGGCACAGCTCAAACTCATCTGCTGCGTGCAGCAGCACGGACAGAGCTGCGAACAGGGCAGGGCCGAGCGGAGGGCAGGGCACACCTCGCAGCGAGCGCTCCGTGTGCCGCCTCCCCCGGCACCCACCCCGCAGCCCAGCCCGGCCTGGCCGCGGGAAGGCGATGGGGAAGCACATCCCACCCTCTGCACGGGACTGCGGAGGACTCGGCCAAGCTCCGCCGAGCAGGAACGCCTCCGGGTGCTGCCCTCGGCCTCTCACAGCCCCCTCCCTTACCTTGGCTCTGGTCTCCTGCGTCCCTGTGCTGGCGGGCCGGGGGGTGGCAGGGGAGGCTCGTTTGGAGGCGGAGGCAGGGCTGGAGGGTGGTTTCGGAGGGGCTGAGTGCCGGAGGGGGGGCATGGAGCCGGGGGGTTTGGCAGGGCAGGGTGAGGATTTCTTGGACGTGGAAACGAAATAAAATGGGAACAAAAACAAAAACAAAAAAATCAGTATGGGAGGGAAACAAAATGGGATCAGCGACATTAAATAGGATTAGAAGGTGCAATACAGAGCTGGGGGTGGGGTAGGTGATGGCTGGGACTGCCGGGGCAGTGTATAGAGAAATAACCAATTTCAGTGTTTGAAAATAATTCTATCCCTCATCTTTAACTCTTCACCCACTGAATTTCCCCTCAGCTTGTCCATTATCCCACTCAGGCACTAACCAGGATAATGGCCAGCTGAGCTAATCCTCCTCCAAATTACCAGTGTGACAGATATTGTTAAACTTCTGGAATTTACCCATTATTAAACTCTGTTCCTCACCCAGAATACAACACAGCATCTTTTTGGGGGGTTGTCCTGTGCAAGCCAGGAGCTGGATTTGATGATTCCTGTGGATCCCTTCCAAATCAGGATATTCTATGATCTGCAAGGCCTAGATTATTTAATTTAATGTTTTAATTACATGTTTTGCTCTTTTCACAGTTATGCTTGTCCCCAGTGCAGTTTTGAGTCTGCCCCAAGGTCAGCTGCTGCTTTCCAATCCTGGGCTGAGAAAATGATTTCTCCAACCACCCGCCCAACCCCATGAGCCACGAGTTTGATTTAGATTTGGACCATTTCCTCACCCTCAAAGAACCCATGGATTGCACCATCCAAACCCGAGGGAGGGAAGAAAAAATAAAAACACTCTTGAAAACAAATGGAAAAATGGAACATAATGGGAAGGTTTCCTAAGAGGCACAAGAGCAGGCCAGGAGGGCAGGAGAGGGGCCAGGAATGTGGACAGGTGTCACCCCTGGTTTTGTTTTTTAGCTTACCTTGGGTTTCTTTTCATCAGCTTCGGTCGCTTCCTTGTCAACACGACCTGACAGATGGAAATACACAGTTACACCTCTTGAGACTGGTCATAAACTCCAGAGATGACACCACACTGCTGGGGGTGTTCCCTGTCCCCGCTCTCCCTTAATACTGTTCGTAGAAATACGACAAAGTCACCGTTTCTTGCAGAAATCCTTCCACCACTCCACAAACACATTCCTTCTGTGTTAGCAGATGATCCTGTGTTAGTCAGCACTGGAGACCAGACACACCAACGAGGTTTGTGTGAGAGCATTTCGCCCAGATTTCCACCCAGTTCCCGCAGGATCCATCCAGCTTAGGACAGAAAGTTCCCTTTAACCCTAAACACGAGTCTCTGGGACACCCACTTGTTCTAACAATCAAATAAACAGGGACTCAAGCTGAAGGAAGCCCCAGTCCAGCAGCACCGTGATCTCATTTAAGGGAGGTGTTCAGCTGGCACTGCAGAGCACTTTCATCCTGGCTGTTGTTAATTCCCATCTCTCCTGACAGGCTGCTCCCTGCCTCCCAGCACAGTGCCCCTTCCACCTGGGTCAGTCTAATTAGGAGATTAGAAATGGGAAGGAGATAAAGTTTGAACTACAAGGCACTTACAACAAAGCCCTTTTCCCCCATCTTCAGCTAATTGGGAGGAGAAGCTGCTGATATTGTCCCCAGTGTTTGGAAACTTGTCCTGGGGGATCAGCCCTTTCCCAATGGCATGGACAATGTTGTTAATGCAGCACTGACCCATCCCAGAGCTGCTGGAGGCACCACCCCTGCCAAATTCAGTTAAACTGCACAATGGAGCAAGGCCGGAGCCAAACAGCCGCCAAGGACCTCTGTCTTTGAAGGGAAAGACCATTAAATAATTAAACTTCTCCTTCTGAATCAGAAGCTGGCTCTGGGCAGTGCATCCCCACCCCGCCGCGGTTCCAGGCTCCAGTGCAAGCCATGCCAGTGCCCCGCAGCACACGTGCGAAGCCTCCCGCTGCTGACACCGGAGGGGACAACGAGAAATATGTTACGAGCTCTAGCTCCAGAGGAAAAAGCTCCATCAACAATTTCTTCGTGAGCCCCGCGCAGCAAAGAGCCGCAAACCAGAGCAGCATTCCCAGGCTAATGGGAGCAGCCAAGCCAGCCTTTGGAACGTGGATCTGGGGGAAAAGGCAGAGCTTCCCCCAGGACAGACCCTGGAGAGCTGAGGTACAACACGGTGAGACACCAACGTGTGTCCTGCTGCCCTGGCTTGTTAACAGCTCACAGCACCGCCTGCCTTCGGCCACTGAGCTGGGCCCTTGGGACGTTCCTGAACCCAGGAGAGGTGGAAAATACAAAGGAAAGGTCTAAGGGATGCTTGTGCATTCAGTGGTGAACTCAAACCTTGACCCAAGCCTGCCCTCCCAGCCCAGCCCAGCCCCACACACTGTTTAGATGCCTCCAGACAGACAGGCAGCTCCGGCTGAACCCCCAAACCCAGCACTGTGCTGGCACACCCAGGGACACCCCATCCAGAGCTGGGATGGCAGCAGGATGCTTTGGAAGAGCAATGGACATGCCTGGCAGTGGGAAAAGGTCCTGCTGGCTGCAGACTGTGCCTCCAGCAGCAGTGGGTAGCGGATATTTAAGGGGAAAGTACAAGAAACAGGATCAATGTGGGGGCTTTTCCATGGTTAGACCTGCCATCCTTGCCTTTTTCCTCCTCCCTCCTCTTTAGGAAAGCCAATTCCAAGAGTTATTGGATCAGACATGCAAACCAGATGGCACGTGTCCTGCCGGAACAAGCTGCACACGCCAGGTTAGCCCCACTCCAGCATGCCAGAGCCACGTCCATCCGGTCCTCGTCTTCTCTGGGAAGGTGCCAGGTGGGAGTTAAGGCGCCCACCCAACAGATCCAAGGAAATCAAAACAAAAACAGGTGAAAAAAAGCATGATTAGGGACACGCCAGCACCATGCAAGGGACGCGGAACCGCAGCGCAAGGGTCTGGCAATCCAATCCAGGATTAAATAAAGAGGGAGGGGCAGGGAGGCAGCAGCAGCGCTGTACATCAGTCACAGCACAGGTCCAGGCCATTTCCAAGCAGCAGGAGTCGAGGTGGCAGCAAGCTGCTGTGCCAGGCAGCCTCGTCGGGAGGCAGCGAGCCCAGGGCAGCAGCTGGAGCACACACCTTTGAGGAGAGGGACACGACTGGCCTTGTCCGCAGCCGGGCCACCGGGCTTCCTCCTGGGCGTCCGGCGGCCCCCTGCCTCTGGCACAGCCTCTTCCGAAGGAGCATCTTTGTCCTTCACATCATCTTCTACCTCAGCAGGGAGTTTGGCTGTTTCTAGTACGGGCCCGGAATCTTCTCCCTCCTTGGGCTCAGCCTCTTTTTGGGAGACACTTCCAGAAGGCTCTGATGGGGTCACATCCAGACCTCCTTCTCCCCGCAGCGGCTGTCGCTTCTCCTCTTGGTCCTCTCCTGCTCTCTGTGACTCAGCTTCAGTCAGGAGTGCCTCTCCTGGGGTGTCTCTGGGGACATCTTTGGACTTGTTTGCTCCATCATGTTCTTCACGAGTCTCCTTGGCTGCTGCTGGACACGAGCCCTTTTCAGGTCCCAGTGGAACACGCCGATCCACAAGGGAAGGCAAACCCTGCTCGGAAGTTTCATCAATATCCCGGTCCTCATCTTTCTCCCGTCCGCCGGCATCTTCTTTGAACGGGGCTCTGGCACACAAAGGAGACGGTTCCTCTTTACGGTCACCTGTGCCGCCTGCTCCTGCCAGGCCCTCCGTGCGCACGCCACGGCCCAGCGCTGGCTCCACGCCGACGCCTTCGCTGCCTCCCTGATCCCACAACTCACTGCTGCCTTCGGATGCTCCGGAGCCTTGGTACATATCCAGGGGTATTGGGATGGTGACCTCGATTCTGGTGGGAGCTGCTGCCGGGGCCTTCGTTTCACGCGACAGAGGCGGCTGCTGAAGCCCCGCTCCCTGCTCTGGGGGCTGGCTGGCACCTTTTACTGCCTCTCCCACACACTCCTGAGGGCCAGGCTGGAGCTTTGGAGAGCTCGGCTCGCCTGGAGTTGAAGATGTGGGGTACGAAGCATGGGCAAGAGATTAGCACAGGCATGTCAAACATCACGTAACACGAGAGATTCAGGACTTCTACCGGCAGTCGAGAGAGAAAAGCAAGTCCCACCCCGCCCCACTGAGCAGACAGCTCACTCCCACAGTGGCTTTTGCCTTCAAAGAAACTCTGATCCCCACAGGAATCAGGAACAGTGACAGCCACAGCACTTGGGAGACCAGATTCCTGCCTGGACCCGGCTCGGAGGTGGCCGGGTTCACCCTGCACTCCGTGAGCTGGTTTAGCTGTAGAAGTTTCCAAAAGCCAAGAACATTCCCATTTTCCCTAACACCACCACTGGACCATCGGTTTGCTGCTCAGTGCCCACCTCTTCTTGCCTCAAGGGCTTGAGCAAGGGCCAGAGCCCTGTCCTCCTTCCTGACTTTTTGAGCACTGATCAGGTAAAGAGCCTAAATCAGAGCCCTGAGATCACGACTGTGCCTTTGGTAGAAAAGAAACAAGACTAAAACAAGAAAAGATGAAGTCAAGACTGACTTGGTCTTTCATCAGTGTCCTCCCCATTTTAAGAGAATATCACAGTTAAGTGAAACAACCAAAGACCTCGTACATGACAGCTGAAAGATCCCAGGACAGGACAGAAAGGCCTTAGCAAAAATCTGGTGAGAAACAGCACTAAAGCCAGGGCAGAGAGAAGAGAGAACTTCAACCCCCTCCACTAACAATCCTGATTTCTTTTTTAGAGTGGTGCCACTATTTCATATATAGAAGAGCTGAGAGTCCAAAAACCACTGGCCAGGCAAGTAAAGGTTTTATTCTAATTGCAGGGAGCAGAGTGCACAGAACTGTGCTCATCTGTGTGTGGAAAGCAGCAACAACCTGAATTCCGCCCTGAGCTGAGAAGGCAAAGACCTATTTACTTCTGTAAAAGACATGGATGTCTAAATGCACTAATGGAGCCATGAGGAGGAAAGACACCGCCCAACTGGAGGGATTTGTTGTGTTTACTGCACAGGAAACTGCTTCACAAAATGGCTTTTCACTAAGATTTTAAACAGCGCACTAAATCAGGGCTGTGGTGTACAGTGCAAGGAAACATCACAGGGAGTCTCAACCCCTCAGTCTGCCCCACGGAACTAAGCCAGCACTGGGGGCTTTGGGAAAGCCAACTTTCCATCAAGTCTGAACTGAGCAGAGTCAAGAGAAGCTTTCCAGGTCCAAATGGTCCCTGGATAATTTTCGGCTCATCTAAGCAGACACATAATTAATGCTGTGAGAACACTCGCTGCCCACTGTGTCTGGCTTTGTCACCCACATCCCCCAAGACTGGGATGAGGAGAAAAATCCCATAATGTTAAAGTCAGGGTATCAGTGAGTAGGTTTGAGTCATGTTTTACATTAGAAAGACACAGTAATTAAACAATGCTCTAGTTTCACGTGTGACACGCAGGGCCCACGCTGCCTCTGCTCAATCTGAGCAGTTCCTCCGGTCACGGCACATCCCAGCTCTGTCCATCAGCTCTTCCAGCCTGAGAATGCCCTGGTTTGGCAACTGGACAAACAAGCACCGTGACTTTGGCCATCTGAGAGGGGAATCCGGTGCATGAGAAGCTGCAACTCCCTGAAATGAGTGTGTTGGAACATTCCAAGCGTGTATGACCCTCCTCTGTCAGGAACAGGGAGAACCGCACAGCTGCTGTGCAGGGCAGAGCACTTCCTCACAGAACAAAATTCCCAAGCCACCACCAACCAGTTGCACACGTGGGCAGCAGCAACTGGTCCACGATTCACCCACCTTGAGCGGCGTCTCCTGCAGCGTGGTCCTCCAGGCTGGGAGTGGCTCCTACGCCCGCCTCTTCAGCTGCTCAGGTCAGAGAAAGAAGGGGAAAAACATGATCAAAACAAGAGTTAAGTTTAAGCATGTGCCTGGAGAATGAATCCACCTCCCTGCCGAGGCTGCCCACCAGAATGGGCAGGATCTCTGCTGTACCACGAGCAGGGCAGTATCAGAAAGGAAATCTCCCCACACTGATGACGGATCTGGGTAGATCTGTTCAGCCTGTGCTGTACAGACCAGAGGAGTGCTTCACCAACTTCCACATCCTAAATGGCAGGTTAGTACAAGCTCTTCCAGGCAGAAAACAGGCTGTTAAGGAACAAGGAAACTTGTGGATTTAAATCCCTCTTCTACCCCGCCTGGCCTTTACGTGGCCAGCAGCACTCCCATGAATGTCTCTTACCTGAGCTCACCTTCTTGGTGTCTGTGACCAACCTGTGAACCCTGCCAAGGCTGTGTGAGACCAGTAATTCCAAGCCATACAAATCTAGAGAAATCCTGAACTTCAGGACTACTGGTACATCAGAGAAGCATGGTATTCTTCACAGTGATGATGGTTTGTCTCCATCAGCATTTTTTCAATTTATTCTATGACTACTTTCAAACCAGCTTAAACAATTATATTTGTATGTCACAGTTCTCCAGTCAAACCAGGACTTTCTCTGTTTTCCCCATTTTTTTCCAAGCAATTCAGGACACACACATACACTGGCTCCCTGGACAGTCAGATCTTGCACCAGAGCCTCCATGTTTCAGCCCAGGGCTCCACCAGCAGCTCAGGGACTGGATGCAGGACAGACATTTCACTGCTGTGAGTTTGTTTCAGTGTCTGGCAGTGGCAGAAGCCCTCTTCCACTCCACTACCTTTCTCAGGTCCTGCCTGATGCTTCCAGGGAAAGCCACTGGCTACGGCACAGGGGACACGTCCTCATTTTTCGCACACAGACCTGTCCTCCCAGATCCTGCTCTCTCACACACAGCACTGCCACAGTCACTCCCTGCTCTGCCTCTGAAAGGCCCCATCCTTCCCTGGAAAACCAGGCCCAGGTGCAGTGATTCCCCACAGGGCATTCAGGCTGAATTAGTCACTTCACTTCCTCTGCGTTATCCTTAAAAGCACTGCTGCAGTGGCCTGGTTTTCACCTGCCACTGCAAAGACACCCACGAGGGCTGGGCAGAGCCCGAGGGCTGCAGGACAGGCACCGAGGGCCTGCGGAGACCAGCGGCGAGGGGCTGCTGGCACAGGGGCAGCAACGACCCGGATCTGCAGGTAGAACCTGGAGGTGGGAGCCAAAGCCACCGCAGAGACACCAGACAGAAGGATTGCCAGATGTGGAGCAGAGGAAGAGAGAAGAAAAGGCTGCGAGCTTCCCCCAGGATGGGGAAGGCAAGAGGACAATTTAAGTGAGGAATTGTTTGGAGAAGGAAGCAGCGTCCCTGTGAGAGGTTTCGTGGTGTTGCCTCACAGCACGGACCAGTCCAGCTCTCTGCTCTGTCTGCATCAAGAGATGAAGCTGCACCTTGGTCTCCCTCACCTGTGGTTCCTTCTGGGATCTCCCCGTGCTGTTCCGCACCACCCTGATCCTCGTGGTCTCCTTCCTCCACTAAAGGTGCTGTGGCATCTGAAAAACAACACAGCTTTCACACAGCTGTTGAGAGGCAAAGCCCTCTGGAGGCCACGACGTGCCTGAAGAACTTTCTGCTCAGGGAAGCACTCGGCTCCCTCCCTTGAGCCAGCGGAGCTTGTGGAGGGAACAACCGAGCACGACACAGCAAGGCCAGAGCCACAGGGACACCATGAGCTGCCCCCTGCCACACAGTGTGCCACAACGTGCTCCCTACACTTCTGAGGGCTTTGCCTTTCTGTCCAAAAATCCACAGCTAAAAGCAGCCACTGGTGCCTGATGCACAGGCACAGCAATCCTGCGTGGGGACTGGGCTGTTCTGGAGCAGGACAGAGCAGCTCCCATGGGACACCTTCACAAAACACCCCGGTGTGGCTGCACCGTGCTCTGGGACAGACAGACACACCTGGCTCCACCTACCAGAGGGGTGTCTGCTCATCCTGACAGTCCCAATCCAACTGGAAAGCAGGATAACATCCCTTTCTGCACCAGACAGGTTTTATATCCCGATTTCTTGAGGCACCTTCCAGACAATCAGTCAGCCCACGCCTCCAGCGGGACAGGGCTGGGACCGCTGGGCATCTCTGCCCACCCTTCCTTCCTTTCAGAACAATTTTGCAAGCTAAAGCCTCTACCTCAAGTCTCCAAAGGCAGATACTTGGGATTAAAGCAGCCAGAGGAACACAAAAAGTGAAGGTAATTACAACAGTGAACAAGTCTCTGGACCATTCTGGAATTAGAGTCTTTCTACCCACAAGGCATTCAGGGCTCGGGGAGCACAGTGACACAAACCTGTGTCACACACCACAGGACTGCTCCTGGCTGCACTACCGGGACCCTGCAAAGCCCATGCAAGAAGTCTGCAGGAAACAAACCACAAGCAACTTCCCGAGGTGTAATGAACACTTCACCTTTCCTGCTTTCCAGCCCGCTCTCCACCTTTAAAGCTCATTATCTCATTCTGCAGCACGACAAACACCACCGGTGACGAGACTAACGAAGAGCATTTTCTCCTCCAGAGAAACCCCACCAGGACATGGCCCGGGGAGTCTGTGGCGAGGTTTACCACGACCCCATCCATCATGGTTTCAAAGCAGAAAGTCAAAGAGCTCCCACCTTCCGTAGTTGGGGTGCTCTTAGCGTCAGATGTTTCAGAAACAGGCTCATCCGATCCATCATCGACTGGTATCTGAAGGGGATAGCCTGGAAAACATTCAAATACTTACAACAAGTCCTTGGCTATGAACTGGGGCCTGGGGGTTACCAACTCTGATTTCCCAGATCCACAGCAGCAAGAAGCTGCAGCTGGAGAGTAAAAACCACCTGAACTAAAAGCAAGCAAAGCGTGAAAATGCCAACCAAAAGCACCAGTGTCACCACCAAAAGGAACAAGCGGAAACCCATCAGCAAAAGAAAAGCCCAGTGAACTGGACAGGCAGAAACAGCAAAGCATGGCACAAGCAGGCGAGGAGACGTCAGCAACGTAAGGAGGAAAGATGTGCAGCTTCCGAGTCACTGTTGTCCTCTCCCTCCCAGAGCAGGCTGAGCACTCCCAGGACTGCAAACCAGCCCGTGTTTGTAACGGGCTCAGTGCAGGACAACATTCTGTGCCAAGAAGCGGTGGCAAAAGTCTTCTGGAAGAGCAGGGCAAGAGGCACAGGTCTCCTCTCAGCAAGGGTGCGGACAAATCAAATAATGAGAGCTGGAAAAACTGATTTGGAAAAGAAGAAGCGAAGTCCCTGGGAACCTGCGATGCGTGAAACAAGCTGAGAGGAGCTATCGGACCGCAATGCGCTACAGAGCCCGGGATGAATGGATGCTGTGGATTCTCTCCAGGACAGAGGCCATCCATTTATCTGGTGTAAGAGGTGTCCAAAGCACCTCAAGAAAAGGAAATTAAGATGATGTTTATGTGGAGCATAGCTGGGAGTGAGTCCCACCAGGTTTGCTGGCGCTGTGCAGGTTTCCAAGCTCAATTGTGGAGCATGGCGGAATGAGAAAGGAAAAGCTTCTGGAGAAATGCAGGTCTGAAATATGGTGAGGAAGACTCTGGCATGGCCCCCACTCCCAGAGCTCTCTGTTCAGTTGTCCCCGGGTCCCTGTGCAGGTGAAGAAAGCAGGCAGCAAGCAGCATCCTTGAGCTGTGACCCCAAATAAAAACAGTGCTGTGTTTTCATAGCAAACTGAGGAGTGAACACAAACACACACTTGCAAAGCTGCAGCAGTGGGATCACCCCTAGTCTGGATACCAGGGGTTATTCTGCTCGTGCTGGACAATGATGTCCACGAGCAGCATTTTCCCACGACTGTGAATGCTGGAGCTCCCCACGGCGCACTGGCTGCAGCCAGCTGATCCACAGTGTCCTTCCACACACGGAAGGCTGTCCCCAAGGACCCCCTCGCACCAGCACGCTGCTCTCCCTCTCCCCACTTAGCTCAGCAGTGGGCCAGGCAGGTCCTTCCACCACCTCCTGCTCACCTGATGAGAAGTGTTTTTCCTGGCCAGGTGCGTGATCCTCCATCATGGTGATGTCCTGAGGCTGCTCTGCCACCTCTCAGCAAAGGTACCTGAAAAGGAGAGTAAAAACTAACACCCATTAGGCAAAACCTGACACAACAGGAGCAAAGGGAAGGTCTGGTCACTCCTGCACAAGCAAAAGCATGTGCCAGTCACTGCATCCCTCACAACAAACATCCAGGCAACTCCTGCCAGCTGCAATCAAATTCCACTGGTATTTAGGACGTCCCAGGCAAAATGACCATCCCAGAGCACCCAGGACACTGCTCTGACACAGTTTTGCCCCAGGAGATCCCTGGGAGCAGCAGGCTAAGTGCTGACAGACTCCTGGTGCACGCTCCAAACTCTGCATTTCCCAGTTTAATCAGCGTCCCTGCTGGTGAGGTGTGATGCTGCTGTGGGAAGGGATTCCTTCCATCCCTGTGGACACACCCAGCAGGGATACACAGCCACCACAATACACTCATCATCTTAAAAGCCATCCAAAAGTGGCATATGGGGGGAAACCAGGACTCTCCAGAGATGGATTCGGGACTCTTAGAGGAGAGGGTCTCACTTGGTTGTGGCTGTGAGGGGACAGCACAACCCCTGCTTTAACCCCAAACCCTTCCTGCAGGGCTCAGAAACCCCCACCACGGTGCAGAGCAAAGCAAACAGGTCTGGACACTGGGGTGGAAGCAGAAAGGTGTCAAATCTGAGTTGTTTTTCTAAACTGCATCGATCTGCAAAAGGAAATGAAGTCTCCAACAACCATTATCTGCCCCACGACGCAGGGCCCTGCTCTCCGTGCTGGATGGACAGACAGTGCTTTCAGCTGGCTTCCTAAGAGCTGATATAATTACAGCCATTGGCAGTGATTAATAATCAGCTATTAGTGTGATCACATGCTTGCCATGATCGTCAGGGACGAATGAATCCAGCAATGGAGCTCAGGTTACCAGCAGCAAGGAGGAAACTTGTGGTTTTGTCTGCTGGCAATAAATTAACTGGATGTATGGAACCACACAAGAGAAACTCCAGGGCCAGTAACCAGATCTCTCACCCAGCTTTTTTTAAACCTTAGCAAGATGACTCTGCAATTTAATTACTGCCTTAGACAGCTACAAAGCCATTTGACAGAACTGGAGAACTTGCCCTGGAATGAAATCACCCATAAAAATGGAGGTATAAAATAGGAAAGAATTAAGTATCTAATTTTCGCTCTAATTGGTGGGCTATAATTATTTGGACATATGGCTGCCCTCCTCCCAGTGCTCAAAGGATCATATTGATTATATCCAGGCCTCATCTGGCTGATGCTTGATATTATTTACAGCACTAAAATACTAAAATATAGTGTTAACCTAGTGCAGGGGCCACAAAAGCAGCCTAGGCACAAACATGAGTGTAAAATGACACAGAAATTGCTGCTCTGGTGTGTTTGTGCGTGCATGCACACAAGAGTGACCTCTCTGCCCCAAACACACACGTGGCACTGGGTACAGCAGTTTTCCCAAAGCCCTGCCCTGTCTTTGGCAGAAAAACGTGGATGGCAGGAGCAGTTCCTGCCCCTGCACCAGTGGTGATCCTCTCCCAGCCACACTCTGCTCACTGCTCACCTCCCAGCAGAAACACCTTTGCTTCCCAGCTGCACATCCAGAGCAAAACATTCACAAATCTGCCCGTGCTGCGTTTCCACAAGGCTGTTTCCTTACTCTGCCTCCTTTCCTCTCTTTGGAGAAGGGCAGTTAAGTGCCTCCCCACACTCAGTCCTTTCTTGCCTCTGGACAATTTCCCGGGGCACCATCCAGCGGGGACTCCTTGTGGAAGGTTTATCCGCTGGCTCCACAGACAGCATCTGACACGGGGAGCCCCTTCCGCTTCTGGTGGGCGTGCAGGGGTGCAGCCCCGGCGCTGCAGCAGCGGCCATGATTCAGCACAGGCTGGCAGAGCTGCTGCAGGGCAGGGCTGGCTGTCACCTGCTTCCACTGACCAGCCCGTGCCAGGCCTTTCCAGCACAAAGGAGTGTGCAGGGCGGCTGGGGATGCTGTTCTCTGCCTGCGCTGCTCAGGGACAGCCAGGGCCGGCCCCCACTCCCACCATGGCACGGCAGGATGCAGCTGAGGGGGCTCGGGAGGATGCAGCCATTAATTTTTCAGAGACAAGAGAGAAAGAGCTGCCTTTCTGCTACAGGGAAAATAGCACGAGCGAAAGGCACGAGGGTCCATCAATAAAACACTCGGTGGGACCCTGGGAGCCCCTCGAACCCGGCTGCAGCTCAGGGAGTGCCCGGTCATTCGGACACGGGGGCCTGGGGGCGATGCCTGCACGGCTCTGCAGAGCAGAAGCATCTCCCAGCAGATGAAGCACGATGTCCTCCCTCTGCTCCTGCTGAGTCCCTCCGAGCAGCGTCCGTGGTGGGGAACAAAACCACCTCCAACTGGCAGGAGCCGAGCGATGGGGAGGGAGGGAAAGTCTCAGCTTTGCCTTGGGTTTTCACTCAGGTAATGAATTCATATGACCAAAGAGAATTTAAACCTTATTAAAACGACATATTCTAGATTCAAATTCTCGAAGACGGTCTGAAAATTCTGAAAGAAGTCCATAATGATAATCCTGTTTGTTTTTCCTTTTGAGTGGGGGAAGGGGAAATCCCTCTTAGGGAAAAACATAACATCAAGGGGAAAAAAATTCTAAAATATTCTTAAAAGTGTAAAACCAGCCCCGCCTTGAAGCAATGGTTCAGTGATGCATAATTAGAGCAAAGAAAGCTGCACAAAGATAAACTTGAACAGCACCCTCTGCATGGCAGATAAAGCACAAACCCTCCAAAGAACCTTATCCATCCCCAGCAGAACTATTCTCCTTAACCAGGGACACTATCTAAAAAGCAACAGCCTATCCCATAATTAACAGCTCCTCCAAACCTCGCGTTTTCCAGACCTGAAGCCCGGCTGGCGGGAGGAGAGGCCTCGGAGGAGTCATTGGAGCTGTGCACCCAGGCACCCGAGAGGCAAAGGTACCTGGGAGGCAAAGTTTTTGTTGCCAGGAGCAGGAGGAAGAGCCCGATTTCAGCCCAGCAGCACCGCTGGTGCCTGCAGCCCTGGGCCCTCGGCATCCCCCGCTTGCCCAGGAGCTCCTGCCCCCATCCTCTCGCTCCAAGCCCCTGCTGTGGACAGGGACACCTTCCACCAGAACAGGTGGCTCAGAGCTCCATCCAACCTGGCCTTGAACGCTTCCAAGGATCACGGAATCATGGAATGCTTTGGGTTGGAAGGGACCTCAAAGCCCACCCAGTGCCACCCCTGCCATGGCAGGGACACCTCCCACTGTCCCAGGCTGCTCCCAGCCCCTTCCAGCCTGGCCTGGGACACTGCCAGGGATCCAGGGGCAGCCACGGCTGCTCTGGGCACCCTGTGCCAGGGCCTGCCCACCCTCCCAGGGAAGACTGTCCTCCTAATACCTAATCCAAACCTACTCTCCTAGTCTGAGTCCATCTCCCTTCTCCTGTCACTGCTGGCCCTTGTAAAGTCTCTCTCCCCGTGTTTCCCGTAGGCTCCTTCAGGCACTGGAAGGCCACAATTAGGTCACCCCAAAGGTTCTCTTTGTAGCCAGCCCCATGTCCAGCCTGCAGCAGCAGCTCCTGCCCAGTCACGGACTGGGCACAGCCAGGACACATCCCACGAGCACAACAGCACAGCAGAGCCCCCGTCCTGCAGCCACTCGGGAAAACCCCAGGAAACCCCACACAAAGCCTCCAGCACCCTCTGCCTGGCAAGATTCAGAGCCCAAATTAAGCCAGGCAGCCCAAACTCTTAATCCTTTGGCAAAAAGTTTCTCTGCAGTGAAAGGCAAATGAATGCAGGGCTGCAGACAACGTGAAAACCCCGAGCGGAGCGGGGAGAGGGGCGATGCCGAGCGCCCAGCTGCGCCGCGGGGCCGCCTCGCGCGCTCTGTGCCACTCAGCATCCTCAGCCCTGCCACAAAGGAGCCCCCAGCAGCCTCCCCGCAGCCCCTGCGGTGCCAGGGGATGCTGTTCCCACAGTGCCTGCCCAGGGAAGCGGGTCAGCAGCTGCCCCCACTCACCGTGGGCACGGCCCCAGGGACAGAGCAGGGCAGAGCAGGGTCCGCAGCGGCTCCAGCTGCTCCGTGCTGGGGATCACGAGGCCGGGAGCAGAGGCTCGCTTTACACACACCCCAGTCCCAAAATAAACCGGCGCTGGCAGCGCTGCTGGCGGGTGGGAGCGGGGGCTCCTGGTGCACGTGGGTAGGAAAATACAGGAAAAGGGACATTCCGGCCGAAGGGAGTATCGCCTGGGGAGGCACTGGCTGGATTCGCACACCCTGGCACTCACCGGTGGGCCCAGCCGAGCAGCTCCACCCTTCACGCCAGCCACAAAACACCCAAGAGATCACCCAGGTAACCCCCAGACACGGCCGAGCAGAGCCCCTTGGCTATTGTCTTGTGCTCAGCATCTTCCTCCTCCGTTATTTAATCAGAAAGGGCACAAAGCACTCACTCTTGTTGTTAAAAATGAAAATTCAACAAACACGAGCTAAGTGTTACCTCTGAAAGGTGATCAAACACAAACAGGGCTTTAAAAAAAGCATCATTCCATCTGAATTACATAATTAAAACAGAGTGACAGTACCGTGAAACAACATCAGACTGAAAGGCTGTTCATAATTCATAAGCAACTTCCTTTTCATCTCCTTTGTGTACTTCTCCAAGTACTGTTTTTCCCAGAAGCCGACAGAGGAAGGAATATGGACGATGATCTCATTAATTGCAGGCACTAATATGCAGTGAGCTGAGAAATTATCACAGAATTTCATGATATCTAGTCAAGAGGACAAAAACTTCTGTTAGGTTCAAAGACAGATGAATGCCTCTTGGAGCAATAGAACAGAGTTGCAAAAGAAATTGTCTAAACAATGCATATTTTTTCTCTTTTCTTTCCACAGTTTTTCCATATTTATTATAGTTTAAGTAACTCCTTGGAGGTCTGAAACTTTTGCCCCTTTCTCCAGGGGCTGGACACTTTCCAAAGAGACAGGAGATGGGTTTGGATTCACAGCAGCACAGCTTTTGGGGCACAGGAGTCTCATCACAGCAGTATGGACATCCATTTTCTTTTCCTGTCACTCATTCCCTTGTCCGAAGTCCCTCTCAAACCAACACAGCCCTTACAAATCAAACCTCTTCACAGCCAAAAGCTCTGTGAGCTACTGCCAGGGGTCACCACGGGGGTCTCCAGAGAAAAGCCAAGGAACACTCACATGCTGATAAGTTCCTCAGGGTTGCTGAGAATTAAACTAACAGAATTTGCCATCCCAAATCAGCTTAGGCCCAGTTCAGCAGCTGCCTCAGAGCAGGGTAGCAATTAGAGACCAGATTATCCAACACAAAACCCCGGCCCGCGGCCTGAGCTGCAGGAGATGGGAATGGGTTTGTCTGCACGTCTCTGCCCAAACAAAAGGGCACCGCAGCTGTGACTGCTCCACCTTCAGCTTACCCAAAACCTCAGCACCTCCGTGTCCACCTGCAGCATCTCCTGTCACTAACGCATCTTCCTTCCTTGATCTTTCACCCCTTCTTGCTTTCCTTCTCACTTTTGGCCTGGCTTACCTGAGCAAGCCAAGCCCAACCTTTCCCAGCAGGGCTGCAGACCCCACCCTTCCCACCCCAGCTTTCCCCGCCAGCTCTCGGAGGCTGCTTAAGGCCAGCCACGGCCCAGGGAGGTGCTGGCACTCCAGATCACCCAGCTCATTCCATAATATGATGCAAAAATCAGGCTGTCCCTAAGTCCACTAACTTTAGCTAGATTAGAGCTCCGATC
The DNA here is from genome assembly GCA_013399195.1 of Dicrurus megarhynchus. Lineage (NCBI taxonomy): Eukaryota > Metazoa > Chordata > Aves > Passeriformes > Dicruridae > Dicrurus > Dicrurus megarhynchus. Next base: position 555,208 of record VXAD01008123.1, read on the forward strand.
AGAAGGGCTTACGTGGCAGCAGAAAAGGAAGCAAGATCAGTTTTAAAGGCTGCCCTGTGCGTTCAGCGGGCTCTTTGTGAGAGGGGGAAGAGAAGCCTCTTTGGCACGGATTTACCAGGCTGCCTTCGGATTTCTTCCCAACCTCCTGCTGCAGCATCTTGCATTTGACTGAGCCCCGAGATGGTCGATGGGCGGATAAATTCCTCCTCCCCAAAATCCTGCTTGCATGGGAAGCCTTTAAGCAGTTGAACACGTAGAGCGGATCAAAGAGAAGGCAGATCTTATTTACCAGCTAATTCTCTTTGACTCTTCCCATCCGAGGCTGAGCCCAGCCCGCTGCAAATCAGAGCATCTTCCCTGCTGCTGCAGGTTTTAAGGCGGGCTCGACAGCTCTCAGGCTTGTAGCAGTCATCATTTACTTACAGAAAACGCTGGAAGGCTGATATTCCCCCGGCACTGCCTTTCGAGGCTGGGCTTGTGCCCAGATGCACCACCAGGCACAGCAGAGTCCTCAGACAGTGTCACAGACTGCTCCCCCAGCCTGCCCCCTACCACCAAAAAGGATGGGGAGAGGGAAAAGAGGGGAAAAAAGTTCCCAAAAAATGCCACTGGAGTCTTAATGAACTGGGACAATGGACAGCACAACAGCTCTTCTGCCCCATCAAGTACTGCTTTACCTTGGCTGGCAAGCGACACCATGAGGAGGCAGGAATTGCTTTCCTGAGAGATTGCATTGCCTGAAGAAAGGAAACCAGGCATCCATCCCCGCTAAGTGACGGCTGCCACGCTCCCCTGTGCCGCTCACGTGGAATTATCAGGGATGTTCCCGGGATGAGCAGCAGAGGACAGACCCGCCTGCAGAGCAGTCCAGGGGACAGGAGCCTGGCAGGGCTCACCTGCTCTGGGGACACTTGCAATCTAACAAACACAGGACAGTTTGTGTGGCCAGCAGTGTCTCAGGGTTACCACAATTTTCTTCATTAATATGAGGCCAGAAACAACCTGGCAGCACTTATTTCATGCTCCAGTGGGTACCACACCACCTCCCAAGGCAGGGACAGGCTGGTGGATACAGGATCACCCCCATCTCCCTCAACACGGCCCCTGTGGGAGGGCACTGAGCACTGGTACGCCCCTCCTGAGCTCCCAGACAGAGCCCCTGCAACGCAATTCAGCCAATCAAAGAGCCGAGAAATAGCCCAAAAGTCATTCTGTCAGCCAGCCGTACATGAAACACCCTCCCAGGAGCAGGGGGTGAAAATACCCACCCTGTCTGCAGAGACAGCGCAGGGCTGAGCCCTCAGACGGGATCTCAGACAGGAGCTCGCCCTGTGACGCACCAAGGTGTTTGTGGCAGGCTGTGAACAGCGGCTCCTCGGGAGCAGCTCTGCTGTTGCTCCTCACACGAGCTCCATTTCACACCCAGAGCTGTGCAGCACAGCCCGGGCTGCAGGACCCAGCACGGGAGCCAAGGCTCTGCTCGCCCCCGGCCCCGCAGGCTCTCCCAGGGGCACACGGAGAGCAGCACCCCCGTGCTGCACAGAGCCAGGGGCTGGGGAGATCCCTGACACAAGCCCTGGGCCATCTGCAGGGTGCACACACTCTGCACTGCTGAGGTTAAATGTTCTGCATTTAACTGCAAAAACTGCAGAGCCCACTGCAAGGAAACCCCCCCTGCAGCGCTGCGCTGCCGTCCTGCCAGCCCTGGGAAGCTCTCCTGTCTTTGCTGCAGCAGCCAACAGCCACCGTTTCTGTGGCACACGGAGCCAGGGCCCCCAGGGACAGGACTGAGCCTCCCTGTGCTGGGAAGGACCACAGCCTGCACTGCCCGGGAGCTGCTCCAGCCACCAGTGCCGAGCTGCACATCAGCTCCCCGCCCCAGGCTCTCCGTGGGCAAAGCCAGATGATGCTGCTGTGCCTGGTGCCAGGCTCAAATGATGCTGACACTGAGATGAGATCAATGTGCAACCAGAAGCTTCATAAATTAAAGAGAATTTTATGAGAAGGAAACCTCACTTGACCTGTAAAAGGACTTGGAGATTTGGGTGCTTGGCATCGCCTTCCACCTTAACCAAGTCAGGAATGTCTGTGTGTGGTGCAGCACCACAGGAAGGGCCCAAAGTAGATACTCTGGCTTCAGAACAGCAATGTTTGATTGTGGAAAGATCAAGAGAATGAGGCCCTCAAAAACTGGGCAGAGCAAGGCTGCAATTTGCCAAGCCAGGCTCAGATCACACTGCTTGGTCCTTCTTCCCTGGGACCACCAGCACGGCCCCAACACCCTCCAGGAGCTGGTTCCAGGCACTAAACCAGCAGAAACTGAGCCCCTCACAAGCAGAAATCACGTGTGACAGTAGCACTGTGGATCACCTCACCCTGCTTTTGCAGCAGCAACATGACAGAGGGGAAAGTGTGGGAGGCCAGTGCTGTGCCAGCACCAGCCACCACCCAGCTGCACCTGAGCCCCTCTGGGTTTCGCCTCAGGCTTGAAAAAGACACTGTCGAGACACAAGGTATGTGTTCATTGCTTACTTTGATCTCAGCCGCTCCTCTTTCTTTGATTTCACAGTGCTGACAACATTTGCTGCACCCTGACAGAAGTTCTGTGAATATTCAATGCTGCCACAGTAATGAAGATATTAAATATGAAAGATTCCTCATGCCACAGCTTCAGTGTAGTGAGCGATCCCAGTCAGAGCGGATGCGACACAACCAGGAGAGCCTTGTGGCCACTAATGTTGCAGGAGATTTTCTCAGGGCAGGGAAAACATTCTTCACGGATTGGGCTGTCATTTCTAAAGTTATTTTGAGCTGTTTCAGCACTTAGATAGAAAATAAAATGATGGCAACGGCACCATCTGCTCCAGCTACTGTCACGCCACCATGGCTGGCATCGCTCTCGCAGCGGCAGAAAGCCTGTCCCGGGGGAGAAGCCAAGGCAGGTGAGGCTCCCCAGGGATCGCTGCTTTCCTTCGGCAGCATCCAAGCCTGCACGTGCAGAAGCGGATTCCAGCGTGCTATGGCACAGACACCTGCACGCGGAAGCGGAGGGAAAGGACAGGGTGTCCAGCAGCGATGCTCACAGGAACAGGCGGCACCAGCTCGTCTGAAAAAGCCCAGCTCAGCCCTGCAGGAGGAACACAAGTCTCCCCCTGCAGTTCACACACTGTGCTCGTTTCACCAAGCCATCACTTTCAGCCACTTGACACCCAGCCTGGGCACCAGACAGCCCTTGGCCCCGCAGTTCCAGCACCCTGAAGGTGACTGACAGCGCTGGAATGCAGCAGGCGGCCTCACCAGGACAGTCTCTATAAATACAGAGTCAGGCTTTCCCGACACACTGGTTTGCTAGCCTAGAAAGCAACAAACATGTCGGATCTCACCAGCTTTCGGGGCTTCAGCAGGACCTGTCCTCACCCCAACAGTCACCATGCAACCAGACGGGGCTCTGCAATGCCCATTTTAGCTTCTGTCTGGCTCTGCTGAATTATTTTTGTTTTTCATGACTCAGAGGCACTTCAGATGAGGTCAAAAGTCACAGTGTGTTTCCTGAACATCATCTTTCATTCTTTAATGCCAAAAGACAACAAACAATAGGACATTCATCAAGTGTTTCTGCTTTATCTCCCCCCGTCATGTTGTTGCATAACAGCAGAAAAACAATGTTCTCTCAAAATGTTCACAACTGTATTTACTAAAACGAAAAGCTCCGTTTTTTTTATTAAATCTGTATCAGGTCAGTAAGAAGATAAATGCAGGGGAAAAAAAAAGCCTAATCTGGAAGAGCTCAAGAGAGAAAACAAACAAACATCAGCAGGAGAGCTGAGCGCAGGGATGAGAGAATCCTTCAGCTCCCGACAGGGAGGGGAGGGACTGGGACATGCCAGCCCAGGGGGAGCGGGTGGGCACCCCAACAGGCTCACCTGGGAGCTCCAGCCCTGTTCCCAGGAGTTGTTGATGCCACTGCCCAGGGGCTGGCAAGGCACCGGTGCCTGTTTCTGCTCATGTTTCACACAGCACGACACGAACAGCAAGGGAGTTGTGGTGGGAGATGGTTCTGTCTCCCCATACCCTGCACAAGTTCACAGAGCCAGAGCTCTTCCTTCTAATACAAAAACCCAACAGTAGCTGCATTTGTACCTTTATTTCTCCTAACAAGGGAGCACAGTTTGTGCTGAGGCACAAGACAAACGAGGATTTTCCAGCAAGGATGAACAGCAAATAAAAACCTTTATACCAAAACATCCCTACTGAGCACTCGGATGTCTCTCTCCAGCTGGTCTTTGCCCAGTTTGGGCCACTCGGGATGACAATCAAGCAGCAATCTGTCTTGCCTCGATTTTAGTTTTATGGGGCCAATGAGCAGATTTGCAGCACAGGCAGATGCAGGCAGCATGACTAGTGACAATCCACATGGGAACACGGACCATAAATTCAGCCAGAGTTGTAAAACCATTATTTCCCCTCCTAACCCAAGGGCTAAAGGAGGAAAGTTAAAAAAAAAACCATAATCCACGTGGATTTCATCTTCCCCAGGAATGAGCCCAGTTGGTGCCCATCTTTCTTCTCACAGGGACGAGGGAAATTGCCCGAATTTAAGCCTGCCCCAAGTCTCGGAATTCCAGCTCAATCTTCCCTAGTACATTTGTTAAAAATAAACGAGGTGCAGTCAGTCTCCTCGGGGATTTTATCCCCTTTCAGCTCTAAATGCAGCTCTGCTGTCACACGTATGACATGTACAAAAGGGCCGCCTGCCTCAGAGCCTCACTTTTGCCTTAAAATAATCTCACTGCTGCTCTCGGGTTACGAGGGCTCCATTCATGTTCCGGAGGGTCACGGGCTCTCCCTCAATCACTAATACAAAGGCTGGAAGACACAGGGCTGCTGGTGTTTCAGCACTGCTTGTTTTTATCGCGGATGAATGGAGCCAGCCTGTTTGGAGAGGCTCTGACCACACCTAAAGCCACGGCTTTGTCATCCCTTATCGAGGCAGGCAGGAGCCAGCTCCTGCTCTCCCCGCAGCAAAGAAACCCCACCGAGCCCAAAAGCTTTACCCACCTCACACAACTGCCCGTTTTCACCGATGAGAAGCATTCAGGGCTTTTTCCTGACTGCAGGACTTCAGTGCAAGGCAATCCTGACTCGGCTCCAGTTCTCACCCAGTTCCCTCCGGCATCCCCAGCAGTGCCCAGCTCCCTCCCAGGCCTGGTGCTGCACCCGGGCCATGCCAGGCCCTGGGAAGGTGCTTGTCACCTGCACAAACACTCAAACACTACAGCCCCCAAGCAGGACTTTTCCATTTAAGAACTTAAGCACCAGGAGGCTCCTGGATGCTGACAGAGCAAAGGAGCCCGTGGAGTCCAGAACTCCTCTGTTAACGTGAGCCACAGTAGCGAACGAAACCTGCTCTGGAGCTGAGCACGGACCTCAGGCAGTGACAATAAACCCTATTATTAGACACAAAAGCAGTGACATATTTGAGAGATTAAGCATTAATAAGTGCCTTCACATTAAAGAGAATTCATTCTTCACCTCCTGCCTGGAGGAACCCGGGGGAAGGGAGGAGCTGGCAAAGTAATCCAGCTAGCGCTGAGATAGGGGGAAAGGCAGAACTCGAGCAAAGCAGGCTCCAAAACCATGAAATAAGGATGCAGCTCAGCAATGCTGCAGATGAGAGATTCCCGATGCTGGAATTCCACATCCTGCAGGGAGCTGGGTCTCAGCAAGCCCGGTTGTCGCTGAGCTCTTGCCCAAGGCAAGGGCCAGGCAAGCACCAGCTGCCTCGGCAAGGAGGCCCCAGAAGAACATGGACCTGGGGCTGCCAGGCAGGATTTAAGATGGAAGGGAGAGAGGGCAGGAACGGGAGAGATGGATGAGGAAGGAGAGCACACAGGACAGCGTGCCCAGGTGTGCACAGGGTGCTCGGATTTGGCAGGTGCCCAGGATGCTGCTCGGGATGAGAACAAAACCGGGGAGCACCGTGGACTCCTCCAGCTCACAGCTGCTCTTTTTGGATCACCCACCCACCACCACAACCCTGCAAGGCTCCACAAACCCCAGAGTCACTCCCTTTGTCACAGCATAGGTCCAACATCCTCATTTTGGTCCCATCCTCTCTAAATCTGTTCTCCCGGGCAGTGACTACAAGCTGCGCCACAGCTCGAGCTGATTTTACCTGCTTTCCTTTTTGCCCCCAACAGCAACATTTACTACTTCTGCCTATTCATGCCTGCCAGGCTCTCCATTATTACACCGAGAAATGCTGAGGGAAAAGTGTGTATTTTTCTGTCCAATTTGGAGACGTCCATTGTTAAAAGCTCCTTGTACAAATCCCTCCAGGCAGCTCCAGGCAGCACCCTTTGTCATGCTGATGAGGCAGGAGGTAAAACCACATATAAGCAGTAACTTCAGAGGGCAGAATTTGCTCAGGGTAAAGTCTGCCCTTGAATTCAGAGTCAGTGGGAGCTGAAAATCAGCCACAAAAGGCAATTCTGACTTTGGATTAAATCCCAGCTTTGGGTTCACTAACACCACAAGCTCCAGCTACCAGCAGAGAGCACGAGAAGCTCCAGTTCTGTGACATTACCCAGCTTTGTCACAGGTCTCACCTTAAACCACACAGGTAACTCAATCCCAGCAACTCTCACCCCATCACATCCAGGATCTGCAGCAGGGGGTAATGAAACACTCGGCTCCTGCAGGGAGCGAGTCAGCACTTTGTACCAGGTGGGTCAGCACGAGGGGAGGAACATGAGCCACATTTCCAAATCTTACATTTCCTTTACTTCTGACCATACCAAAGTCAAGTACAGCTCCAGATACAAATGTCATTTTTATGCAGAGGCTCCTCACACAACCCTGAGCGGACACAAATACAGGGCAACCTCCAGGAAGCACATCCCTCCGGATTATCCCTTCTCTTGGGACAGCCTCCTCTGCAGCCCTTCTGCCATCGCCGTGTTCTCGACCTGACACAGTGAACACACTCACCCTGAGCCCTGCAGAGCAGGAACAACCCCTTCTCCCTCTGCCCAAGACTCATCCTGCCACCTGGAGATCCACAGCACCCAGCCAAGAGAAGCCTTGTTTGCCCATCACTTGGCCTCTCATCGGGAGTGTGACAGCCCTGATCTGCCCTTTGTTTAACTGAGAACGTGCACAGCTGGCCAGATGTGTGCCCTGCACCAGGAAGCTCACGTGAAGTGACATTTCACTTCACACAAGAAGGAGCAGAGCTGCTTCTGAGCAATGCACACACACTCCACACTGAGACCAAGCCAACAAAGCCAGGACTTAAGTAACCTTTAATCAAAGAAAAGATAAAATGTTTCTAGGACAGGGAACAATTTTACCATTCTGAACATCTCCCCTACTTGTGCAATTTCAACTTCAAAAGCGCAGCCCCGAAAACTCGTCTTCGAAGTGCGCAGAAAATAGCTGGTTTATCTCAAAAGTGAATCTCCAGCCCTCCACAAACAGGCTGAGCTGGATGTCCTCGGGACTCACAGGAGAGGCTTCTTTAGATTTTTTGAGTCATTTACAAACACCTCAAGGAATTTCATTCTGCAGCAAGTGACCTGAGACACTGATGAAATCCATCTGAAATTACATCTGGCACTTCCAGGCAGACAGCCCGGGGCAGGAGCTGAGGGGAGCCATAAAGTGCAACGCTGATAAGTGGCAGAAAGCCCCTCGAAGTCACACACTGTGCTATTCAAACCCCTCAATACAAGTGGTTTCATCACCTCTCTTTACGGGCTGAAGCATCTCCATGGCCAGCAGAGTTAACACAGCCCTTCCTGCCCCTTAGGGCTGCACCTCATCCCTCAATATCCCGCATCAGCCTCTGTCCTTCCCCTGTGCCTTGGAGCATCACCACAGAGCCGAGCCCCAGCTCACTCGGAATCACAGAATCATGGAATATCCTGAGTTGAAAGGGACCACAAGGATCATCATCTCCCATCCCTGCACAGGACACCCCCACAGTCCCCCCCTGTGCCTGAGAGCATTGTCCAAACACACCTTAGCTCTTGGGGACAAATCCCTCTGCCTTCCCAGGCACCGGGGGGACAATCCCTCCCACGGCTCTGGAGGACAGCACTGAGGGAAGGCAGAGAGGCAAGGACAGCCAGGCAGTGACACCAGATCTGCTCAAGGAAGAGAGGTCAGGGCAGGTAGAGTGGGAAGGCTGCAAAGATGGAAATAATTAGCCCAACTGCAGCAATAATCCTTTTAGCTTAACAGAAGGTATCCCCTGGTGCTCCCTTTCCTTGGATATTTAAAGAAGAGACACTGAAAACAGGAGCCACGCTATGTGTGATGACCACCTTTACTAATTGGTCTGCTTGGAAAGAAAAGGGAAAAACCATGGATTGATTTCTGAGGAGCAAAAAGCTCATTAGACTTGCAAAGAAAACCCACTCAAGTCTAAAGGCACAGATACTTCTCCTCCAGACTCCAGGGTAAACCACACATGCTTTCCACAGGCACTTTAAAAAAAACCAGCCTACAACCAGCAGATTTCAGGATAAAACAAAGCTCCTGCTCACAGATGGAGGAGGGAGATCCATCCTGCTGCAAGAGAGACTCAGATTCACTCAGTCCCTCACAGCAGAGCTGTGCCCACCTTAAAAACCTCACAAAGGGTTGCCTAAAGGGCCACAATTCTGCTGTACCCAGCACATCCTGGGGTGATCTGCAAAGACAACTTGGGATTGAGGGCTGTTCACACTAAAAAGCCAGGTGGGAACAGCACTGCACAGAGCAGAAGCTCTGCATCTCCACGAAGGAGCAGTGATCCAACGTGGGGGCTGCACCTCTGGCAAGGCTGAGCCAGCCTGGTGCTGTGTGCGCTTTCACCAAACAACCCACCGCCCTCTGCCCCGCACCACTCACCCTCATCCTCTTCCCAGCACTGCTGCGAGGGGACTGGGAGCATCTCTGTGCTGCTCTGCAAGAGCAGCAGCCCAAGCGACTTCTGCAATTGCCTCCTTTCTTTTCCATCTCCACAGGCAGGCAGAGCCCCGCCGGCATCCAGCATCACCCAGTTTAAAGATGAGCACGCCCAACCCCAAGGATGTGCCCTTGGGGTGAGCCCCAGGCACCATGCAGCCAGCTCTGGAGTCTGAACACCACAGCTAAGCAAGCAAAGGCCCTGAGGTAGAAAGAGATTACACTGCATTGGCAGAAAAACCTAGAAAGCCAGCCCAGCTCTGCTGCCACTGCAGCAGTAGGGAGAGGTCCTCGGAGAGCTGCTGCTCCTCTGAACTGAGGCTGGGAGCAGCCAGGGTGCTGAGGGGGGGCTCCCCTCCACCCAGCTACAGGACAGCTACACGAGGGAAACGATCACCTCGGGGTTTGACAGCCTTGGCTCCTCTAACACAGCCAGAGAGGCCCATTCTGCTTTAAGAAAGGGCTCTCAGTGCTCTCCCACAGACTCGTGGGTTTGCAGACCTCAGAATGAGCCAGAAAGCACCAGCCATGACCATTTTGCTCAGAGTTGGCTGCTTTACCTGTGTGCAGAGCCACAGCCCTCCTAAACTCCTTCTGCACCCCCTTTTAAACTTCCACACTCCAGCAGCCCCAACACGCCACGCACCCTCAGCATCATCCAGAAGGACTGCCACCAGCCCAAGGCACTTCACCACAACTTCCACCTCTCAGTCCAGCCCCACACCTTAGCACAGCCAGCACACAGCCTAGCAGTCAACCAGCCAACCTACAAGCCAACTGACCTCACCAGCCAGCAAGCTGAGCAAGCTGGAAAATACTGGGAGACAGGTGGAAGCCAGCGCCCTGGTCCTTCCTTGACTCATTCATCAAGTGTCAGAGCATTCCTACAGCTACATTAGCAGCACTGCCCCAAAAGACACCAACAAACACCATAGCCAAGCCTCATCAGCATGCTGGGCTGACAAAATAAGATTATTCTGCTCAAAACAAACTCAAATCCAGAGCTTTCTTCCAGCCTTTGAATAATCTTGCTTTTGGGAAGAAAGGGATGGCCACCCTGAGCACTTCCCCTCAGACACTGCCTCATAATCCAATTTTCCACGCTCTGCCAACCAAGAGGGATTTGTCTGGAAGCCTGGGGTGGGCACACCCAGCACCCACCCCGGCCAGCGAAGCCGGACGGGCCCACACGGATGCTCCAACGGGATCGGCAGCCAGAGTTGTGCTGCGGGATGTGTCAGGACAATTTGTCACTCCCATGCTGATGGAGGGAGGCTTTCAGGAGCTTCAGCACTGACACCAGCTCAAAAACATTTCCAACGTGGCTGTTCCAACAGCCCCACAATGCTGCGAAGCCCAACGCGGGGACACAAACATAAGCAGGGAGCAATTTGCTCCGTCCCTTAAGGACACCCCAGCAAGGTGGTACCCAAACACTTCCACGTCCCATGCCTGGCAAAACCTTGGAGAAAAGTCTATGGTGCTACACGGATCAAGGAGCACGGTTCTCTGAAATGCAGCAGAGGAACATGAAAGGCAGAAGATAAAACACCCACCTCGCTGGCACGCTACGAGCATCCCTGACTGGCTACACCCAGCTCTTCCTCAAAGGAGAAAGAACAGCTACAGTGCCACATTTTTCTCATTTTTATCCTATGAGGACTGGCCAGGGGAGCAGAATTTGCCGTGGTTTTTGGGAAGGAAATGACAAAGCTACAGCCCTCCCTTTTCATGTATAAAATATGTGAAATAAATATGTTTGCTTGGTCCAGCTAGGTCCTCCTGAAGCCGCAGTTCATTAAGCACAGAGGGAATGGGACAGTTTGAATGGAATGCCTTGGGAAGGCAGAGGCTGGAAGCAGAGGGCGGCAAGGGGATACAGAGGAGTGGGAAGGGCGAGCAAGACTAAATTAGAAGCCTGACCTGTAAATACTTAACACAGTACTTGACAGAGGGGCACACAAAACCTGCACTTGTTGCCTGAAGGGACTGGACCCATCCCCTCCTCAGGGAGCTCCCCACAGGGCACACAGAGCTCCCACCACTATCCTCAGTTAATCCCAAGTGATGCAGGATAAACATCCCTATCTGATCTGTGACACCATCTGTGGGGTGGGCATCACATTTCCCCAGGTCTCAAAAAACAAACCCCACCTGCATCTTATTCAAAGAATGAGAAAATGCAAGACTTGAATCAGGTGTGAACTATCTGCCAGTGGATCCCCATCTCTGGAAGTGTTCGAGGCCAGGTTGGAGCAATCTGGTCTAATGGAAGATGTCCCTGCCCATGGCAGGGGGGTGGAACTAGACGGTCTGTAAGGTTCCTTTCAACCCAAACCATTCCATGATTCTATGTTCGGACCCTCTACAAACTACAGGTAAATCAGCCAATACTACGCTTTTCTCCTTAAGTTGCACATCTTGGGGTGAAAACCAAGGATTCTGCCTATCAAGAGAGAACAAAGCATAACTGGGTTAGACAATTTCTTACTTCTAGAGAGAATGAGGTTTTCATTTTTCTCCCCTCAAGAGCAGCCTGTAAACACCCAACTGAGACCTGTTTTGACTGACCACCTTGAGAAAAATAATGCCAAGAAAATTGAACCCCACAGGGAAAGCCATTAAACACCCCAAATCCGAGGTACTGGCAGCAGAGCCAAAGCCGCTTCAATGGATGGAAAGGGGCAGCCACAGCTCGACAGAACAAATTAACGACTCTCAGTAGCAAATTTTGTTCCACTGATTCAGACACGCATCCAACATCTGCCCGCATCCAGGCCGGGGAAACTCGGGAATACGCTGCATACAAATGGTGACAGCTTAGCTCATCTCAGCTGCTCCTTCCAGCACGTTTCCAGGCAAGAGCAGCCTCTCGCTGCAAATGGAGCTGCACCTCGCATGGTGGTACCACAGCAAATGGAAGGAGAAACTCCCTTTAAAGTAATGGCAGCTGCCCTCTACGAGCAACAGCAGGACTGCGTTTCTAGGTGTTCAAAAACACCAGGAAAAATCATCTTCCCTAAGCCAATCCTCCCTTGTGCTCATGTGGCAGACAGGGATGCAGGCAGAAATCTCCATCCCTCAGCTGAAAGGAGCTGTTTCTGCTCCTTGCAGGTTTAATTGCTCCAAGGCAGGAGGGTAGGTGTGCGCTCCTGGAAACACCTGGCGAGGAAACTTCCCTTTTCCCAGCTAAGTTAGACTTAAAATAAAGAAATACCCAATAACTACAGGTAAAAAAGGTGAAACCCAGAAAGGGGGGCAGCCCCGCGCCCTGCCTGGTGGATTTTGGGATGAGGAAGAAGAGGCAGCATGGGAAGAGGCAGATGGAAGGGACAAGGGGGCAACTCCAGCATGACAAGGGCAATCCCAGCACAGCACTAGGATGCTTGGGGTGTGCAAATCCAGGGACCACCGGTGACACCAAGCAGCACCACCCCAGCCCCAAACCCACGGGGCTGGGCACCAGCATCCCCATCCCGCCGGGAAAACACCCTGGATTCAACCGGATGGGACCCGCCTCGTTCACGTTAAACACCAAACCCCTCGACATGGGCACCGGGGGGTGCAACAAAGCCGGGCAACGCCGGGGTGCCGTGACCTCAATAATGCTCCCCCCCCCCAAATTTAAGTGCTGGGCGTAGACACCTCCTTTTTTCCCATTTTTATTTGAAACGCTTTTTCGCTATGATTTCCCATTATTGATTAATTTACCGTTTTTAATCACCGCTGCCTCCCCCCTCGAGGCGGCTGCAGAACATGGCCCCGCGCAGCCGCCCCTCCTGCCGCAGCCCCGGCCCCACCTGCCGGGAGGAACGGGGCCGAGACCGGCGGAACGGGGGGGAAAGCGCCCAAA
>VXAD01008124.1:0-10999 GCA_013399195.1 Dicrurus megarhynchus
TGCTATAGGACAGCAACAATCACTGACAATCAAATTGTATCCTTGAGCAAAACATGACATGTGAACAATTTGATTGGCCTGCAGGGCTTGCACCACATCTGCTCCATTACTGAAGGTGCTAAAACGGGTGGGATAGACTGAGCATGTTTGGCAATTTTATGGTAAGAGGAGCTCATTCTGTACTCCACTTTTAGGCTATCTGCTGACAGATACACCATCTCAGCGGGAAAAAATTTGGGCATAGCATTTCTCTTCTAGCATCTATCTGCCCTTGGTTCCACTTGTATTCCCACTCCTTTGTCTCCTCCCCATTTTGGCTTCTCCTCTAGAGCCAAGGGTGTGGAACAGACCTTACAAAGGGCTGAAACATGCAGCCCTCTGTAATTCTCTCTCTGGTGTAGGTTTTTTTGCAGCAGATGTTTCCATCTGTGGACCTTGTTTTCATTTCCTCACGATTATGGGTATACATGTGCACCACAGTGCATTATCTTTGCCCTTCTGATCTGGAGAACCACATCTCCCTCTGGCCATTTTCAGGAACATATAAACATACTTACATACACAGACACGTCTGCTGTAAAGCCCAACCAGTGAAATTACCTCACCTAGGCGCCAGAAGTACCTAAAAGGAAGAAGTAGATGATGACTTCTTCAGACAACAGGAAGAAGCCCCGTGTTCACAGGCCTTGTTGCACACAAGGGAACTTCAGCCACCACAATAACTGCTGGAGGGACAACAGAGAAGGGCACAAGTGATCCAGTGGTCCAGGAGGTCTATGGAGTGCAGTAATGACACAGGTGATTAAGGAGATGACAAAGGGAGTTACTCCTCTGCACTTTGTGCTCACGAACAGGAAAGGTTTTACTGGTTGAGGACGTAAAGTTCGGGGCAGCTTCTTCTCACTGATTCCCTGTGAAAGAAGAAACAATGGGCACAAATTGTAGTACAAGAAACTCCACTTTTTTTTTTTTTTTTTTTTTTTTTTTTTTGGGGGGATGGTAAAACTTTGGGCNTTTTTATTGGGAGGATAGTCAAACACTTGGCATTTGCCCAGAAAACTTGTGGAATCTCCATCTTGGGAGGAATAAAAAAATCTAACTGGACAGAGCTGGGAGCAACCTGCTGTAAGTGGTGACTCTACTTTGAGCAGGGGGGAAGCAGTAGAAAGACTCACGTAAGAGTGATGGAGAAAAGGAAGAATTGGGATTGTATTGGATCCAGCGCAGCAGTAGAAGGAAACACATAACAATTTCAAAGTAAAAGAAGAAGGACAGTAAAATAGGGAAAAGCAAGAATGTCCTAGCCTACTGTGCCCACCCTTTCTAAGCAATAAAACATTAGATAGCAGATCTTTTCCAAAGAGAAATGTGGGATACCTGGCTTGGAAGGAGGTAGAAGGGGCCAGCCCAGGGACAGTACTATTCTGTTATCTGTGTTGTATGCTGTGAGCTGTAGACTCCTACCTTGTTCCCAACGTGGTTTCTCACATGCCATACGTGCTGTATGGACTGCTAGGACTTCATGCTTCTTCCCTGCTCCTCACCACCTCTCTCTTGCTTTGGAACTACTGTGACCTTAGGGCCCCATGGTAGCATCTCCTCTCCTCATTGTGACCTGACAGCATTGTCCAGCTGGCCCCAGTATCTGCTGGACTGCAGAGACATGGAGCAGTCACATGTGGTACAGCACTAGAGGAACTTACTCTCTTTGCCTCTGTGTCTGCACATCTCTTCAAACTTGTATGACAGTGCCCTTTTGCCATCTTAAAATCTTTGTATTCTGCTGGTATTGGCTGGGTATGTCAGGCCTGAGCTGGTTTAATGTTCATGGATACTTTTTAACTTGAGGGAGGACATGTCTTAAACAAAGAAAACCAAAAAACAGCTGAACATGATTATATCCCTGTTTGGAAAAGCCTGGGCAACCATCCCTAGGGTAACAAGGAAAAGAGGTCACTGAAGAAATACTGGAACCTACAGTAAGAATGGGAGGAGGGTTGAGGTATCTGAAGCGTAGGAGCTGTTGACAAGGAAAACTGAAGGCTTTAAAGGAAAGAGAAGTTGTGTCAAGGAATTCTGCCTGTTTTGTCACAGGTACCCTCCTGAAAAAACTAAAGCACTGCTACAGGAAAGGGCTCAGGGTGACACCAGCAGTGGCAACTTGTGTGCCTAGGGGAAGTGATCAGCGTTAAACACAGTTAAAGAAACTCTGTAATGTTTTTTCTTGCTGCAAATGAAAAGTTAATGCAAATTATAAGGTAGTAGAAAGGCAGGAAAGTAGCATGTCTGCGGGTTTAAAGACGTAAAAGATTTAACACATGGAGAACAAGGTGAAGGCTCTAACCCAGACAGCAGACCAGAACTGAGAGTCAAAGGGAAGGGAGGTCTAAGATCTTTTGAGTTCATTCAGTTTTGTTTGTCTAAGATATTTCAGCAGCTCAACAGCCTGTAGAGCAGCCTTAAGTGTAAATGTGCATAAGTTTTTATTGATTTTTGTGGAAACGTTTGTGTGAATACAGTCACTAAAGGATGCATGCTTGAAAATCATTGCTTCATTCAGTTAATGCTTATTTCTCGAAGAGTTAAGAAATTACATATCAGAAATACCAAGAAAATAAAATAGATGTATGTGGTATGAGAGAAAGGACAGTTGAGGTGGAGGTCAGGGTCTAGTGTAAAGAGGCAGAGAACTGTGTGTGCCAAAGGCGCTGTTGAGTGGAACTGTGCCAGGAGAGACACTGGAGAATTTACGCTGAACAGACAAAGATGATCTTTCTTTCTGCCCACAGTTAGTCTGTTAACAGCTTGCAAGATCACAGTAGACATGAGGAAGAAATAATTTTAAAAGATCCCAGAAATGCTGAGTTGAAAGCAAGGAAGTGAATGTTTATGAGAAACATTTATGAGAAACATTTATGAGAATATTAACTCTTGGCAATGTAGGCATCCCTTTCAAGCTGAATGGGAGGAATAGGGTTTAAAGGGTTATAAGGAACCACTTAAAAATTCATGCCAAGATACAGCCTAATGGGAGCAACAGAGTACTGAAAAATATTCCTGAGAGTATTGGTTGCATCCTTGTTTCATGTGTGTAGGGTAAATAAAAAAAGATATTTAGTAGAAATGATAAAGAAGACATCAGGTGAAAAATGCACTCACACAAATCTGTCAACAGTCATTTATTTATTATTACTTGGTCAAACAATGAAGCCCAAGTGAAATATTTTCTCAGGTTTTATTTCCTTTATTCTGGAAATATTGACTGACTAAGGTGTCATAGTTTGACACTGGCCCAACGCCAGGCACCCACGAGAGTTGCTCGCTCACCCTCCCCTGCCACAGCTGGGCAGAAAAGGGAAAAAGAAAAAAAAATTAACAAAGGCTTCATGAGTGAGATAAGGACTGGGAGAAACACTTCAAGGGCAAAACAGGCTCAACTTAAGTTGTGAAGTTTTTTACTAACAGAATCAGAGAAGAATAATGAGAAGTAAAATAAGCCCTTAGAACACCTTTCCACCCCCAGCCCCTCCCTCCTTCCCACCGACAGCGCAGGGAGACAGGGCATGGCGGTTTGGTCAGTTCCTCACCGAGATTCCCTTCTGCTGCTCCAGGAGAGGAGTCTTCCCCTGTGAGGCCGTGGGGTCCTTCCCACGGGAGACAGCTCTCCACGAACCTCTCCGACGTGGGTCCACTCCCACGAACAGCAGCCGTACCGTGTCGCAGAGGGTCTGATGCTGGTCAGCACCAGTATGCCACGACCTNCCCATGGACCCACGGGCTGCAGGGGCACAGCTGCTTCACCATGGTCTGCACCACGGCCTGCAGAGGAACCTCGGCTCCAGCGCCTGGAGCACCTCCCGCCCCTCCTTCTTCACTGACCTCGGTGTCTCCATGTTGTTTTCCCTCACATGTTCTCACCTCCTCCTCTTCTCTGCCTAGAATCCAAAATCTTGTGACTTCGTTTTGATTTTCTTCTTAAATATATCATCCCAGGGGTGTTACCAGCCTCTCTCACTGGCCCAGTTTTGGCCAGCAGCATGTCCACCTTCAGAGCCATCAGCCATTGGCTCTGCCGGACATGGTGGGAATCTTCCGGCAGCTTCCTGACAGGAGGCATCTTTGTGGCCCCCCTGCTACCTGAAACCAGGCCATGCCAAACCAATACATAAGGAAAATTGAAATAAGAAATAATTACTTAAGGAATAATGCCTGCAGTCCCTGTCTGTATGGACATTATGTTGTCTGTATGGACTTTATATTTAGTGTATGGTGATTAGAAAATTTCTTTTCCAGAGAAGGAAAATATTGCTAAGAGCTGTAGAAGATTCTGATGTTGACATTTCAACCTTTTTCTTAATTTTTCTTATACTGATATGTAGTAGTGGCATTGCAGAATGGAGATGTAAGAGACAATTTTGGAAAAGAGAAACAAAATTATAGGTTATTCATTGTAAAGACAATATGAAGAAACTATTTAGCTCCCATACTTCACTACAGATGAAAATACAGGCCATGGTCTTTTAAAAGACTTTGTAACTTTTCATATACGTATGTGTATAATTTTCCAGATGCATGCTTTTTTTTCCTCAGCAGAATTGCCACATGTGTGACACTATGAGCGTGAGGACAAGCAGCAAAAAACTCACTAAAGGCTACACCTTGTAGTCACCACTCTGTGTTGTAACTTGTAAAAGACTATTTCTAAATGCTTACTTTTCTAACATATTCAAGTTAACCTTTTGACTTAAATGTTTTAGGGTTCTTGTGCGTTCGTGTATGTTTTATTATTTTGATACTTCTTCACCTGAGCTACTCATGTTCTATAAGAAATGGCTCTGCTAAACATCTTTTATGTGCACACCCCTGCACCCCTACTGCAAAGGATTCTGTTGAGATCCCCACCACGTAGGAAGAATTTAAAACTGCTTTTTAATTTTAATAAATGGTGTCACTATACGTTGTTTAATAGATGGTTTCACTTGAGCCTTTGAATGATTCACACAGAAACTGAGTTAGGAGAATGAGGAATCAGAGATCATTTTGGTGTCAGAAATAATTTTCTTCTAAGCCTTGAGGGTGCAAAGTATGTGAATGGGCTTTGAGACGGAAATTATTAACTTCTACCTCCTGAGCAAAGATTAATAAAATGGATTTTAATTGGGGATTTTGCTACCATCTAGGTAAAAAAATGTGAGCAAATGGAGGAAAAAGATCTAGAACTGAATTTTGTAAACTAGACTGATACCAATCATTGCAAATATAAACATTCACTGCTTCAGTTTTTAGTTTAGCAGCATTAAAGAAACACATTAAAAAGTCACGTGCACTTCAGCATCTGGAGCCTGTGTTTTTATATTTCAGAACAATATTCCTGACATACAGTCATAATAAAGCTACATCTCATATAACTGGTAGATATTTTGTGTCTTTACTGGTCTTGGATATGCAATATTGCATCCAATCCTATTATTTAGCACTAAAATATTATGGGCTGACTATCATTCGTATTTCTGTTCCTCTCTAAGTGTCTGGTTGTGTAAAAGAACTGCAGATTTGGCAGGGGCTTTCATAGACATGGCAGCCCTGATGAGTTCATAATGACTTATAGTGCCCAATATGTGAATTATGCAAAACAGAAGACAGTGGTTCATTTACTGTCATTTCCTACACTTGCCTCTGCTCATGCAATGTGGCTGTGAAACATTTTCATATTCACAATAATGTGTTTTGCTTGCATTTTGCAGTCATCTTCCACATGTGTAAATGGAGCAACAGGTGTAAGATTTCTGTGTTTTCAAACTATATCCCTTCCCACAGATGAAATTGTAAAACATAATAGAAGATGAGGGTATACATGCAGACAAGAAAATGTCTGTGCTTATTTTTTTTAAGATATTATGCATTAAAAATGCACACACATTTAACAAGCCCAGTCCTTTTGATATGAAGACAACTTTAGACAGAGAAAATTGTAGATGTAGAAATATTGTAGTATGCACTGAAATGCAGGCTTGGCGTAGCACCACATAATAAATTAACAAATGCTGTTCATAATGCTTGTTGCAATTAGAGATTGGATTTAACTGCAATGAGTGACATGACCAGATGACATCACGGGAAAATAAAAGCTCTTTTGTCAGTACTCTTATTTTCTATCTTGCTACTTGTCTTTATAAAGTCAATATTAAGTCAAAAGTTTCCATTTAATAGGATGCAAGATCATATTCCCAGTACCCAGCATTTTCTGAAACCTGTATCTCAGTTGTAAATGTGTGTTCACTGTATTCAGAAATATTTACCAATAGTGGTCACCAGCGTATATTCAGTTCTTCCTGTCATAACTGTTCAGATCTATAGAGGCTCTTCTGCTTGAATAAACTGGTGTAGTTCATGCAAAATTACACATAACTGAGCCAAAACAACACATGTTTTGCTTTAGTTTCCTGTTTGGGTTCAGTTGTGACTAAAGTTTTCTGCTTGTGCCAGTTCCAGTTCACTATGTGTAAATGGTATATATGATGTATATGTATCCTCAGTCTTACACCCACTGTGAGACTCTCCTTTCTGATATGGTCACATAAAAATCTAAAATTTCCCATCAACAAGGCACGTAAGACCCTAGACAATTACAGAGTGAATCAGTTAAAGAGATTCCCTGTGAACATTTACCATTCAGTTTTGAAGAGTGCTTTGCAGAAACTTTTGTGCCTTAGGGTAAAGGCAGAGATCTTCACAGCAAGTCACCCTAGTGGGTAGGGAGAAAGTGGGGAGAAAAAGAGAAAATTTCTGGCCTTATAAATTCTCTCATGAGTTGGATGAAGAAGGAAGGAGGACACTACTTTCCTGTCTATTTTTTAAACTTAATAAATCTGAAATGACTAAAACAAAATCAGCAATATGTTTCAAATGTAGATCACCTTTCAAATGCTTATGTGATTATGAGAATTGAGAGCAGCAAATAATGAAAATCAAGGTAAAACATATGTAATACTTTAACATGGTTAACTGAAGCCTGGTGTGAGCCAGCAAGCTTTTGTGGTTAATTCATATCCCTCTGGTAGCACACTTTGAGACTGGTTTCGAACATTTTTAAAGGTAATGGTTAAAAAGCACCCCATTAACTCCATTATGGGTTTTTTTCCAAGCAGGTTAGTTTTATTAAATGATAAACATCCAAGTTCTTCCTCGTAAACATGCAATAATAGTAAATGAGCTATAAAAGGACTAGATTCTGCTTCCAGGTGCGGTCTGGAGCAAAACCAATGGATAAAAGGTTGTCTCAGGGGAAGCACAAGGAGAAACTATCCATCAGAGACACCCGTCTGGGAATGGGTCCTCTGCTTTTCCTCCTTATACTGCCTCAGTGACAGGAATACAGCAATGCAATTCCACCTTAAAAAGGGCAGCATTCTCAATAGATATCTTGTCAGTGCAACAGGATGTGTGCATGTGTGGGGGGTTGCCTGGGACCGAGCAGTGATTCTATACACTTGTCACTGGAGGGGCTCAGAAATTTTGAGCAGAATGTTTTTCAGAAAATGCCAATTAATTCTGTTGTAAATGTTATGTGGGAATGTGTCAGGATTGACTATACTTTGTTTGTTTTGCTTTCAATCAAAACAAAGCTTTCTGATAACTTTTTTATAATCTTGTCATGACAGAATATTTGAATGTTTCATTTTGGAAAACATTT
Organism: Dicrurus megarhynchus; assembly: GCA_013399195.1. Taxonomy (NCBI): domain Eukaryota; kingdom Metazoa; phylum Chordata; class Aves; order Passeriformes; family Dicruridae; genus Dicrurus; species Dicrurus megarhynchus. The sequence continues at coordinate 7,694 of VXAD01008124.1, forward strand.
AATTCAGAATTGTGTTCAATATTATAAATTGGAAAAAAAAAAAGAGTCTGAATTAAAACTTTTCATCTAAGTTTATCTTAGGTGAATTAAAAAATTGCTTCAATTTAGGACAGGTGAAATTTTAAGGTGTCAGTGTTTTCCAGGAAATGAAAATTCTACTTTCATGAAAAGTATCTGACGGAAGTCTATCTCTCATTGTTTAAAATGAAAGTTTTACGGTTTTCAAAACAAATTAAACTTGTAGTTAAATGAGTGGAAATTGCCTGGAAAGATTTTTTGGAGTTATTTATTTACATATTAAAAAAATCGGATTTTTTATGTATTAAGTTACTGAAAAGAGTTTTCCAAATGTCCAAACCAATATCTGAATATTTGAGTCCTGTCACTGGGCACTACTGAGAACAGCCTGGTTTTCTTAATTGCCTCCCATCAAGTGTCTACACACACTTATGAGATTCTCCCCTGAATCTTCTCCAGGCAGAAGAGTCTCAGTTCTTCTCATATGAGATGCTCCAGTCCCTCAGTCACGTCCACAGCCCTTCACTGGGTTTGTTCTGGTAAGTTCATATCTCTCCAGTACTGGAGAGCCCACAAGTGGACTCAGTATTTTAGACATGTCCTCATCAGTATTGGGTAAAAAGAAAAGGTAACACCCTTCAGTCTGCTGGTAATGCTCTTCCTAATGCAGCCCGGAGTGCTGTTGGTCACCTCTGTCACTATGGTGTATTGCTGGCTGGCATTCAACTTGTTGTCCACCAGGACCCCAAGCTCTTTCTGTACCGAGCTGTCCCTCAGAATCTTAGCTCCCAGCATGTACTGGGCTGTACGGGGTTCCTGCTCTACATTGCCAGAACTTTGCAGAAAATTTCCCTTTTCTTATTCTGCTCTGCCCAGTGCGACACTTGTATCGATGTTCACTTCCTCCAATTTTATATCATCTCCGAACTTGCTGAGGGTTCACTTTGCCGCATTGTCTTGGTTTTTAATGAAGAAGTTAAACAATGCCTCCCACTGCACTTTGTACGATTGATCACCACCCCCTGGGCTTGGCTGTTCAGCCACATTCAATCCACTTCACTGTCAATTTACCAAACATGTACAATGTCACCTTTTCTGTAAGATTGTTATAGGAGTCTGTGCCAAAGGCCTTAATGTATTTGAAGTGAACAACATTCGTTACTCTTCCCATCATCTGACAAGGTAGTCCTTTCACTGTAGGAAGGTATCTGCTTGGTTCAGCATGACTTCCACTAGGTAAATCCACATTGACTACTTCTCATCACCTTGTCCTTCATGTGTTTGGAGAAGGCTTCCAGAAATACTTGCTCCATGATCTTCACAGAGACTGATGTGAGGCTGACCGGCCTGCAGTTCCCCAGATTTTCCTTCTTGTCCTTCTGGAAATAACATTTGGTTTCTTCGAAGATAGGAGTGATAGCATTTTTTTTCCTATTTCCTTTTCTTTCACTTTTTCCCTTCTACCATGAACAGACATATAGTATTCTCATATTCATTTATTCCCTTACTAGATGCACAAGCAAGGCTATCCCTGACATATGCACAGTCATTGCTGTAGACTCCTGATCAAAGCAGTGGGTAGATTAAGAAGCAGAATACTCAGATAGTACTCTGAAATAGCTTTTTTCTTCACCCTACTCCTGTTTTTAAGGTACATCCAGAGGTTATTTAACTTCTATTACAGACAAGAGAAAGAGAGCCAGAGAGCTTCTCTCTTCTCAGATAAAGGAGACTTGTTGCTACAACTGACCTACTTTAAGAAAAGTGACTTTAACTCTATCCTGTAATGTAACTGCTCTGTCAGGAGTTCAGTGACATATGCAGCCCAAAAACCGCAAGTTTTTTTCATTTATGATGGAGACAAGTAATAGAGAGTTTGTTGCTCCATTTAGCACTTTCGCCTATATGTTGGCTCTGAACCAGTCTGTCAGCAATCTGTCTAAGGCTGAAGTCTTTGTCAAGGATAGGAAACAATATAAAGATGTAGAAAACTCCTGCTCATGTGGAAACTTGTAAACAGGCAGAACCAGGACACCAGAGAAATATCTGAATACGACTGTTGAGATAAAAGAACAACATCAAACCCCAGAACTATGTCCAGTAACAGTGGGACACGTTTTGATGGATTTTTTTATTTAAATACTTATGGAAAGACAATGAAAGAAGAAAATAAGCTGAAAATAGAATTGTCATCTTCCAGAGACCACCAGGCTAGATCAGAATAATAAAATATTCCAGACTGACTCTTCTGGTACTCAAACCACATAGTTCTTTTACCCATGGGGAAATTTTAGATATGCAGACATCTGCTGGATGACAGACATTCAAACTTGGTACATTAAAGTGCAGTTCTACTCTTTAAAGCAGAATGATACCTAGGACCTCCATGTTTTGTGGTGTCTCAAAGGTCACTCTACCAGATTACTTCTGTTTACTGGTTAAAAGATGCTTCTATAATACCAGTACACAAACTTAACCTTATGTCCTTGAGGTAGTGTGAATTTTCTGCCTGTTTGGTATTAACATGAGAATATTTATAGAATATATCTGCATGATACGTTTGCAGCCTAAACTTTTTTAGACATTTTTTAAGTAATCAGAAAGAAGGAAACATCACTGTTGGGGAGGCAGAAGAAGAAACAGAAGCAGTTTCTCTCTTGGTCTTGCTGTCTTTGATCCTTTGTGGCTCATTTTTTCTGTACCCTTACCAACTATGATCAATACAAGCAATAGAGGGGACATGGCTAAAGCAGCCCCTTTGCCTCTTGCCTTTAGAAGCTGATTTCTTGTTACCTTATTCTAGAAGTCACAGCTTAACCTAACAGCATGAAAAGCAGCCACGAGCAATTGTTTTGTGGAGAGCTGCTATACAGTCTCCAGAAGACAATAATGAAGAAATCTTAATTCTGCGCTACAGACCTGAATTGGATCTTAAAAAGAACGTGCTCAGGAGTGAACTATGAAGAAACCACAGTGTTGACCTATGCTGAGCAAAATTAATTAAAATCAAGGGGCTTAATCTTGATTCTCCCATCCATTCTGCTTGTTACTTTAACCAGCTAGATGAGTAAAGTAATTTTTTGAAGTATATATTGCTCTCATAAGATTGCATTTACTTCCACTGTATGTAAAATTAACCAATGAAAAAGTGCTAGAATCTATCCTCAAATATGGATTGGAAGGGATTGCTATGGTGTCCAGGTAAATAATGCCCAGTTATTGCTCTCATCAGTCAAAATAGCAGTATGAGACATATTTTTAAAATAAAGGGAAGGGAAGGTGCGGGAA
>VXAD01008127.1:8764-64889 GCA_013399195.1 Dicrurus megarhynchus
TCCTCCTCCTCAATGCAGCTGGGGGCTGCCAGTTGCCTGTACCAGATTTTAGGTGTGCAAGGGCAGCGTGGGAGGGGTATGTGATGCTGCTTCCCGGCACTGGTCCCTTTAGGGCTGGGCCTGGAGAGAAGGTGAAGGGGAGAGAGGGGGCACTGGTTCTGGGGTGCACCAACATACATTTGAGTTGCTGGGGGTAGTGGGTCACATCCTGCCCATGTGGCTGGGGTGTTCATTTCCCGGCACAGCATCAGCACAGGCTCTCCCAGCAGCTGAGTGGAGGCAGAGAGTGATCCAGCAGCGCTGTTTGGTTCAGCGAGCGACAGGTCCTGGGGTCATTGCACCAGAGCTGGGAGGTGGAGGCATCAAGGGGGGCACAGCAGGGTGCATGCTAGGGATCCAGGGTTGCACATGGCGTGGGCACAGTGTGCATGGCCATGGTGGGCAGGGGCCACCATGGCTTGTCTGCTGTTTGGAAAGGGGGATCATGTTCCTGAATTCCTGATCTTGAGATGCATCACAGCTGCTTGGTGGGGCTGAGGGACCTACCAGAATCCTCCCATGGGGCTCAGGGAGGTCAGTGGGGTTATTGGTACCCTGGAGAATGAGGGCTCCTTTTCCTTGCTGCAGGCATTGAGCATCCTGCAGGCTCAGAGTGCCCCAGGAATGGGGCAAGGTGTAACTGTGCGTACTGGGGTATTGGGCAGCTGTAGGGAGCCTGGTGAGGCAGTGGTGTAGAGTCAGGCTGTGGGCAAGACTGCCCACTAAGGGCTAAATCCTGGCCAAAAGATGAAGAAAGCAGGGTAGAGCTGCTGGGGCCAGGCCTGAAAACCTTTCTCCTGCAGCAGGAGGGTGGACCATGGCTCCTGGGCAGTGCATCCTCCAGACTTGACACTGGTGGGACACTGGGTCGTCTCTCATACAGACAGAGCCTGGGAGAGCTGGGACTGTTCAGCATGGAGGAGAGTCTGTAACCAAGAAGTCCCCAGTTTTTGAAAGGGAGGGTGCAGCAAAGAGGGAACCAGGCTCTTCTGGTGGTATCTGCCAATGGACAGAGATGATAAAATAGGAAATTGCACCTCAACACAAGAAAATACTGTCTGAGACCAAAGAGGCTGGGCTTGCTCTCATTAATCAGGACTCACCAAGCTGGTGCCTGGGGCGTAAAGATAGCTCCAGTGTCACTAGCCGGATGTTTGTGACGTTTCTCAAGCACTGTGCCCTCTCCCCGCTCACTTTTTCCATTATGCGAATGTTGCTCTTGCCCATCAGCTCTTGTCCACCCCTGCTGGGCAGAGTGGGAGGGCACAAGGGGCAGGGGGGAGCCAGCACGGGTCAGGCTGATGTGGGATGCCTGCCAGCAGGATGCTTGGGGACCGATGCGGCTGTAGATAGGGAAGCATGACCTCATTTCTAAAAAGCAGCTGCTGGATGATGAGGTGTAGGGGGGGTTGCCTTTCTTCTGGGGGCTCCTTTCCTCATTCCTCTCCTGCTGTTGATTCTCTGTCCCCTTTCAATGGCCTTGTGAGCACCATGTGATGGCTTGTCAGGACTGGTGCTGGAATCTCCTTTCAAGCATCCACCCAGCACAGGGAAGGGATATTGTGGTTGGTCCTGCAATGGCAGAAAGCTCCATCCTCTGGCAGCAGCTGAGCCTGTGGGGCCATAGCACCCGTCAGGCACCGAGCCCCCTGACTGCCCAGTCCCGGAAGAGCTCTGCTGTGTCGCAAAGCCTGATAAGGTTTCCAACTGACTCTAGCCCACGGGGTGCCCAGCAGCTGGTGGAGGCCCTGCAGCTGGGCTGTTTGAGGGCTACCAGCTTTCCCCTGATGTCCTGGTGCCTGCTGGCTCAGCTGGGGGATGAGCTCTGATACAACTGGACCCCGGCTTGTGCCCAGTGGGCTGCTGCATTTGGAGCAGGAGGGTGGCTGCCTGGAATGATGCTGGTGCAATGCAGGTTGGTGTGTTGACAGGTTATCCTCTTTCTCTTCTCCTACCAGGTGAGGCATCATGTGGTCACAGGGACAAGTATATCCCTTCAGGAGTGGCGTAGGGTGGCCAGCTATGTGGGCAGACAGTGTGGTACGCACCAGCCATATGTGCCGGCATTCCTGTGTAACAACCTTCCTGGCTCTTCTCCAGGTGCTCCTTCACTGTCCTAGCTGATCCCAGCAGGAGAACCCTCCTGCCTCAGCTGTGGTCAGACCTGGCTGCAACAATGGGCTCTTCCCAGGAGTGGCAGTGGCAGAGCTGGGAGAGTGGGGTGACAGAGCAAAGCAGCATCCCGGGGCTCTGCTTTAGGGCTGAAGGAAGGGCTGGAATTTTGGGTTGTAGCCTGACCTGAAAGAATCCCTGCTGGAGGGTGTTGAGCTCCCCTGGCCGGCGCTTCAAGCCCCCTGCTCGTGCCGAACACACAGCCAGCCTGTGGCATGATGGCCTCTGGGAACCAGCCCACTCCAGGCAGGCCACATGGCTGGCCATCCTCCCAGGGCCATTTTTAGCTGTGTCCCCTTCAAGGCTCTGCTGCCACTGCCACTTCAGTTGCATCTGAGCTGGAGGTGGTAGTATGTCTGCAGATGCTGTATGGTTTCATTCTTGCCTTTGCCCTCCTGCCCTGTGCCTCCAGGATCCCCCCAGTGCTGGTGCTGAGTCCCCTGGGCTGGAGAGAGCAGGGAGGGACCTCAGGATGGGGCGGGCAGTGGAGTGCTGGGACAGAGCCCCACAGGGGGCTGGTTGCTGGGCAGGTTGTATGTGGCTCTGGGTGTGCCACCTCAGTTGCTGAGATGGGGCCAGCACTGGCTTTGCTGAGGCTCCCCGCGGTGCTTCCTGGGGCTCTCCAGATAGAAAAGCTGTGGTTGGGGTGAGTGGAGGGGCTTGGGTTTGTTTTGGGGTGTGGGTGGCACACTGTGCTTACAGCTGTGCAGTGACCAGTGCAGAGCTCCCAGCCCAGTGGCCAGGGACTGCCAGTGTCCCCAAAACTCTCCAGGAAGAAGAGGCAGTCCTTGCAGGTGCTCAGCTCCAGCTCTTTCGAGCTCTAGGGTACCTAATAGCCACTTACTATGGGGGACTATGTTATTGTGGTGACCCTGGAGCCCTGGACAGGGCTTCGGGGAACCAGCACTGTAGGGGTGATGCCATCCTGGCATGGCCTGTCTGCCCTTGCCATCCCCACCCCTTTCCTGTTTGCAAAGGGAAAACACTGGGCTCACTCAACAATGCTGCTGCTGCAGTGTGGCTTCCCACTGTGTGGCTGGGCCTGCTGCTGGCCTTGGCTATCAGGTGCCTCTCAGGTCTCCTCCTGTTCTTCATTCCAAAAGCAGGGGTCCAAAACCACGGAGCCATTTGGGAGCTGCTCCCTGCCCCAGCAGCTGGAGCAGGTGCTCCTGGCTGAGACCCATGGTCAAAAAATGAGGTAGGTAGGTGGCTCACCACAGTGAGATCCTGAAACAGCCCTCTGGCACCCCAGACTTGTGTGCCTGCCCAGGCAGCATGGGACAGCTGGGCTCCAGGGCTCATTTTGGAGAGGGGACCTGCCTTATTTTCCCCAGGGAGGGGGAAAACACACTGGCACCAATGGAGCCTGTACCGCATGGCATCACACACCAGGCATGATGGAGCCTGGATGGGCAGCTGCTGACATGAGGAGTTGTGCAGCAAGATGTTGCACATGGCGATGCAGAGGGCTTGGGCTTTGATGCCCAAAGCAGCCCCCAAGGGTGGGCGTGAGGAGAGGTGCCCCCCGAGCTTCTCTGCACCAATTTTGCTGCCCCATGTTTGGATGCTAGGGATTAGTCTGCAGTGGTGGAAAACTGAGGCACGCTCCCTCCCACCATGGTACTGGAAGTGTTGTAAAACTCTGATGGGTGTTGTGGTGAAGGTGGGGGACTCTGCCTTTCAGGGCAGCTGCATCCTGTCCCTGGAATGGCCAGGACTGTGACATCTTGGGGCTGGGTGATGCCTTTTTGCTACTGTCTGTCAGGAGCTTCTGCTGGGGGTGTTTCAGCTCTGGCCCTCCTTTGCAGGATGGGTGCCACCTTCCTGGGCAGCCGTTCTTGCTGTATCCTGCCACGCACGTGGCCCCGGAGCCAGGCAGAGTGCCCATGCCCAGCTGGCTCCAGCCCCTGCTGTGATAGCCCTGAGGCGCCATCATGGACCTATCTCTTCTTCCTTCTCCTTGTCATCCTGTTCTCCTGCTCCCCCCTGTCACAGCTCCCCACGCCACTCCTTGCTGTCACACACTGCCTGTCCTTTGCAGAAACAGCAATGACCGCAGCAAACACAGCACCTGTGCCTGATGAGTGCAGCCAGGTGTGGTGGATGTGGTGTTTGGGGCTGGATTCCACCTGGTTACGGCAGGACCCTGGCTTGTCCCCGCCTGGTGTGGGACAAGGACTGCTAAGGGTGCATGGTTTGTGTGTGGATCTGGGGGTCACATCTGGACCCCGCTGGAAGGACCCCTCTGCACTCTCACAGCTGAGAGGCCAGGGAAAGGACACAGTGTGTCCCAGGGTGCTGGCACTGGGGACAACTGGGCTGCACGGACACTCATAGGCATCATGGTGATTGACCACCGCCAAACTCTGCACCAGTCTTGGGGAGTGATAAAGGCTTAGAACATCCCTTTTCGATCTCCAGGCTGGAAGAGAGCAGGGAACAGCATGGTGGGTGCCCCAGGGAGGTTTGGGAGGGTTAAGCATTTGGGGAGTTGAGGCTCAGCTGAGCACCCCAGGTGTGGTTTTGGCTTCTTTGTGACTTTGAAGGCTCCTGCTGTTCCTGGTGCTTTAGCCATCTGGTTCAGAGCCATGGGGCAGTAGATGAAGGCTGAGACCTGGGGCTGGTGTGTTTGCAGGCTGGCAGGCTGGGTGCCTGGGTGCCACCTCTTGCAGCACATGGGTTGGCACAGGAGTGCAGAGCCGCAGGGCCATGGTTCTCTTGCTGTGCCCTCGTGCCCAGTGCTAATTTGCCGTTAAATGTGGCTTGTCATCGTGTGCCTGGATTGGATACAACCACTGTGGCAGCTAATTGCAGAGAAGCAGCTGAACGGGGCTGCCGGTGGTGTTTAAAGAAGATACAATCAAAGATGAGGCAGTGCCAGAGCATCTCTGCCGCCCTGCTCAGGCTCATAGCCATGTTGCAAACACTAATTAATTGAGTCTTGTAAACACCACTGTGAGGAGGGTAAATATTGGCAGGTGCTGTGTTTCGCGGAGGGCAGAGGACGGGCAGCCAGGTTGCAGTGATGTTCTGTGCTGCAGGGGATGCTCTGCCTGCTGCAGGCTACCCTCAGCTCCAGGTTGTCCCCTCCAAAGACTGTGGGGGCCAGGCAGAGCTGGCTGCTCCCCGGCTGTCTGCTCTCCAAACCGGCTGTGGCCACAGAGCCCAGGTAATGCCACTTCCAAGATGCAGTCCTGGTATCTGGGGCACTGGTGTCCCCTCAAAGGAAGCTCTCCTGGCCCCAGTTTTGCCCTTGGCTTCTAGGGAGCTGCAGCAGGGTGAGGATCTCCAGGCACTGCCCTGGGGATGGAGAGGAAGCATCAACAGTGGAGGCTCTGTACTGCTGGAGACCTGCATCTTCCAGCCCTGCCATGCCCAGCAGCATCCTTCCGGATCATAGGGAGTGCCCAGTGCTCAGGCGATGGTGGGCAGGGAACATAATTTGCCCTGATACATGCAGCAGAGAGTGAGCCCCAGAATGTCCAATCTGCTCCTGGGGACCCAGGGACTGGTATCACAGGGGAAAATGGTGGCTTTGGTGATCCCGGGGTCTATGGGAGCTCAGGACACTGTGGTCTCTGCAGAAGAGCGTAAAGGAGGGGCTGTTGCTGAAGCAGACGAGCTCCTTCCAGAGGTGGAAGAGACGATACTTCAAGCTGCGGGGCAGGACACTCTATTACGCTAAGGATGCCAAGGTAGGTTGGGGGGCGCTTCCAGCATGCTCAGTCAGGGGGCACCTGAGCCTGCCAGCCCCAGAGGGGACAGAGATCCCTGCCTGGTGGACTGGGACTCTGGTTTCTCTGTCGCAGTCCCTGATCTTTGACGAGGTGGACCTGTCTGATGCCAGTGTGGCTGAGACCAGCACCAAGAACATCAACAACAGTTTCACGGTGAGGGAGGTGTGGGGCTACCAACCGCACCCTGTGGAGACCTCGGCACCTTGTGGAGAGGCACTGCAGACCTCCCTCATCCCCCCCAGAGCCATGGACCACCCCATAGCATGGTCTCCTGCTGCTGGAGGTGGCACTGGTGTGCCAGAGATTGCTGGGGTCTGTGCTGGGTTCTGGCTGGCCTGGCAGTGGCCTTGCAAGAGAACGTGGGGATGGTGGCTGTTGCAGGTGATCACGCCATTCCGGAAGCTCATCTTATGTGCGGAGAACCGGAAGGAGATGGAGGACTGGATCACTGCCCTGAAATCTGTCCAGAAGTGGGAGATCCATGAGGTGATGTGGGCAGGGGGCTGCATGGATCCATATTTCCATGTGGAGTGTGTTTCCCTCTGGGTGCCTTTGACTGCCAGACAAGAGCTGCTGTCCTTGGTGTAGTCCCACAAGGAGGACAGGAGTTGGGCTGGGGGGACTCGGGGGCCATGAGGGAGGGAGTGCCAGCTGAGGGTCCCAGGCACTGATGGGGCAAGGGCTGTGCCTCCAGGCCACACAGTTCAACATGGAGCACTTCTCGGGCATGCACAACTGGTACGCCTGCTCCCACGCCCGCCCCACCTTCTGCAATGTGTGCCGTGAAGCTCTTCCAGGGGTCACCTCCCATGGCCTCTCCTGTGAAGGTCAGTGCCGGGGTCCTGCTGGGAGGTGGGCAGGGGCTGGGATCAGAGCAGGGCAGCCTCTCAAGGCTGGGCCAGAGCAGGTGTGGTGCAGGGTGATGACCACTGCCTGCCATCCCCAGATGCAGAGGGGTTTGGGACCAGGGCTGTGCATGCTGTGGGGACCTTCCATGCTCCTCACTGCTCCCCTCCATGCAGTCTGCAAGTTCAAGGCACACAAGCGCTGTGCTGTCAGAGCCACAAACAACTGCAAGTGGACAACCCTGGCCTCCATCGGCATTGAAATCATCGAGGATGAGGATGGGGTAAGCAGGGGAGTCCCTGACAGGGATCCTGGCAGGACAGAGCCACCAGCAGAACTGGCCTCGCTGTGCCCAGATCAGGAAGCAGGAAGAAACCGTAGCTGTCCCCTGTACTGTGTGGCCTCTGTGCTTGGCTCTGCAGGGACAAAGCTTGGGGACATGTCCTCTGACACCCTGTATCAGGATCCCTTTTTGCTGTACAAGCGGGGCCACCTCCAGACATTTTCTGGGGAGATGTCTGCCCTGCCTCATGTGCTGATGGCTTCAAGGGGCCAGGCAGGCAGGGATGAGAGAACATGGGAGGGGTCCCTGACCTGCCTTGCCCTGCTGTGTGGCACCACCTCCATAGGGCCTGGGAAAGACATGGCCTATGACACTGTCCCTCAAGCGTGCAGGATGCCATTGGTGGCTGCCCTTCTCTGCAGGTGGCCATGCCCCATCAGTGGCTGGAGGGGAACTTGCCCGTCAGTGCACGCTGTGCTGTCTGTGACCGGACCTGTGGCAGTGTCCGGAGGCTGCAGGACTGGCGGTGTCTCTGGTGCAAGGCCATCGTAAGGATGTATCCACTCCTGTCTCCACCCCTCTCCCAGCACAGACAGCACTGCCCCTCCTGTGTGCATCTCTGGGAAAGCTGATGCTGGGGACTTTGGTGCTGCATCCCCCAGCTTTGCTTATACAGGTGTCCTTGTGTTCCCAGGTTCACAGTGCCTGCAAGGAGCTCCTTGGCAAGAGGTGCCCCCTGGGCCAGTACAAAGTGTCCATCATCCCGCCAACTGCCTTGAACAGCATTGATTCTGATGGTGAGTCTTGGAGAGCACAGGGCTGGCCTGGTGGGGGGGGACAGGCTGTTTGGGATAGGGCTCTGAGCTCTCTGAGCTCCTCTGGAGGTTTTGACTTGTGGCACTGTTTTGTGGGGCAGCAGGAACAGAACCATCTGTAGGCTCCAGAGTCAACGCCCCTCCCTTGGTTGAAGGCTGCTTGTGACCGTGCACTCTGCTCCAGGGCTTGGTGGCATTCTGTGGGCTTTGGGGTGGCACTTCTTGCCCGGATGTGGTTTTAGTTGCTCCTGCCAGGCCACCTCTTGCAGTGGCTCAGGACACGGTCCCTCTGTGTTGGGATCAGCGGTGCCAGCCCTACACCCCTGAGGTGGGCTGTCCTCTGTTGCACCTCAATGGTTCAGCATCTCTCAAGGCAGGATGAAGCTCTTGCTTGGGTTATTTCCCAGTGTCTGAAGCTCAGCTGTTTTTTTGGTAGTGCAGAGCACAGCTTTGCCCTGGCACGAGACACTGCAGGGAGAAGCCATGTGGAGCGTGGGGGGACCCCCCGGCTGTCTCCTTCTCCTGAGGGGCCCAGCTGGCCTCCACTGAGCAAAATCTATTCTTCTCCTCCGGATATTTCTTTCTTCATTCTTTAATGCTTTTTACCACTCATCTCAGCCGGTGGCTCATTTGCCTCTCGTTACTCATTGGGATGCTGTCAGGATAACCATCATGCAGCTGCTCCTCAGCTCCAGAGCCTCGGCTGCTGGTGGCTGATCCCTGGCAACATCTCTACCCTCTCCCTCTCCAGCAGCCCAGACATCCGTGGCTGTGACTGTTGCCCACCCAACTGGGAGCAGCTTAGCAAGGCCTTAGTCCCCCCTTGTCCTGCCATGCTGTTCTGCTCCAGCATATGGGTACTGCTGGCAGCGAGCTTTTGCGCTGCAGCCCACGCTCTGACTCAGCAGCTCCCAGGGCTTTGTGTTACTGATCTGCTCTGCTCTGCTCGGCTGGGCTGGGAGTGGAGATGGAGCGGTGGCCAGGCAAGGAGGGGGTGGGCTGTGGGGATGTTGCCCCCATGCTCCTGCTGTGGTGGGGGTGCTGGGGCTCCTGGTTGCAGCTCACGGGGCTCTGAGGGCAATGGCTGTGGGGCTGGTGCCAGTGGCAGTGACGGCTGATGCGGTCCTTGCTATAGCACTGCTGGGTCTGTCAATGGAAGGAGCCTGCAGACACCAGCCAGGGGACTGGGATGGCCAAGATGTGCCTGAGGCAGGTGCGAGCTCTGGGCCAGCTGTCAATCCTTCTCTGCCTTGGGCACATTTCTTTCCCCGTCTCATTTCTTTAAAAGCACAGTGCTTTCTCTTCCCTCTGCCCCTCACCATCCCCTGGACATGCCCATCGCTGCCCCTCCTGCCCCAGCACTCCACAGACTGGGCTTGCCACAGATGGAGTGTCCACATGCTGCTCTCCTGAAGTGTCCATGGGGAGTGAAAGCCGGGGCTCACATGTTTGGGCTCACTGCAGGTTTCTGGAAAGCCACCTGCCCCTCGACCTGCTCCAGTCCTCTCCTGGCCTTCGTCAACTCCAAGAGCGGGGACAACCAGGGCGTCAAGTTTCTGCGCAAATTTAAGCAGTTCCTCAACCCAGCCCAAGTCTTTGACCTCATGAACGGGGGCCCACACCTGGGGTAAGCGCCTGCCTGAGCACCCTGGAATTGCCTTGGTGGGATCCCGGTGGGCATCTGGCACAGGGCCCAGTTCCTCTCTCCTTGCCCCCCACCCAGGCTACGCCTCTTCCAGAAGTTCTCCACCTTCAGAATCCTGGTGTGTGGTGGGGATGGCAGCGTGGGTTGGGTGCTGTCTGAGATCGATGCCCTTGGGCTCCACAAACAGGTGAGTGGGAGTGCCTGGCATTGCTAATGCAGGCTGGCACCATCCCCAGCGCTGGCACCCAGCCCAGCCGGGACCCCTCTGTGTGCCCCAGGTGCTGCCGAACAATGGGCATGGCAGGGTTGGGGGTGTCACAGGTGCCTTTGGGGGCTGCTCTGAGCCCCCCACTCTGTCTCTCTTCTGCAGTGTCAGCTGGGTGTCCTGCCACTGGGGACTGGCAATGACCTGGCACGGGTCCTGGGCTGGGGCAGCCTGTGTGACGATGACACTCAGCTGCTGCAGATCCTGGAGAAGCTGGAAAGGGCCACCACCAAGATGCTGGACCGGTGAGCAGGGCACAGAATGCATGCCTCTCTGTCCCCCCTGCCTTGGCATCTCTTGGGCAGCCTGTCCCAGTTCCTTGCCTGTCCCTATGCTAGGGGGCCAGAAGATGGCAAGCAGCCATGGTCTCTCCTTGGCAGGTGGAGTGTGCTGACCTATGAGGCCCCCAAGCAGTCCCCCTCAGCCCTGAAGGAGGAGGAAAATGGGGACTCCAATATCCAGGTGGGAACTGTTGGCATTTGAGGGCTTGAGATGGGAAGGGCAAGACTGGAGGACAGCTTCCTGTTCAACCTATTAGCCAATTCAGGGGCACACAGGGAGGGATGGCACAGGAAGAGGTCATGCTGGGGGTCCCTGGGGATTGGGGTACGAAGGGGCTGGCAGTCAGCTGCATGCAATGAAATGAGCCTGGCAGGTCTCAGCATGGCATGTGCAGTTAGGAGCAGGCAGCAGGTGAGGTAGAGCTAGCCTGCCACTGGCCAGCTGTTTTGGACTCTTCTGTGTGCTTCCCTTCAGCCCCTTGCCTCAGTTTCCCTCCTGCTGTGACTGATCTCCCCTCTGCCCAGCAGTATGGGCATGGCTGCCCTCAGCGGTGGGGAGTGGACTGAGTAAGGGCTGGTCATCCCCGTCCAAGGCTGGCTGGGCAAAGCTCCATCCCTGAGTGGGGCACATGGCAGGGTGGCAGGGCTCCAACTGTCTCCACCTGTGCCCCCCAGGCCCAGATCTCCCATTACGCTGACTCTGTTGCTTTCCACCTGGCCAAGATCCTGGAGTCGGACAAGCACTCAGTGGTGATCTCCTCTGCAAAGTAAGGAGGGGGTTGTTGATGGAGGTGCCAGAGCCCTCTTTCTGGGCTGGGGCATGTCCCCAGGGGCACTGCACCCCTCTTGGCCAGGCTGTCCCAGGCTGGCAGCTGCCAGCTGTGCTGGTGCCTGGCAGATAATCCTGGCGCTGCCCCTCTGGAGCAGTGGGTGTTATCCCAGCAGTCCCCCTGGCTGGCATCTGTGCCTCGCTGGCCATGCCCCTCTTGACCTCTGGCCACTTCCCTTGGCTTCCCAGGTTCCTCTGTGGCACTGTCAATGACTTTGTGACCGAAGTTGGGCGGGCTTACAAGAGGGCAACGGAGAACAAGCAGGAGGCTGAGCTGATGGCACGGAAGGTGTGTTGCAGGGGAGCTGGAGGGCTGAGTCAAGCTGGTGGCACAGCCCCTGAGCTGAGGAGGGGCTGCTCCACAGGCCTATGCCCTTGTTGTGTATGCATTGGGGTGTGCCATGCTTGAGGTGCCCAGGCATGGGGTGTCCAGGTGCTTGGGAGTATCCAGGCACTCATAGTGCCCAGGGAAGCACCCAGCACTGGTGGGGGGCAGCAGCTTGTGCCAGGTGCCGAGTGGGGTAAGTGTCCCACAGTGCGCCATGCTGAATGAGAAGCTGGACTCGCTGGTGCGGGAGCTGAATGAGGAGGCTCAGGCCATCATGGTCCCTGAAGAAATGGCACAGGCCGCCCACGCTGAAGCCAAGGACCAGGAGAAAAGTGGCAGCTTCAACCCCAGCCCCATGCCTCGCATCTTCAAATCCAAGGAGCAGCTCATGCTGCGGGCAAACAGCCTGAAGAAAGCCCTGCGGCAAATCATTGAGCAGACAGAGAAAGGTGAGGGAGTGGTGGGAGTTGGCAGCTTCCCTGATGCTGTAGCAGCAGCCTGGCGGGGGCTGTGAAGCCACAGTGGGTTGGTGCTGGACCCGTGCCTTTGTTCTCCCCTGGGATCCTTGGGATGGCAGCAGTGGCCCCAGCCTGGGTCCTTCCTGGCACAAGCCCACAGGGCTGACCTGAGGAGGGGCCACAGGGCTGCCCAGACTCCCTGTCATGCCCCTCTTTGGTTCCAGCTGTGGATGAGCAGAACAAGCAGACACAAGCCTACCAGGGCAGTGTGGGCCCCAGCAAGGACAGCTCGGAGGAGTTCAACAAGGAGGAGGAGAAGCTCAGTAAGATGCCAGCAGGGCACATGGCTTTTTGTGGGGGCATGGGCATGAGCCGTGGGATGGGCTCAGGGTGAGAACCCAGGTGGCAGATACCTCCCTGTCCACCCTGGCCAGGCTCCCGGCAGGTGACGGTGACCTCTGCATCTTCCTCCATCATCCTGGACCGGCCAGACACCTTTGGCAGCTTGCAATTCCCTGAAGACCCCAGCACCCTGTGAGTCAAGTGTTCTGCCTGCCCTGGGGACCCTAGCTCACTCTTGCTGCCCATCACAGAACAGGAGCCGAGCTGGTAGCACACTCCCCCTTTGAGGAGGCTGCTGCGGCAGCCTCTGCCCACCAGTGTACCAGGCCCTCCCTGGCCAAGCAGTGCCCATGCTAGGGGATCCTGCCTGTGTGGGATCTCTGGCTGATGCTTGGAGCTTGGGGCTCCCGCCTGCCCAGTGCAGGCAGGTCCTGGCTGTGCCATGGGTGTCCTGCCATGGCAGCTGAGGGAAATGCAGCCATCCCTGCTAGCTTTGGTCAGGCTTCCTAGTGCCAGCCGTTCTGCTCCAGTGGGTGTTACACCCCATCCTCTGGTGCCAACCCAGAGTCACCGATGTGCAGCTACTACTCAACCTGCTTTCCCTGTTTGCTACTTTCAGCCACTTCTCGGAGAAATGCGTCATGAATAACTACTTTGGCATCGGCCTGGATGCGAAGATCTCCCTGGAGTTCAACAACAAACGTGATGAGCACCCCAAGAAGTGCAGGTTGGCTGGAACCCCCCAGCTTTCCCCCAGGAAAAATGTAGCCCTGGCTCTCCAATGCCTGCACCAGGAGGGACCATCAAGATGCTGGGAGCCAAGGGGGTGACTCGGTGCTACTGTGCTGGGGATCCTTCCTGCAGCAGATTTTGTACCTGCACCCAGTGCTGGGATGAGCACCCCTTGGCGGCAGGCTGCAAACACCCCAGAAGGGGTGAAGACATGAGGGCTTGGTGGGATTTACTTGCTCTGCACCTGGATAGAGGGACACTGCCATGCTGGCATGGAAGGGTTGAAATCTGGGTACAACATGCTGCCCCTTGGCTTTTCTGGGAGGCAGCAGGAATTGGGAGAACTAAGGTGGGGCCAGCAGTCCAGGACTGTTCAGCCCAGTGCCCTGGGAAGGGTGCAGAGCCTGTGACAGGCAGTGGAGAGCCCACAGCCTCTCATCTGTTCCACTTTGCCCCACAGCAGCCGCACCAAGAACATGATGTGGTATGGGGTGCTGGGCACAAAGGAGCTCCTGCAGCGCACCTACAAGAACCTGGAGCAGCGGGTACAGCTGGAGGTACAGGGCTGGGAGAACAGGCACAGGGTGGGAGGGGCAGCATTACAGCAGCCACCTAGGCTCAGCCCTCTCTTGCAGTGTGACGGGGTGCCCATCTCGCTGCCCAGCCTGCAGGGCATTGCTGTCCTCAACATTCCCAGCTATGCTGGCGGCATCAACTTCTGGGGAGGCACCAAGGAGGACAATGTGAGTGCCAGTACCATGAGATGAGTTAGGCATGATGTCCTTTCCCCAGTCCTAGGAAACCATAGGGCTGGGGTGTACCTGCCTTGGGCACATGGCGGGGGAAAAGCTGGGTCCCAAAATGAGCCCATTTTGGAAGTCTCATGTGTAGTGGTCCTCTACAGAACTTTGGGGCTCCATCCTTCGATGACAAGAAGCTGGAGGTGGTGGCAGTTTTTGGCAGCATCCAGATGGCCGTGTCACGGGTCATCAACCTCCAGCACCATCGCATTGCACAGGTAGCGACAAGGCACCCTGCAGGACCACAAGTGGTGCCAGAAAGCTTTTGGGGCAGCAGTGGAGCCTGAGGCAGTGCGGCTCTGCTCGGCTTGGCAGTTGTTGATGCCACCCCTGGGCTGTCTGCCCCACAGTGCCGCGTGGTGAAGATCACCATCTGGGGGGACGAGGGTGTCCC
The DNA here is from genome assembly GCA_013399195.1 of Dicrurus megarhynchus. Lineage (NCBI taxonomy): Eukaryota > Metazoa > Chordata > Aves > Passeriformes > Dicruridae > Dicrurus > Dicrurus megarhynchus. The sequence goes on from VXAD01008127.1 coordinate 22,731, forward strand.
AGTGCAGGTGGATGGAGAGGCCTGGATCCAGCCACCTGGCATCATCAAAATCCAGCACAAGAACAGAGCCCAGATGCTGACAAGGGACCGGGTGAGCTTGGGGTGCTCAGCAGGACCATGCTGGGACCTGGGGAGGTGTGACTGTCTCAGAGGGGCCATGTCTGTCCCCCGCAGGCATTTGAAAGCACCCTCAAATCTTGGGAGGACAAGCAAAAAGGGGAGAGCTACCGAGCAGCCACACGGCCACGGCTCAGCTCCCAGCAGTCCATGGAGTACCTGACCGAGGAGGAGAGCAGCCTCTTACAGCAGGTCTCACGGGTAGCTGAGACCCTCATTGCCAGGTCAGACTGCGGGAAGGGGAATGTGGTGGGGACAGGGAAGGGAGAGCTGTGCTGTGGCCATGCAAAGGTGCCTGCCCAGCCCAGGGGAGCCTCGACCTCCAGCCCCTGTCACCTGCAGGATCCACGAGGCAGCCAAGGCTCACAAAGCCGTGGAGCAGGAGCTGGCACATGCAGTCAATGCCAGCTCCCTGGCACTGAGTGAAGCCCTCTCCCACAAAGCTGCTGGCACCTCAGAGGTGAGCTAGGGCTGGGAGTGTAAGGCAGCCTTTACCCAGGCCCCCTGGGACCCTGCTGCTCAAGGGGTTACCCCTCTGTGCCCCAGTTTCTCAGCAGGAATGTGGCTGTGGAGGTTGTGCTGAGCATCAAGGAGCTGTGGGCTGAGACCAGGGCATTCCTGGAAGGGAAGGCGGTGAGTGGGGGGGCTGGAGAGCACCCAAAGCCTCCTAAGGCTGGTACATCTAGGGGTGACAGCAGGGTTGGGTGTGGTCCCTGTCCCCCACAGCTGGACTCGCCGCAGGAGGAGGAGGCGCTTCACGGCCCCCTGAGTGTGCTGGGCCAGGAGTTGCAGCGGCTGCTAGACATCCACTGGCTGGGCCCTATTGCCCACCCTGCTGAGGAGGTGGGTGCACAGGGACTGGGGTGTGGCATAGCCCACTGTCTGGCCTCAGGGAGCTGTAGCACCCCACCAAGCCCAGCTTCTCACAGGAAGGTGCTGGCAGTGCCAACAAGGGCAGCTTTAAGCTTCGTCTCAACATCCCCAAGCCCAGGAAGGAGAAGGACAAGCTGCAGAAGCAGAAGACCAACAGTGCACTCCCAGGTAAAGTGAGCAGTGTGCCAGGGAGAGACAGGTGGTACAGTCCATCCTAGAAAGGACCTATGCCTCAGGCTCCTGTCCTGGGCATGCTGGGGAAGGATCCTCAGGAAGGGGGAACAGGGCATCGCCTGGCTGCCTGGGGGTGTCACCTTTGTCACCAAGAGCCCCTTTCAGCTTACTTTTTCTGATATCAGACGTGCAGAGCTCCCCAACCCCATAACTCCTCGGCAAGGGGGAGAAGGGGGCTGTGGTACAGCTTAGCCTTTTGGGTAAGTCTCTTGTCCACACCTGGGGGTCTGGTTGAGGGGGAGCAGCTCAGGTATTCTGTAAGTAAACCAAGGAGAGGAGAGACCTCTGCAGCCTGAACAGGCTTTGGCCTCTGGCCCTACTGGAGCCAGCGGGGATGCTGGCTGTTGGCCACAGACTGCCATCACTGCTGCCTGCCTTGCTGCGTCCCACTGCCTCCACAGGCCCCAGCAGTCCACCACTGTGGTTTTCCTCCCTGCTAGCAGACAAGTGGGGCTCCGAGGAGGTGGCAGCTTGGCTGGAAGCGCTCGGTTTAGGGGAATACAGAGACATTTTCGTCCGGCATGACATCCAGGGCTCAGAGTTGATTTTGCTGGAGAGGAGAGACCTGAAGGTACAACCCCGCCTTGTGCCTCCTAAGGGACCCCCAGCCCCAGGGAACATGGTGTCCTCTATCCCTCCCTCCTCTCCCTATCCCTCCTGCTGGCGGGTTGGCCCTACACCTGGGTCCGCAGGGTTGAGCTTGTGCAGCTTGTGCACAGGGGCTGGGAGGCAGGGGAGGGGGGTGGCCTTGGTCCTCCAGCTTGCAAGGCTTCATACATCTGTCCAAAGCTGTATCAACAGCAGCCTACCCTCACCCGCATTCAAGCATGGGGATGTGCTTGCAAGAAGACAGAGGGCTTCAAGCAAGCACTATGCTCCAGCAAGGGAGAGCATGGGGAGCTGGGCTGTGCATCATCCTGCACCCTGTGGCTTGTCCACTAGCAGGAGCCTAGGGCTGCCCCCTGCAAGTGCATCACCTCCTCTCTCTTTCCTGCAGGACCTGGGGATCACCAAAGTGGGCCACATGAAGAGGATCCTACAGGCCATTAAGGAGCTCAGCAACTTGCCCTAGGCTGACAGCAGGGCAGCAGCCCAGCCCAGGCGCTGGGTGGGTGCTGCCCCCCAGGGAACAGGGGTTGGGCCCCAGCCTGTGGGGCTGGAGACACTGAAGCAGAGGTCTAATCCCATAGGTGATGTGGCCTGACCACCAGTCTAGCCCTGTCAGGGTCACTATAGGAGCTGGGGCCACCCTCTGTGTGCTCAAGCTGGAGCCAAAGCAAAGTTTCCCCTTCCCCACGTGGGTATTTAAGCTGTGTAAATATTTGGAGAGAAGATACTCATTGCTGCTGCTCGCATAGTGTCATTACTAAGGGAAAGGTGAGGGGTGGGGGGGAGGGAATCAGCAATACTTTTCCAGCCTTCATGCCTGAACTTCCTGCTCCCCTTCATGCAACCCATCACCTTGCTCTCACCCTCTGTCTCATCACAGCAAGGGGAGGTACAGTGCTGGGGCTCACAGTCTGCAGTGCCAGCATGTATGACAAACACATTTTATTAACAGTTACACATGACTTTTTTTTTCCCCCCCCTTCCTCAGTTAAAATTACTATTATTTATGTACATGGTACCACCCTGCTTGAGGGCACCCCGTTATTTACAGGCTTATTTACAGAGTAGGGCTAGCAGCTAGTGAGTGCCTCCTCGAGCTTGAGCATGTCCATGGGGGTGACTTTGGCAACCTCAAAGAAGACCCTGGAAGGAACACGTTGGCTTAGAGCTCAACCGCAGCCCTGACACCCATCCTCCAGTGCTCCCAGATCCCTACAAAACCCCAGGGTGCATGCTGTTGGTGTCACCCCTTGCGGCAGGGACAGGCCTGAGACAGAGCCCCATGACACTCACCTGTGCGAGTACTTGCTGCGCACGGCATTCAGCTTGTCCTGGGGCTGGTATGTAAGGAGGAAATTCAGCCTCTTCACCAGGGGGTGCAGGTCCTGGGCACTGTACCCACTGTAGTACTCCAGTGTAGGGGTCTGCAAGGGGACAGCAGGGCTAAGCTGTGTCCTCTCAATGACAGGACAGCCGTCATCTTCCCTGTCCAGCATCCAAATCTGATCATAGCCCTAGAGCATCACCCCACTCACTGGTCCATTGCCTCCCACACCGCTGCTGTGCCTCCCAGGGTGCCTCGGTGGGGACAGGGAATTAGGCAGGTACTCACCCAGCCCCCAAGGTTCTTCATGGTAAGTGCCAGCAGCAGGCAGCTGGCAGCCAGCTTCGAGGGGCTCTCGCGGGCATAGTCGTACTCCTGCAGGGTCATCTCGCAGAGGAAGCGGGCCAGTGTCAGTGTCTCCATGGTGGCATGGGCACACTACAGCCGATGGGCAGGGAAAGGCTCAGCCTTTTGAGCAATGCTGCTCCCCTTCCCAGCCTTTTTGGGATCTAGAATGCTGCCTCTGGGGCACAGGACAGGGATCCCACACACCCAGCCTATCACAAACCACCACCCTCACCCCTCTTGAGGGGACCTGGTTTCCTTGCTGCCAACTGGGAGCCTGAAGCCCCAGCAATGCAAATCACCATCCCATGCAGCCAACAGAAGGGGTGGCTGGAGACACCTGGACACCAGCCCACCCTCCGAATGCACTCACCTTGGCAAAGCGCCGCAGGAAGCGGTAGGGGATGGGGATGTTGATGTCGAACTTGAGGGTGCTGAGGATGCTCATCTCCATAGCAATAAGCTCCTCCCGCTTGTAGGCATCATCGCAGATATAGAGGAAGTCATCCACACATGGTGGGCACCGCTCCTGCAGGGGCACAACTGCTTAGCACCCCAGTGGGGGTTCATCCTGGCCCCACTCAGGAGATCCTACCCATCCCACAGGCCCTGTAAGTGTTCACATGCTGCCGGACTCAGCAAGGACTGTTAACACCACCCTGTGGGACTTGTGTGATGTCCGCACTCCTCCAGCCCTTGGCGTGAACTCCATGCCTGCATGAGGTGAACTAAGGTATCCTGATGGTCTCTGCAGAGCAGAGAAAAGCTGGTTCTCCAGTGACACCAGGAGACAGGATTCAGCCCACCATGACTGCGTTCGCAGCCCTTGAGACAGGAAGGAGGAACATGCCATCTCAGCAGCTCTCAAAGCAGTGGCCTGGCCTTCTCCAAAACCCCACAGGGACAAGAGAGGCACAGCCCCTGTGCCCCTTCACCCCAAGACAGCACACGAAGAGTCACCTCAAATTTGGAGGCAATGAGGATGGCAGTGGAGCCGATGAGCTGCAGCTTCTCTCTCATGCTCACCACCTCCACCAGGTAGTGGTCCACCAGCTTCACAGCCAGGTACAGTGTCTCATGGTTCAGCTCAAAGTTCTCCTGCAAGAATGAGAGCAGGGTTCAGAACAGAGTGTCAGACAGAAGTTAGGCCTGCCCAGCCCCACCTAGCTCTCACAGAGGCCAGGAGTGCCCATGGGCCAGGCTCAGAGGGAGGGATGTAGGCTCATTCCTAGCCCACACAGGGGGAGGATCAGCTCTGCACTGGGAATGCTTGCAGTAGCCTCTGCCAGCACACTGAGGTCACACGTGCCAAGGCAGCATGGGGGCTGCTCTGCAGAAAGCTGTGCCCTCTCACCTGCACCTCCACCATCCAGTCCACAAGGATAGCACGCATGTCCCCACTGATGTCTGTCTGCTTCTCCATGTAGTCAGGAAGCATGAATTTTTCCTGCCGAAGAACCAGCTGTCAGTGACAGGGCAGACATCCCCACCCTCAAAATAAGCCCCTTTCCACCCTATGCAGGCCCCTGCCAGGTGGTCAGAGCCTCTGGGCAGTAAGCAGCCCTGCCTGCCGTCACTCCTTCTCCAGACAGGGCTGTCACCTCCTGGACAGGCATCACACACCTCTCTTTCCCGCATGTATTCAAAGATCTCCTTGGCATACTCTGCATTGGCGTAGGGGTCACCCAGCTGCTCCGTGTCAATGTCCTCCACTGCTGGTACCTGCTGGCACAGAAGAGGCAGCAATAAGGAGGAGGCCCCATGGGTGCCGGTCACCCTGTTGGGGCAAGGCTGCTGCCCCTCTGCACCCCCCTTTTCCTACCTGCCCTCATCACCCTGCAGTCCCTGCCCCACTATTTCCCAGGGGAGGATTCTTGAAGGAAGACGGTGGTGTGCTTTACCCCCCTCCCCAGCTTTCCATCACACTGGCCAAAGTTTCTCCAAGGTCCAGAGCACTGCCTGGTGCCCAAGTACCACCAGTGGCAGCCCCAGACCAGTGTTGTGATGGGCCTGGGGCAATGTTGCAGCCCAGGGTCCCTACCCTCTCCTCAGGAGGCTTCAGTTCCTGCACAGACACGGGCTTCTCTGGCACAGGATTCACTTTGGGCTCTTCAGGAGCTGTTGGGGGAGTTTTCTTCATTGACCTGGGAAGGACAAGAACATAAATCATTGCTGGGAGAAGGCCAAATTTATTGGCTGAAAGGGGCCTTCCAGAGACTCTTGCTGCTTCAGAAAGGGGCCAAACCACACCTAAAATATACCCATAGACTCTTAGAATCTCTTAGGTTGGAAAAGACCATTAAAGATATTGAGGACAACCGTTCCCCCAGCACTGCCATGCCCACCACTAAACCATGTCCCCAAGAGCCACATCCACATGACTTTTAAATCCTTCCATGGAAGGTGAGTCTACAACTGTCCTGGGCAGCCTGTGCTAGGGCTGGACAGCCCTTTTGGGGAAGTTTTTCCTAATATCCAACCTAATCCTCCCCTGGCACAACCTGATGCCATTTATAGTAGATATACTATTTCTCCCCTGCATCTGGCAGAGTCTCCATCACCCAAGGGAAGCCCCCAGTACTTGTCCCCATGGGACAAGTTTGCAGCAAACCTCTGTCCCCAGCTACTCACTTTTTTAGGTTGATCTCATTGTTCTTGGCCACCCCCAAGGCATTATGTGCCTTCTGTGCCTTGGGTGGAGCAACTTTCACAGCCTCCTTCTTCCCTGCCACCACCTGGTTCTTGTGAGCCTGTTTGGGTCAGAACAGGGGGATACAGGGGCTGCACAGTGGAAAGCAAGATATGCCCTGCAGGGAGATTTCTCCTCTTCCTAATGGGCACAACCCCCCACCATGGGGCGCTCAGAGTGGGCACCAGAGCCCCCACCCTCACAGAAGCACTCACATTGGTGATGTCCCCAAATGCTGATCTCTTCTTGGGCCCACCCTGGGGTGAGGATGAAGACCTCTTGGCGTGAGAGCTCTCCTCCTGCAAGAGAGGCTTTTAGAAGATGGTGGTCAGCTGCCCCACAGGAGCCCCCCTACAGCCCTCGCTCCCTTGGTGCTCACCTTCTCGGGGTCGACATTCTCTGCAGCAGGGCCTACCTTGCCTGCTCGGGACTGCTTGGTGGTCAGCATCTTGGCATTGCGTGGCAACGGCATCCTCTCCCTTGGTCTCTGCGAGCAAGCTGGGGGCAAAGCAGGATGTGATGGAGGCTGCTGCCGGCCTGCCTCCAGGGACACTCTCCCAGCTTGGGGCAGAACAGGGGGGCATTTGTCCCTCCTGGGGGTTTGCACGGCAGGACTGACCCCTTCCCTGAGCACGGCAGGCGGGTGGTGCCCCAAGACAAGCCCAGGCAAGGGATAAGTCTGGCTAGGGGTGCTCCCAGGGAGGAAGGGACATGGACCCCAAAGACCGCCACCAAAAGCATTCTGCTGGGCGAGGTGGGAGGGGGGACGGGGAGCTCCCAGATTCCTGCATCCCAGAGAAGGATGCAAGGGCTTGCACTTCCTCGGAGAACTGGTGGTCTTGGAGATCCCCACTCCCCTACAACCCTCAGGGTCCCCTGGGGGAGTCGGGAGTCCCAAAGTTCCCCTCTCCCCTGCACCCCGCGGAGTTCCCTAGGGGAGCCGGGGATCTTGGAGGCGTCCACTCCCTTGCACCCTCCAGGGTCCCCACGCCTGCCACCGCCTAGGGGTCCCAGCACTGCCCACTCCCCCGCAGCCCCCGGAGACGCCACTCACCCATCCCCAGGGCGTCTCCCCCAGTCACCCATGCCTGGGGTGTCCCCTCCCCACTCACCCATGCCCGGTCGGCTGTCCCCGCACCTCCGGCCCCGGCGCTTTTGAAAGTAGCAGTTCGGTAGCGGCCGGCCAGCACTGGCCGAGCCTCGCCCAATCAGAGTGCGAGGCGGTGCCAGGCGGTGGCCAATCGGCGGGCGCAGAGGGATGCAGTTGCTAAGGGGCAGGGCGGCAGGGTTTAAAATTCAACGCCGGCGGCCAATGGAAAGGCGGGCATGCGGCAGGGGCGGGGCGAGCGCCGGCCGAGCGGGCAGTGATTGGTGGGCGTGGGTGCCGTTTAAATCCGTTCTGTGGGGCCCGGCGGGGCCGGCGTGGCGGCCGGGCCGTAGAGTGGGCAGCGTCGCCGTCGCCGGGGGAGCGGCCCCGGCCTTGCTGTCCTTCGGGGCGGGTGGAGCGGCGCCGGGGGCCACTGGGTCTGCTGCCTTCCCCCCCCCAGCCGAGGCTGTGGGTTCCAGACCTCGGGGCTGCCCTTTCCCAATGGGCTGGGGAACTCTGGTTTGGGGGACAGGGTGTGTTGGCCGTGCACCTTCCTTGACCCGGTGTCGGGAAGAGAGGATTCGGATCGCTTTTAGAATCACAGAGCGGTTTGGGTGGGAAGGGACCTTTAGCTCATCCCGTTCCACCTGCTGCCGTGGGGAGGGACACCATCCACTATCCCAGGTTGCTCCAAGCCCCATCCAATCTGGCCTTGGATGCTTTCAAAGATGGGGCAGCCACAGCTTCTCTGGGCAACCTGTGCCAGGGCCTCCCCACCCTCAGAGGAAAGATCTTTTTCTAGTATCTAGTCTAACCTTACTTTCACTATCTGAGGTACTACAGGAGCAGTATTCATGTGGTGTCGTACAGGCATGACTGACCAAGTTCAGGGTGAGGCTCACTGCGACTGCCCCGTCATCCACAGCGACCAGGACAGGGTCAAAGTTACCAAGGCACATGTCCCAGTCACTGTACTACAGGGTTATATGCAATACCAGCTGCTTACCAAACATCTGCTGAGGGTAAGAGCTCTCTGTGTGTATCAAGGCCCAGCCTTGAGGGCCTTGCAGTTCTTGAGGAGAACCTTGCCATGCAGCCAGGCTGCCGGGCAGGGAGAGCTCGGAGAAGGCTCACTCAGGCTGTCAGTTGGCTTGTAGTCAATTTCCATGTGTCAGGAAAGGAATGCATGAGACTCCTCACACCCACAGCTTGCTTTGTTCCTTGATAAACTAGTCTTGGAAAAGCCACCCACTTTTCATGTGTCAGACACATGATCCATGTTCATATACTTGATTACTCACTGTATCACTCTGCTCCTTTGTGAGTTTTCAGCGCAGTCCTTTGCTCTCATGCCACCACCATGCAGTGGTCCCGTGCCCTCAGCAACTCTTGGGGGGCTTTTCAGAGCCACTGAGCTCTGGCTCAAGTGAAGCCCCCGCTGAGGTCAGCACTGCAGCAGAGCTCAGCACTGCAGCAGAGGAGAGCTTCCCCCAGCCACCAGATTCCCAGAAAAACCTTTCAAATTCCTAAGTTTAACCCAAGAAAATCCTTTCAGATAATCCCACACCCATATGCTGCTGTTGCGGGTGGAGCTGATGAACCCCTGGCCAGGGAAACACAGCAGTGCCAGCATCTGAAGGGATTTAAACCTGCTGCCTAAGGGCCACGTGGGCAGGATCAGGCACATGGCTTGGGCTGCATGCAGGCAACTCTGCCATATCTCCAGCAGAAAGACCTGGGTCATGGACAGCCAGAAGCAGAATTCTGCTCATAGGTCCAGTGGAGGTTTAAACCTGGGTCCCACAGATCTTGGGTCCCTTCAGTCCCCAAAACTGGTCAGGGCTGCTGCAGCTCCAGCCCATCTTGTTTTCTCCTTGGCCACTTGTCCTCTCCGGCCCCAGCTCCCCCGGTGTCACTGCTTCTGTCCCTGGCCTGGGGGCTCCCTGAGGCTTGCTTGCTATTGGGTTGGGATCCTGTGGGACCCAGGTGCCTGCCTTTCCCAGTGCTTGTTAAGGCAGGGCATGGCCCAGCCAAAAATACAAGTTGGGTGCATACTAGCCAAGCAGAGCCAGGACACATCCCACTGCCAGTGGAAACCTGGTTATCCTGTGGGGTAAGATCCTCAGCCAAAACTCCCATCCAAGTCTGCCCACAGCTCTGTGGAGGCTGGGATGAGCTGCTTGCTTTGGGACAGGTTCATGTCTGCCTGTCCTGCCCAGGCTTGGCACTGAGAAGCTGGCTTTTCCAGTCTCCGAAGCACTGCCATGCTGGTGCTCCTGGTGGGGCTCTTGGGAATCCCAGCCCTGCTGCACGGGTGCAACTTGCACCACACGAGCTGAAATCACCCCTGGATGTGAGGGATGTGGGATAAAAGATGAGGAGAGCAAGAAGTGCAAACAATGGGTGTGCAGCAGGAGCTGTGCCAGCTCTCCAAGCATTGAGGCAAAACTGTGGTCTCAGTCCTACCCACAGTCTAAGGATGCTGGGGGCCAGTTGGAGGTGAGAGCTCCACAAGCTCTCCTTGGGCTCTGACATTCCCTCAGCAAACCCCCAAATCAGGTAGAATGCAGGTCCTTGGCTCCTCCCACTAGACTCTGCTGTGTGCTAGCTCAAGAGCATCTGTGCCTGGTATGTCCCTATTGTGAGGAGAGCTGGCTTTCTGCTTCCATCCAGCCTCTTTCCACAGCACTAAAAAAGCCTGCACTGCCTTTTCGAGCTGGGCCAGACCCCAGCCCCAGCCTGGCTTCCTGGCACTGCAGGATGGCTGAGAAGCCCCTCTGTATGGTATTTGGGGACCTTTGCTCCAGGATTGCTTACCAGTCAGGAAGCCCCAGGGTCAAGAAGAGCAGCAAGGACAGGGAAGCATCATTCCTCAGACCCAGATGGACTGCTTTTCCCCCTTTCCCTTCCCCAGGCTAAAACCTTATCTAAACAGGCTAAAACAGGCTAAAACCTGTGGTAAAACAGACCCAACTTGTTGCTTCCCATGGCCCAGTGCCAGAAGCACTGGTGGGAGGCAAGGTACTTCTCTGCACAGGGAGGGCTGACCTTTGCCTCTTCCTTTTTCCCTTTTTCATTACTAATAGCCAAGGTCAGGGAGAGATGTTGTGCCCAAGAACTGTTGCATTTATTTACTGGAAATAACCACAGCAAGTTAAAATGTGGGGCTCTGCTGCCACTGGGGAAAGTACAAAGGAAAGCACAGAGCAACACGGCGTGGCAGAGCTCCTGAATGGAGGGTGAGAGCCAGTGTCATGCTGAGCTGCCAGTGGCCCCAGCCTGGGGAGTAGCTCCCTTGGCACAGCAGGGCTTCATGGCATGCACTGTGGTGGGGCTGTGCTGGTGATGCCTGCTGTGCTTTCACACCCACTCTACCTGTGTCTCCCTGTGTCCTGGCCATTCCTGCCTCTCTGCTGCTCGCACAGTGCCCGAGAGCAGGGTGTGTTTGCAGCACCAGGAGTGGAAGCCAGTACCCAAGGAGAAATAGGAGCAAACAGCCTCGAAGGGCTCGGGGTGAGCTTGGCACAGCTGATGAGGGTTCAACTCTAGAGCCAGATGATGTGAGCTGAGAACAGGGAGGTTAGGTTAGGGTTAGTGGCGTGTCTGTGGCAAAGGAGCCAGTGGCCCACAGAGCCATTACACAGCCCCTCATCACACCCAGGGACTGCATGTTACCCCCAGGCTAGAGGTTTCCATGCTGGTGGAGCAGCGAGTTGATGGACACACTGGAGCCGCCATGACCCTGCTGCCTCTTGGGATGTCCAGTCACCCCAAGGAGCCCGAACTCTTATCGGATCCCACTGAGCCTGCACCCCTCTGCTGCTCTCCAGACATTTTCTTCCAGTTCTTATTTGGTGGCTGATTTGATCTTGTGTATGGCGTATGGGCTTGACTCCCTGGGCATCCAGATCTCCTCCCCACTGTGGCCCTGGTGCTCCACTGCTCCCTCCATAGCTGCTGTCAGCTCAGGGCCGAAGATGCTGTCAGTGGCCCGGTAGGTGCGGGTGAGGCGGCGGAAGGAGGAGTCTGAGGAGCTGTCATCAGGGACGTCTTCATCCTGCTCATCCCGCAGCTTGGTCCTGCCCAGCTCCGAGCTGCTCCCCAGCTCTGGGTCTTTGAGAGCCTCCCCCACCTCCTGGAGGAAAGTTGTTTTGGGGCTGATGATGCACAGCAGCAACATGAGGCCTCCTGAGACTCCACAAAGAAAGTAGAGGGCAACTTTCTCTGGGACACCTGAAGGGAAAAGAAAAGAAAGACACCAAGGTACAAACTGCTCTGCAGCCTGTGGGGTATCGGTGCCTGCAATGCCCCTCTGCCAGGCATATGGGAGTAAGAGGAGGGGAGCAGGGATGCCCTCACCACCCAGGCTGCAGAGGCAGGACAGACCCTGCCCCACTGACCATGGAAGTGTCACCTAGAGCCTCATCAGCAGCCACCAGTCCTGAAATGTGCCTTTCCCCAAAGGAAACCTCTATTGGGATGCGGGGTAGGCAGAGCAGGGGAAAGAACAATCCCTTGGGGGATTAAATGACTAATTTCCTCTGGCAAGGGAAATTTTTGCCTGCAGAGAGGTGGTTTCCATCAGCACCTGCAGACAGGGCAGGAAGGAAGAGACCCAGGGCAGGAAAGAAAAGGGTAATCTGGTTTGTTGGAAAAGGAAGGCTCACAGGCAGGATTGTAGCCACACCATGACTCTTGATGCTGTGGGACTTTGGGGCTTGTTCAACCTCTGAGCTCCCGCCCTACCTGTCCCCCCCAAACCCGGCATGGGCCCTACTCCCTTGTGTGCCTGTTGACCCTGTTGGAGAGGTCTGGGATCTGGCTGCCTCTGAGATGAGCCCTGGGTTGAGCTGGGGCCATCCGGAACCTCAGCCACCCCCCAGCCTGTCCTGTTCCCCCGGGTGCTGCGTGAGACCCAGGGAGGGCACGTACCCCAAAGGTGGGCAAAAGCTGCCAGAGAGCTAGTAAAAATCATGCGGTCTTCCTGGAGCCTGGAGAACCTGGGCCCTTTGTACCAGCCACCTGCAGTGACAAGGGGGTGCAGGCTGAGACACGAGGTGCTCTCGGTGCTCCGTGTCCTGGCTGCCTGCTCCTGCTTGTCCTACCCCATACGACACTCCATCCTTCCTGCACAAATGCTCTGCTACCTGCAGGGATGACCCTGTGTGTCTTCCTCTCCACTGCTCCAGCAGACGCCACCTCCAGCCCCTCAGACACAGGCACTGACCAAGGCATGGCTTCCACCATGGGACAGAGATGATAGGCTGGAGCTGGTGCCAGGGATGCAGACAGGCCATGGAAGGGCTGGTTCACCCGAGCACGGACACGGTGCCACACTGTTTGTGGTGTAACCTCCCTTCCCCCACATTACCATGCATGTAGTCCGAGAGCAGGAAGGGGTCCGAGGTGTCAGGGCCCACCTCCTCCAGCAGCTGCTTGGGCACTGCAAGGAGAGCACACACCAAGCATCACCACCCTGCTCCTCCCCTGCAGCCCCTGCTTCCCTGGGGAGCCCCATGCCCCTGCCTGCCTGGCATGGGGTGGGCACAGCAGACACTCCACCAGTGGCCCCTGTGCCCCTGGCTCCGTGGGGAGCTCTCACCACAGGTGTAAGAGACTCGCAGCTGCTTCTTCATGCCGGGGAGGCATGGGTCCCCAAAGGTGGCCTTGTCAGCAGCCACGGTGCAGTTCCCCTTGCGGTGGCACTTCTTGGAGACCCTGCGCAGAGCGTCTGGAGCCACACACTCTGCAGAGACATGAGGCATGGACCCATGGGTAGAGCTGCTTACCCCTCCCTGCTGGGCATCAGCCAGCTGAGAGGCCATGGGACACAGGTACAGCCCAGCGGTGGACTTGTGCCATACTTTCTGCATGGTTCCTGTCCCATTTCTGTCTCGAATCATTCTGGCATACCTATATGGGGTCCTCCAGTGTTCAAGGCATCACACTCTGGTTTGCCCTGCAGGAATCGTCCATAACTTGCAGAATAAATGGCCAGGACGGATTTTGGTCGACACTGCAGCCTAAGCTTGTCATTCTCACACACGGTCTTGACCCGATGGTTCCCTGGGGAGTGACATCACAGAGAGTCCCAATGCATCCTGAATCACCTGCAGCCTCTCTCTTAGGCTGAGGGGAGGGTTGAAAGAGGGCTGCGAGGTACAGGAGTAGCCATGCTCTCCTTCCTGCCCCTTTCTGAGCAGCTGAGGTCAGGAAAAGCCCATGCAGTGTTGCCCAGACTGTGCTCCACCTCACCTGGCCGGCACTTGTAGGAAGCGATGAGATACTTGTGTGTCCCAGGGCATGGGTCTGGCCCAAAGACCTGGCTGTGCACTGAGAACTGGCACCACTGCTGGTCCTGGCACTCAGCCAGCAGCTTCTGGAGAGCAGAGTGGAACAGGTGTGAGTTGGCTGAGAAGTCCTGAGGCTGTTCTCACCTGCTGTCCCTCAGTGCCATCACCAGGCTCAGGGAGATGGCCTCTCACCCCACAGAAGTGTCCCACAGCTGCTCCTGCCCACCCCTGATGCAGACATGCCAATTCCAGTGCCCGTTCCTGAACCAGTTCCTCCCTTGCACCCACAGTGAGCTGTGTGCCAGCACAGGTCTGCTACTACCTGTGCTGGCATCCCAGTACCACGCCACGCCACGCGTCTCTAACACCTGTGCAGGTGCGCATTGACACCGCCCCGTGCGCTCGCGTCCCCGCGGTCCGTGCAATGTCCCCGCGCGGCCACAAGGTGGGGACGAGGGTTCACCCACGGGCCGGTCGGGCCCCACCGGTGACCGAGGTGGCCGCGGCCGCTCTCCCCTCCTGCACACGCGGCCAGCCCGCGGGTGGCCACGCCGGGCCCTCGGAGCTGGAAGGACTCTCTGGGTAGCCCGGCCTCGGGTGGCTGTGGGACCCCCTGCCCCTATGTCCCCCTCCTTGTCCCCGCAAGTCCCATAGCAGTGGCTCCGCAGCGGAGCAGAGGCTGCCCGGCAGCAGGGAGCAGTTTACTCCCTTGCTGCCGCCTCGTGACTCAGGCCCGGGGATCCCAGCACCCGAAACGGAGCCCCTTCTCATGTCTCCTTCCCCTTCTCTGTCCCTGTCCCTCCCGCCCAGCTTAGGACTGAGCCTCCCCTTAGTCTTCACTGGCTGCCAGAAGGGAAATTCACTAAGGAAACACAAGCAATCTCTCTTCCCAGTTGCTGCCTGAACAGAGCTGAGCCTTGGCAGCAGCTCTGCTCTCTGCCCTCCAGACATCCCTGCTCCTTAAGCAGCAGTGGGTATCCCAGCCCTGTGCCAGCATGGCCACCCCACTGTTCACCCAGTATGAACCTGAACTACACAGACCTGCTCTCACTTTCCAAGCACCTATGCCAGGCCATACTCTCCATCCTGCAGGGAGGGGGACCCTGACCTGTGTTTGCAGGATGGTTCATGGGGCCAGCCTGGTGCCGTGCCAGCGTGGTCTGGCTTGGTGCTTGCAGAGCTCCTGGGACATGCAGGGATGTACAGCTGGAGCAGGACCAGGCAGGAAAGCCCTGTGAGCTCCTAAGCAGGGCACTGGCTCCTCTGCTCTTGTTCCTCTTCTCCAGCACATTCCCTTTTCCTGCAGGCAGCTGCAGTCACTGGCTTTGCTGCAGGTTTGCCCCAGCCCTAGCAAGGAGCTGAAACAGGGTCTTAGAAAAGCAGCACATGAAACGATGTCCCCATCAAGAGACCCAGGCATCAGCTTTGGGGACGTTCCATCCCTTTTCTTCTGT
The DNA here is from genome assembly GCA_013399195.1 of Dicrurus megarhynchus. Lineage (NCBI taxonomy): Eukaryota > Metazoa > Chordata > Aves > Passeriformes > Dicruridae > Dicrurus > Dicrurus megarhynchus. Next base: position 37,756 of record VXAD01008127.1, read on the forward strand.
GAGCCTCTGCTTTCCTACCCTTTCCCTATACCAACTGCTGCCATCAAACAGGACCCCTTTGGTCCATTTCATTAATCCACTCCCTGGGACCTGCCAGCACAGATGGGGGCTGCTTCTGGCTGGGGAAGAGCCAAGCTCTGTGCTAACCCCAGGGGATGCAGCCACAGGGGTGAGCGCAGCATCTTGTGGGGTCCTGTCTCACTTCATGAGCCCAACACCTTGGCTATGGCAAAGCTCCTCTCCCAGAAGCCAGCCCCAGATGCCAGGGCTTTCTCCGAGCCTGCTGCTTCCTGTGGGATTGCTTCAAAAGCCAGCTCAGGACACAGCAGTGCCTCCTGCCAGGCTCCACTCTGGGACACATGGCAGAACATCTCTTCCACCCTTATCTTCCAAAATTGGTCTAGGAAGAGGGCCCTACAGTGAATCACAGATGATACAAAACTGTGAGGAGCTGTTGACTCCCTCAAAGGCAGGAAGGCTCCACAGAGAGACCTCGACAAATTAGAGGACTGGGCAGTCACCAACCATAGGAAGTTCAATGAGGGAAAGTGCTGGATTCTGCACTTGGGATGGGGCAACCCTGGGTGTATGGACAAACTGGGGAATTTGACGTTGGAAAGCAGCGCCACAGCAAGGGACCTGGGTGTCCTGGTCAACAAAAAGCTGAATATAAGCCAGCAGTGCCCTGGCAGCCAGGAGGGCCAGCCATGTCCTGGGGGCCATCAGGCTCAGCCAGGCCAGGGAGGGGATTGTACAGCTCTGCTCTGCAGTGGGGTGGCCTCACCTTGAATATTGTGTGCAGTTTTGGACACCACAATATAAAAAAGATATTAAACTATTAGAGAGCATCCAAAGGAGGGCAGCAAATATGGTGGAGGGCCTCGAGGGGAAGCCTTATGAGGACTGGCTGAGGACACTTGGTCTGTTCAGCCTGGAGGAGTCTGAGGGGGATCTCATTTCAGTCTACAACTTCCTCGTGAAGGGAAGAGAAGGGGCAGGCACTGATCTCTCCTCTGTGGTGACCAGTGACAGGACCTGAGGGAATGGGCTGAAGTTGTGTCAGGGCAGGTTTAGGCTGGATATTAGAAAAAGGTTCCTCTCACAGAGGGTGGTTGGGAACACCCAACCAGAGAAGTGGTCTCAGCACCAAGCCTAACAGAGTTCAAGAAGCATTTGTGAGTCTTTGATTCTGTGATTCTGTAATCCTGATGCTGATGAAAACCTCCTCAGGGCATGGGGAGGCTGCATTGCCTGCCGTCCCCCAACCCAAGCAGGCAGCTCAGTGATGCAGAGACAGAGGGATGTGCAGCCCGGCCCCTGGGATCCCTCCCTTACCAGGTGGGCAGTGGCAGACATGCATTCGGTGCTCTCCTGGGAGGCATTGCTGGGGCCGGGGCAGAGGTTGGCGCTGGGCACACGACGCCCATAGAAGGCACCGAGGATGCTGATGGTGGTTTTGCGAGGGCAGACGATGAGAAGCTGCTCTCCATCGCAGGTGTGGGCAGTGTGGTTCCTCAGCACCTTGCGCAGGTACCCTGGAAGAGGAAAGCAGGGGAGGAGTTGTCCAAAGGAGACACCAGGACCATGGCAATGGTGGCACTTGGGCACCCAAGTCTTAGTGGCAGTGAGGATGTCTTGAGATGAGGCACTTATGGGGTGAGCAGGATCAGAGCAGGACAGCAGCAGAGAAGATGGACTTGTAGCAAACCTTGTATACAGCACTGCTGCCAAGAGCCTGGAAAGCAGCATGGAATAGCTGAACTGGTTAGCAACAGGAAGCGAAAGCTGGAGGCAGTACAGCAGGTCAGAGAAGTTGGGGAAATCCCATAAGGAGTCATCAAGTGTTTAGAGAAAATCAGGCTTATTATGGAGCCATGGTGGGGAGAGAACAAGGGTGAGCCAGAGATGGTCCCCCAGTGATGATCCCTGGAGTCAGAGAGAGGAGGATGCGCTCTGTCACAAGTCTGTCACAAGTTGAGCCATGAGCCGGATGAGAGAAGGGTTCAGGGGCTGCTGCAGGCTCCCACAGCTGGCTGGGTCAGTATGGATGAGTGTGAGCCACAAAGTCATCACCTGAGTCCAGCTGGCCTCAGGTCTCTGCTGAAGAAGCCCAGTGTATTGGTCCAAACCATTCCTGGCCCACAGCCCTTTCAATGGGCACTGGCCCTTCCCTCCTTGAATTCCCATCACAGAATGCTTCTCTCTTTCAATCCTGCCTACTTTGTGTCCCAAACTACTGCCCCTGTTGAGGGGGACAGCAAAGTGGGACTGTCCTGCCTGGCTTCTCCAAGGGCTTAACATGTGGTGTTGCCTCCAGTTGGCATTGGCTGTACTGGGTGGGCAAGGAAGCTGTTTTAGTAATAGCTCTTCAAGCTGCCAGGTGCTCTGAGCAGGCACCAGTTGCTGGAGAAGGCTAAGGAAGCAAGAAAAGCTGACGAAATGTGATGTGTAGGTCCTGAATTAAGCAGTTTGTGTCTTTAAGTAAAAAAAAAAGCAGAGGGAAAGCATCATTTTGAGGCTTGGGAGATGGGGACAGGGAAACATAGGGCTTCAGAGCATATCACAGACCCCAATCCCCAGCTGTGGGGTCTTTGGAGGAACTTGCACCTCAGCCCCAGGCCAGTGCTGGGGCCCAGGGCAGGACACGTACCCTGTCCCCCAGCCCCTAGTGTGTCAAACTCCCCCAAACCAAGACAAGAAGGTGGGAGCACCAGCTCCCCCGCCTTCTCTGCAAACTGGTGCCAGGCTCAGCAGCACAAAGGGCCCCTTTCACCTTCAGTGCTGCCACTAACGCTTTGGCATCTGCAGTCAGCATCCCTTCCTGGGATGTCAGCGGGTGCAGCTGGGAGCTGCCTCCAGCCTGGAGTTAATCTCTCCCTTGGCATTATCCCTCGCAAGCTGGGATGAGCAAGTGGGTGGGCACAGCATCCCAGAAGCAAGCCCTCGATTGCTTCTCTGCATGCTGGAGAAAAGAGGAAAGGAGAGGTAGAGGAGGGTAGATGGCAGTAGACAAGGTGTTCTAGCCAGGTCAAAGCTCCAGTGCAATGCAAAGATGCTCTCTGAATGGCACAGAGCTAGATCAGCCCCTTGGTGTGCAGTGCCCATGAAGAGGGGGCAGGACAAACCCTGTCCTGTCCCTCTCCTCTGGTTGCCCCAAAGCACTGGATGCTGGGGGCTGTGAGTGGCACAGGACCCTGCCCAGGCTGCCAGCCCCCATCTCCTTCCTCTGCATCCTCTGCAGCCGCCCCACAGCTGCAGCACCAGCCCCACACCTGGCAGCAGTCAGGCTCTCCTGAAGGTTTCAGAGCCACCCTAGCCTTGACTTCTTCCTGGCACTGACTCCAAATCCACCTGCCCATACCCGACACTGCTGGATGTAGGGCTGCTTAAACCCCCCGCTCCTGGGCAGCCCTGGATGCAGAGGGCTCAGCCAAATCCTGGGGATGGCGGGGAACTCAGGGGAGAAATATGAGAAGAAATGGGTTTCCCCAAATCCAGCCTTGAGGCAGGCACACTGTTCTGCTGTCATGCCAGCTGGCAGCACCAGTGGTTTGTATTTTAAAACCGAGGCTCGAACACTGCAATGGGGGCAGAAGTTTCATCATCACACTATTTTGGGCCAGTGCGCAGTTGTGAAGATGTTTTTTTGGGAGGAGCCATGTTGAGGAGGCTGTAGGCAGACTTTGTGAGTGATTCGTGCCAGTACAGCTGACTCAGTCTCCGGTGCTGTGGTTGTGCCGTTAGCTCTGCCCAGATGAAATCACATCCTCCTCGCCGCAGCCTGCCCTGCAGCATCAGGCTTTCAGCCACCTGGGCCCGGCTGAGCAGAGGGAAGGTGTGCATGGCTGTTCCCAGATGATCCCTGGGGAATGGCTGGTGCCCAGCCTGTCTGCACCTGTCCTGACTGTTCAAAGAGCTGGGGCACAAGGGATCCCAAACTTCTGCCTTGTCTACATCTATAAGGCTCACCAGCATGGCCCTGGGGAGAGCCTCTGGCCCTTGCTGTGTCTCGTGGCAGGGAATCCTGCAGCACCCCTACTCACGAGTGGCTCTAGCTGGGGCACAGCCATCACCTCCATCCAGGGACTAGGTACAGCTTCAGCCCAATTCTTCCCTCCCCTTCTCAGAACAGGGAAGGCTGGCAGGGCAGCCCTGGGTATTTCTTCAGCTCTGCACACTGCCCTGAGCACTGAGCACTGAGGACATGAGCATCGTGGCTGTAGGGGATGCTCAGCAAAGCTCAGGGACTGGCTTGATATTTGTTTCTTTGCATTTCTGCCTCCAAACTGTCCATGGGAGCACAGCAGAGCTGGGGAGCCACTCTCACACGCACCAGGGCTGTGGGATGTGTGCAGTGTGTTTTCAGAGAACAGCCCTGTGTGGGGATAAAGAAATCCCAGCGTTTTGGGGAAACTCACTCTGGCCTGCCATGGTTTATACCTCACTTGTCCCTACCCCACCAACCTGCTGTCACTTCACCCTCCCATCATACCAGTGCAGTCCTCAGCATCCCCCACCTCCCCGCCTTCACCCTAACTCACCGGACAGCTCCGGGCTGGCCTCCACACGCACAGTGAAGCAGAGGAGGACCATGGTTACTGCTGGCCGGACCAGTCCGGCCATGGCACAACTGCTGTGTCCCACCCGGCAGCCTGTACCAGCCGGGACCTCGGCGGCGGGTGGTGCCCGCGGGGCTGGCACTGCACAGGGACAATGGCTCGCTTCTCTGCCCTGCTGAAGTCCCGAGGCTGGGCGGGCACATGTGCACTCACTCTTAGCCTGCTGCCCAGGGCCAGAGGCTGCTCGGGACAGCTGGGTCACTCTCAGTACAGGAACACTTCTCCCAGGGCACCCTGTTACGGGTGAGCTGTGCCTTGGCATCCCATTGCTGGCAGAGAAACTGGCAGCCCCTTCTCTCCCACCGCTGTTCCCCCTGGGCAGAGGAACAAGGCTTGGCAAAGTTTCCAAAGCGCTCCCAGCTTTCTCCCAGACATGGTGAGGCAGAAATCCAGATACATATGTGCTGTAATCTCAATCTCAGCAAATGTCCGGCCATTCACTCTGTGAGGAAGAAGGGAAGGGCTCCCTGAACTGCCTCCCAGGAGGCTGTTCCTGCAGAAAAGACAAACACCCTTCCTGCACCCAACACTGTGGGAAGGGACCTCTTTGCTGCCACACTTCTGCCCCACACCCTCTGTGGGGTGAGGTATTGGGCACTCCGGCACCTCATGGGGAGGGCACCATGTCATACCATGCCTCCCACCTGCAGGACTTAAATCCCTGCCTGCTGCTTCAGCTGAAGGGAAATGCCATTGACTGGAGCTGCTGGCTCTGCACCCAGCTGAGATCAGCAGAGACAGCAGCCGTTGGCAGTGCCAGGAGCCATCACAGCTCCCAGAGGCTCAGCATTGCCCAGGCAGGGGCAGCTTGGGAGGCTGTGGCAGCAGCAGGGACTGGCACACATCACCTGGGGGTCCACAGCAGGAGCTGGGTGATGGGTGTCAAGCTCGTGATGAGGGTGCTGCCACAGCCCTGTGGGGCACTCACAGTGCCATCAATACATACCTCATGATCATGGGAGTGTGAGTCAGAGTGTCCTGTTCCATTGAGTAGAGTTCCAAGTTCTCCCAAAGTTTTGATGGGGCAGAAAAAAAATGCCCCCCATGTCCCCACACCTGCAGCCCCCAGTGTTAGCACCACTCTGGGCTGTGTAGCAGGACCAGGAGAAACATCTCTGTTGGGGCATCTCCTCCAGGGTTCTGCAAAATCATTTCCAATCCTAATAGCCTTGGGGGGAGGGGATTGCTGTCTGATTATGGTTTGATTATTTTGGGGAAAGTTGGAGCTTATCTGAGCTGGGGGGGGTGCTGAATCAAGCATTGGGGATCCCCATTTTGTGCAATGGAACCAGTTATGTGGTCTGGGGGTGTGAGACAGGTCTTGCCTCAGAGTTAAGCCTGTGTGTGCTGGGAAGCTATCTCTGCTGTCTCTGCAGCCAGGGTGATCTGGCAGCAAACAGTTCCCTCCCATCCTGGGGAGGAAAGCAAGCTGTTCATCCTTCCTGTGAAACAGCCCAGTTCCAGGAATGGGGCCCTGCTGAAGGTCAGTCCTGAAGACATCCCATCCCACCATCCTGCCAAGCACCATGCAGCTGGGTGGCTGCCAGAGGCACTCTGGGGTTCCCCACTGCTCCCTGGCAAGCTTTAGCATCTTTTATCTCCTGTCTTAGCTGTTTTGCAATCCTTACCACCCAAGGGCTGTGCCCCAGCTTCAAAAAGTCAGTGACAGGTGCCCAGGCTGCTCCACTCAGCTTCCCTGAGCACTTGCCCTGTGCAGCCCAGCTCCTTGCAGCAAGGGGTGCTCAGAGGAGACCACGCAGGGATCCCCCGAGGGTGGTGGGCTGGGAGAGGAGCTGTACCCTCCCTCCAGGCAGCTGCCTGCCATAATGCACCCACAGGAGGCAGTGGGAAAGTCAGCCGGGTTCACCCCAAATTGACAAAGAAGCCCTGGGGCACTGGACATAGGCATGAGGGTGGGAGAGCGGCAAAGTGCCAAGACTGGAGCAGCGGGAGGAGCAACAGGCAAGACACTTCCTCTATAAGCCCCTGCTCCCAGCTGGGAAGAGATAGCAGCCGTGTTGTGGACACCAGAGGTGCTGGGGATGCCAGCCCCCTGCTTGGAGGCACTGGAGGAGCACCTGGGTGGGTGCGATAGACTGGAAGGGGACTCTGAATGTGACCAGATAGACCCATGCTGAGTCACGTCTGAGAGGCCCTGCAGCTTCCTCCCCTTGCTGGCGGGTCCTGGCGCACACCCCATTGCTCCTCCCTTCTTCAAAAGGAAGGAAAGTGTGAGCTCCAGCCCTCTGCGGAGTAAGAGCAGCCAAGAGGCCCTAGCCACCAGCCCTCTGAAAGCCTTCCCCCATCAGAGCTCTCCAGAGGTCAGATCGACTCACCACAACCGTGTGCGGCCAGTGGTTCCTCCCCACACTGCCAGGATGGACAGTCAGCAGCACACCACCACCAAGGAGCCTGAGATCGAGCTGTTTGTGAAGGTGGGTCTCGGGGTGGGGGGCAGTGACTCTCTGGCTCACCCTCACCAAGATCCAGCTGGGTGCAGGGGGTGGAAATTCATGGGTGTCTTCATGTTCTGTGAGGCTGGAGATGGGTACCAAATTCAGTGTCACTCACCACAAAGGCTGGCTAAGTGGTTGCCCAAATGGGGGGACTACACGGTGGTGTGGGGAGTGTGGGGTGTCATGCCCAGCAGTCTGAAAGATGCCCTGCTCTCATGACGGTTGTGCACCCCGGAGAAGTAGCACTGCTGGCAGCAGCACGATGAAGGAGTAGGAACACACATGCCTCTCAGAATCCAGATAAGGCAAGCCCCAGCCTGGGAACAGCAAGCAGGAGGGCTGGGAGCAGCCACTCAGCTTCTGCTGAGAACAGGGTTATGAAACGAGCATGGATGGCTTGGGGAACTGGTGCGGGAGTCCACGTGTGGGCGAGATGGGGCGGCATCACAGAGCGGTATTTGCTGGAAATGGTTTATGGTTTTTTCTCTGTTAAGCAATTTTCTGAACACTTTCCTTGGAATATTTTAACACTCAAGTTCAAAATATCTGCAGTGTCCATGGGTGGTGCAAAAAGAGAGGAGACAAAGCTGGTGGCTGGTAACTGTGTCTGCCCATAGCAATGCCAGGGGGGCCCTGGGACGTGCTGTCAAGTGACAATGACTAGGGGGTGATGCCTCTCTGTGCCACCTCATCGAGGTTTTAAGGATGGTTTCTCTGTAGCCACTCAGGTCCATGGGCTTCATTCCTCTCTTCCTGCGGCAGTTCGGTGCCCAAAAGGACTGGGTCAGAGGCACTGGCTTCCCTGGCACAAGCACCCAGCAGTTCTAGGCACTGAACGCTGCCTTCCTTGTGTAGTAGTTGGACATACATGCTAGAATGGATTATCTGAGCCTTTCCAGGAGAGATCTCCCTCATCCCCTTGCCAAAATTGTAGCCACAGCACTTCTTGCTGGACATTGAGCTTGGCTGAGCTGAATCCAGACAAGCGTATTCCTGGTAAAAGTAATCTGAGTCTTGAATTCTCTGCTCAACACTTCTCCCTGGGATGGCTGGAAAAGAAAACAATACATGAGGTGACTGCAACAGCAGCAGCACATTCTAGGGGGTTTTCAGAGAGAAGTGAAACAGAAAACCAGCAGCATCGTCAGGACTTCCCCTGTGCTGTAATTTAGCATGAAAAACCCTCCTGGCTTGTCTGTTCACAGAAAAGTTGATGCTGTGCCTCCCCTTCCCAGTGCTCAGGACTCAGCTTTACCAAAGACACAGTGTCTGTAGCAGCTGACAGGCACCTTCCTGTGCCATCAGCACCTTCCCGGGCTGGGAATGTCCCAGACACGACTGTTGCTGTGACCAGTGACAGCTGTAAATCATGGGGGAAGCTGGTGCTCCCACAAGCGCCTACTTGGCACAGCATGGCATGGCACCTTGTGTGACTTTCACTCTGGCAGATGCTGGATTTACCATGGTGAGGATGGACAGGGTGCAGAGCAACTCCCGCTTTACCCTGAGGTTGGGGTGGGTGGTTCCCAAGGGACTAGCAATTTCTCACCCTGTCATGTCCCTGGCAAGAGCATCATCTTTCTGGCTGGGAGGAGGCTCTGCTCTACAGCTCCACCAGGCATTTAGCTGCTTCCTGGCTCTCAGGGTGGTTGTAGGAGCATGGCAGGTCCCATGGGGGCTGAGTATTTAGCAGTGCCCCAAGCAGGCAAAACTGTTCCCTCCTCCCACTGCATTTAAGGCTCTTTCACCACAGAGAAACCACAGGAACTGCCAAGTAGCTTTGGGGTTTCAATGCCCTGTGCAGCCTAGTGACACCTCAGAAAGTTGGGGCTAAAAGCCTGCAACCCTCCTAGAGATTCTGTGCTAGTCCATGCTGGGATTATCCATCACCTGAGGGCTACAGATTGAGGAATGTCAGTCTGTGCCCCCACCCCAGTTCCTGCTGCAGAGGCACTTTGGGGAAGGAAGTGAAGAGCAATGACTCCCCCATTCTGTTGCTGCTCCGCGTTTGCTGGGGAGGGAGGGCACGTGGCTGCAAGTCTCCCCTGAGGGCTCCTGGCTCCCTGAGGCTCCCCCGAAGGCCAGTGGTTGCCAGCAAGGCCCTTCCAGAGCCTGATGCTCCCCCAGCAGTGCCTGGGCACTGGTGGAGCTCCCCTCCACTTCCTCTGGATAAAGGTTTTGGCTCTGAGCATCCTGGTATGGGCCTGATTCTTTCTCCCTGCAGAGGCCATCCTGATTTTATTTTCACTCCAGCCCAAAATTCCCCACCTCTCTAGTTTTAAAAGACGACGGGGAGGACCAGCATGAACAGCTCAGGGACTGGAGCTACCAGACAAGCATGGAAAAACCTGAAGCAGGCGATCAGAGTCTATGCCCAGAGCAGCCCGAGCGAGGGGCACCCCTCCCCTCACTGACCCCCCACCCCACCACTGTCCCGATGTGGCTCCACCAGAGCTATGTGCTGCCATGGCTCAGCACAACAGCTCCTGGGGGGACAAGAGGACAAATCAAGCCCTCTCATTCCCAGCCTTGTGCCAGGCCAGGGAAGTTGAAGAGAGTGCAGCTAGCAGGGAGAGCAGGGAGGAAAGCATTGGTCCTCATGCTAGGCAGCCACAAAAGCACCTGCTGAGCTGTTGATTCTGGAGATGCTCCAAAGAATGGCAGTAATTTGGGGTTGTAGGTGGCAGGGGTGCTGGGGAGGGGGAGCAGAGATGCCCTGTGCTCTTGCCTATGGGCAGCCCTCGAGGCTGTTCTCTAACTCTCCCCTCCAGCTCCTTCAAAGGAAGTCTGAAACCCAGTTTCAGCCTTTCCAAAGAACCCCTATTTGCTATTAATGACAGAGGATGCTCCTGAGCTGTAGCCCCTCTGGGAGTATTTGCTATTAACAGACACTGACCAGCCTGATGTGTAGATTCAGCTTCACTGTTGGGCACATCCCAGGGAATCAACATGTTTCTTGGTTCCCATTTCCTTCTTCAGATTTCATGACATAATTTCATGACAGCTGAGCAGAGAAAATACTTGTTAAAAGTAATTTTCTTTCCTTTGGAAGGACTAAAAGGTCTTGGCATGACAGAAAAGCAGATCCCCTGCTCCAGCTCACTACCTGGAGTGCTGGGGGTTGTTTTGATCCTTTTACTGTTCCCCTTAAGGTGAGTTTGATGTCAGTGTTCTCTTCCTGGAGAAGCCGAGCACTCCAGACTCCCCAGGTTTTTGGGAGTCTGTGGTGACTCGTAGCACCTACCTCCAGCCCAGGAGAACCAGGCACAGGTCTCTGCCTCCTCAGCCATCCTGTCTTTGCATCCCCAAAGAGGTGTGAGCTCTGGACCACATCCAGCTGCCCAGCCTGGAGGTTTTTGTTGCTATTTGACTCTGCCAGATCCTCTTAAGTCTCATCACCCTCCTGCTTAGCTGCTGGACTTCAGCTCACTATCAGATATCAAGGCTTAGTGCAGAGCTGTGCCACCAAGGCTCATGTCCAACCACACACCACTCCATCAGAGCAGCATCCCTCTGTGACAGGGCTGGTGTGAGCTGTGCTGCTCCTCCCTGCCAGGGCAGGATGGCCACATGAGCCAGAGCACCATGGTTCACGTGCAGCTTAGGAACCCGTTCATTCTCTTAAAGAAGTTGAGTTTCCTGTGAGCCATTTTACCTCTTACCACAGCACAACTTCCCTCTCACAGCAGCATGTCAGCCAGTTTTTGTGAACGGGGGGACCTGCCACATTCCTCTTGCCAAACTCCTCATAAGGTGTTTCAGTCGTTTTGGCAAAGGATATTTCCAGCTGCTACATAGCAAGAAAATGTGCTTCACTCTGCCTGTGGCTGTGCTCATGCAGAGCGGCTGAAAAGGACTCTTTAGCAGCTGACAGTCATCTCTATTTCCTCCCAATGCTGTGTGGGATGCCAGCACAAATTCTCTTCAATACAACCCTCCTGCACCCAGCCTGGGGCAGGCTGCTGGGTGGTTCTCGGCCTGGGGACATCGTGCCTGGGTTCTTTAAACACACATGAGACCGGAGGCAGACATGAACAGCACATGAAAACAAACTGCTCTTTTCCTGGCAAATATGAGCTCATTTCCCTTCTCCAACCCTCTCCAGCCTGGCCTCCTGGCCAAGCGGACCCTCCCTTCCTCTCACCCTCCATTTTCTCCCCCTGCCTCCTTCTCCACTTCCTCCTGGCTTTATCCTACATTTCTGGGAAGGATCCGACCCCTGGCATCCTGAGTATGCTCTTATGTTCTTTCCAGTGGCTCTCAGGGCCATGGCTCAGGGTGGGTCCTACAGCTGAGCTCCACACCCCTCCCCCCCCGCCCCGAAGCCGGGAAGCACTCCCTGCAGTGTGCTGTGCCCAGTGGCTCTGCAGCCCCGGTTATCCTGTCTGTGGAAGGGTTAAATCCTCATTTTTCTGCTTTCCTGGCAGGCTGGTCTGGATGGAGAAAACATCGGAAACTGCCCCTTCTGCCAGCGCCTCTTCATGGTGCTCTGGCTCAAAGGGGTCAAGTTCAATGTCACCACGGTGGACATGACCAGGTGAGGTGGCACTGAAGCCCTGGGCCAGTAGTGGGGTGAGACACGCCCTACTCAGCTCCCCTACCAGCACTTCTTCCCCCTGTCTGCTCTGTAGCCAGTGTGTCACTGCACAGGGATGATCGCTGCCCACAAACTGCCCACCTTATGTGGGGTGCAAGTTTTGGCCAGCACGGACTTGGGCCACCTGACAATGTGCATGGCCCAGGGACTCCCTGTCCTGCTGGATGTGAGGACGACTCTTGAAGGCACCACAGGGCAGATCCAGAGGCTGGGGAGCACTTGTCAGCTTCCCAAAGCCAGCAGAGCTGGGAATGCTCCTGGTCCTGTGCCCCCTCCTACCCCCCACCCCTGCTGTGGCCACTTTCCTCGGGGGCTGGTGGAGGGAGATGTGCTACAGGCTCTGAGCCAGCTTGTTTTCTCTGCTCCAGGAAACCTGAAGAGTTGAAAGATTTAGCACCAGGCACCAACCCACCCTTCTTGCTGTTCAACAAGGAGCTGAAAACAGACTTCATCAAGATTGAGGAGTTCCTGGAGCAGACCCTGTGTCCACCCATGTAATTGCAAACTCACTCCTTCCCCATTTTGGGGCCTTTCACAGTGTTGCCCAGGGCTTGGCAGGTTGGGAAACTGGGGCAGGGTGCCAGGAGGTGTCCCAGGCCAGTCCAAGCAGGGGGATGGGCCCCCCCCAGCCCCTGAGCCTGCTCTGCAGGGCAGGGCCTTTGATGTTGAGGGGCTGAGTCCACCGGGGAGGGCATGGGGATGACAGGAATGGAAAACAATGGGAGGAAATGCACCAGCTATTGCACCCCCACTCCAGGGGCAGAGAGGGAACGTGGGGAGGTCCCTGCAGGGCCCCCGGCACTGGTGGGTTTGCCACTGGCTGTGGCAGCAGGTGTTGAGGTAGAGGGTGAATGTGAGACCTCTTTGCTTGTTTACATTCAGTGCACTCAGCTGAGTGAAAGCAAATGCCCTTGCTTGACTGCAGCAATGCAGGTGGCCCATAGGGCTGCTGGGGGGCTGGTCTTTCCTGAGCTCACTGGGGAGCCCCCCAAGCCAATCTCCCCTGTGCCCTGTGTGGCTGCAGCCTCCCCACTGCCGCAGAAGAGGAAGCTCGAATGCATTTGTCACCCGCCTCCTTGAATATGTCTGCCCTTGCAGCACACCCTGGGACATGTCAGCAAAGAGAAGACAGTTCCTGAGGAAGTCATGGGAGCTTCTGGCTTCCTGAGACCCCTCCGTGCCAATGTGCATCCTTTGGGCTGGGCCAGAACTGCCTGCAGGCAGAGCTCTGCTCTGGGGCTCCACTGCCACCAGTGTCCCCAAACTGGGGAGTTTCTGCCCTGAGATTGTCTCTTGGCAAACACAGCTCACAGGGTGGTAGTTGCAGTAATTCACATCATCATGATTCTCCCACAGCCAGCTGAACAGCCCCTGCATCCTCCAGTACCAGCCCTGGGCTCTATGGCCCAGGAACTGATGCATCCCTGTTCCGTCTCTGCCTGCACTGACATAAGTGTCTTTTTCAAGGTATCCACACCTGAGCCCCAAGTACAAGGAGTCCTTCGATGTGGGCAGTGACATCTTTGCCAAGTTCTCGGCATACATCAAGAACCCACGCAAAGAAGCAAATATCAGTAAGGATTGTGGGTTGCTGGACTCTAGTCAACCACGCTGCAGCAGGAGAAATGCTTTTGTCTGCAGGCAAATCCTGCCATCAGGTTAAGGTTCCTGCTGCCTGCCTCACCAAAGCCTCCTTGGGAAGTGGAGGGGCAGAGGGGAAGGATAAAGGCAGTTCTCTGCTCCCTCCACAGGGATAACAGCAGAGCATGGGGTGATGCTGCTGTAGTCCCCTGAGAACAGAGACTGGCCAGGGTTAATGTTGTGTCCTGATGGTGTGGCCCTGGGGGCTTTTTCCCTCTCTCTGTGGGAGACTCAGCCAGCCCAGCACAGCCAGCCCAGGGCACCCACTCACTACTCTTGGTTTCCTGCCCTCCCAGATTTTGAGAAGGCCCTGCTGCGGGAGTTTCAGCGCCTGGATGTCTACCTGAACACTCCTCTCCCAGAGGAGATTGACCAGGACAGTGTGGAGGACATCACCATCTCCAAGAGGAAATTCCTGGATGGAGACCATCTGACTCTGGCTGATTGCAACCTCCTGCCCAAATTGCATATCATCAAGGTAATGGCACCGGCCCCCAGGGCCAAGGTAGGGGGGCATCTGCTCCAAGAGGGGTGGACAGGGAGTCCCCCTGCCAAAGCCAGAGAGTGAGTCTCCCCCAGGTCTTGGAAGTTTCAGCCTCCTCCTCCTTCACTCTCCTCTAGATTGCAGCCAAAAAGTACCGTGACTTCGAGATCCCAGAGGACATGACGGGTGTCTGGCGCTACCTCAACAATGCCAATGCCTGTGATGAGTTCACTCACACCTGTCCTGCAGATGAGGAGATCGAGCACACGTATGCCAGCGTTGCCAGGAAGATGACCTAACCATACGGTGGGGTGGGCTGGCAGCATTGCCTTGGCTGAGCCCTCCAACTCTGCAGTCCTGACACAACCAAAACCAGCCGATGGAGAGACTGGAGAGGATTTACAGCACTGCTAGCTCCTGCCTTTCAGAAACAGCACCTTGCTTCACAGCCCCTGCCACTGCCTTCTCCTTCCGTGCCACTGGCTGCAACCCCTGGGCACTGTCAGTGCTGACCACATGTACACACTGCTCCCATCCGGATGTAGCTGCATCCCTACTCCCCGAAAACATGTCTCACAGCCTGTGACTAAGTGTCATGGGAAAAGCTGAGTACTAGCCTCCTGCAGTGGCGCTTTCGTGGAAGAGATGAGACCCCCAAAAGGCTAGGCCAGCCCAGCCTCCCCAGCCCCATCTGTCAGCCCTGTGTGGTCCCAGCCATCCTGTGCTTGTCCTGGGATACCTGTGCTTCCCCTGGGCTGGAGCTGTTTACATTGCCTGTTGCCAACCTGCTCAGCACCTGGGGCTGGCATTTGGGCAGCCCTCTCTTCCCTCTGAAGATATGGAAAGGCTCTGCCCTGGCAGCTCATTGCAGTGAGAAATTGTGCTCGCTGTCGAGGGCTGTGACATGGGTCTGACTCCCCGTAGGACATGGGGGCAGGTGGGTGCTGGGGGTGATGCAACAGTGCCAGGACCAGCTATGGGAGGAAACAAGGGTCAGGGGACCTGCAAAGGGCCTGAGGATGAAGGGCTGAGGATCAGGGCATCCCTCCCACGATCGCCAGTGCCCAGGGCCATGTGCTGCTGGCTGCAAGGTTCTACAGGGCTCCTCCCAGCTCAGAAGCCTCTGTGCCTTGCAGCTGCAGAGGGTGCAGCCACGCTCTAGCTCCATACCCCCCTAGTCCCCACCAACAATTCTGGCACCTGAGGCTGGGAGCAGCCACAGGGTAGGGCACACGTTTAGTTTCCAGACTGGAAAGCCCAGGAGAACAGACATCAGCTGTTTGGCAAAGCTCTGTGTCTGTGGAAAGGTGTGGACAGGTCTGGTGCCTCTTGACTCAGCATGCCTTCACATCCTGTGTCACTGACACGAGGTATCAAAGCTGCCCTGCACAACCATGACATCCCATGTTCCCCCTCTGACACCTGCAGTTCCCCCAGGACTCCCACCAGAGCTTGAGAATTTGGCCAGCCTTCCCTAACCAGCCCCAGGGCAAATCGATACTGTACAGTGGGTGCAGTGGGTTCTGTGGGAACTGAAGCGAGCAGAGCCCCCTTGGCCCTCACTGCCACTTTCCTCTTTGCACTAAAGGTGTGTTCTCGCAAGCCTGCCTCAGATAGTGCTGGGTTTGGGGACTGGGATTATTATTAATGGGTTTTGGTTTGTTGGTTTTTTTAAACTAAGAACAGCAATAAACTGTATTTTGATATGCCTTTCTGGTGTGCTGTCAGCCAGGCGCCAAGGCTGCCGGCACAGAGGCTGCCATGGAGTGGAGGGGCCTTTCCTGCAGTGGAAACTCTTCTGAGATCTAGCAGAAGTGAAGCTGTAGCCCCAGTCTCTGCTGGCCTGGATCACTGGCTCATAGTCAGCCCAACGAGTCCTGGTGCCTAGGGCTTTTCCTCCCTGGAGGCAGGACTTGGCAGTTCTCCTTGGCGACCAGCACCAAGGTCTGGCTTTTCAGAAGCTCTGCTGTTCACTGTGGCTGTGTTGTGTCAGGGGAAGTGCTGTTGAAGGCTGGGCAGGTTAACCCTGGCTCCAGTGGGGTTTGGAGGTTGATCAGAAGAGAACATGAGGCCAAGGTTTGGACAAAATATGTGGATCCACGCTTCATTTTGCATGACCTTCCTCCCTGAGGGCTACCATGTGTCTTCTGTTCCTTTCACATCTCATGGCAGCATGAGGGCAGTGGCAAAACCTTTGGGCATCTAGGCATCCCAAGTTGATTCTCAGTGCATGCTCCAGTCCCTGGAGACAGGACTCAGCCAGTGACAAGGCTTATCCTCTGCTGCCAAGAGCTTCCCTGCTGGAGCAGTATTTGACCTTGCTGGCATTCGGAGGAGCCTCTCCCCTTCATCCCAGAAGCTGGCCGTGCAATTCCCCCTTCTGGAGGATGTGTCTGTGAGCTCCAGGTGGCTGATGTAATCCTAGACTCCTTGGCTGGGGTCATCCAGGGGACACTCCTGGGGGCATCCAGGCCAGCAAGTCCCTGCAGACTGGAGAGATCAGGCTGGGCTTCACAGAAACAGGAAACTGGCACAATTCAGAGCAAGTGCTGGGGTCTGGGGAGTTTTGGCTGAGAGGTAAATCCTCTCCCTCTGGAAAAAAAGCAGACAGTGATGAAGGCCTGTCCACCAGTGTCCCAAAGCACCATCCATGAGACAGGGTCATGAAAGATGGCTTTTCTGAGAGAACAGCACTGAGGTGGTGCACACTCTTCCCAAAGCTGCAGGTAGAGAGGCAGCCCCCAGCCACTTGCTGTGTCAGCTGGGGCCTGGCCATGCTCTCCTGTGTTGAGGTTTTTCCAGTTCCCATTTGAGATCCTGTTTTTTTCCCCGACTTCAGTTTCAAATTACTGTGCTATCAGCCAACTGGAATTGCTTCTAATTACTTCTCTTCCCCTGGAAGGCTTTAATTCAGAGAAATACAGCTGGAATGGGTCCCTCTGGTGACCTCAGCCAGGCCCTTCTTGCTGTGACTGCAGCTTATGCCCAAGCTCACCAAGCACCAGATTTCCTGAGGGCAGTGGGGAAGTGACTGACAGGCACAGGATTTTAAGCTCTCAGGAGCTTAAAATCCTGAGATGTTATTCATGGAGGAGAGGAGACAGGACAACTTGTTCTGTGTCTTTTCGTACCTGCACCGAGGCTGGGGCTCAGACAGGTTGAACAGTGCTTGCTTCATAGGTGCCACATGGAAAGTCCCTCTGAAGTCTTGGCATGAGATCCATGTTTCCCAGTCTCTTGTGTCCTCTCGTCTTGTGGGGTGGGACATCACACTGGGACTTTCTTGAGGAAGATGGGACAGGATGCTGAGCAGCCCGAGCATCTATTTTTTAATCATGAGGCTGACTGTGACCCTGCTGACTACAAAACAGAGGCTCTCATTTCTCATGGAGTGGTTGAAGGTGCATTATCCAGAGATCATTGATTACCTCTCTTTGCCAGTCCCCATCTGTCAGGCATGGATATGACTGGGAAACAGCTGAGATGAGGCTATCATCCATTTCAAATGGGCACGCCACTCAGCTGGGACTTTTCTCCTACCAAAAATCTGTATCTAGCCTGTTTTCCATCCTCTGGAAAATGGAGGATGGAAAAAACCAGAATCCTGCCATGTTTCATGTCACAGAATGAAAAATCCTGGAGACAGGCTCATCACATTTGCTGTGGTGCCATGAGGAGGAAGCACAGAACCCCCCAAACTCAGAGTGCATCGTGAGCCAACATGCACTCAACTCGGAGGGCAGCTTGCTGGTCCTGTCTGTCACCAGGAGCATGAATGATCCTAGGGGGCAGAGAGCTACTGCAGCAGTGCCAGGAAGTGGGACAGTATTGAGCTGAGCTGCCGTTCCCATAGGCTACAGGACCAGAAATCCTGACGTGCACCTGAAGGATGGGAAGCACAAGAACTGGCCATGTGTCACAGACCCTGGGAATAGCAATGGTGAGCGGTAAGGCAGCTCCACCCAACACAGGGAAGGTTGTCCTGCGGAGTAAGGAGACCTGGTGACTGAGCTAGATGGTGTATGACTCCCTCAGGGTGCCCATGGCACTTCCTGAGTGCAGACACTTGCCATGCATCCCCAGGTGAAGGCACTGCCAGACCAGCACATGAAGTAGGACCAGTTTGGCTCTACAGTCCCCTGGGGTGACCTGGGCATCCCAGTCACCCTGCTTGGGTCCTGATTCACTGAATTGCAGGAAAGCTCCTGCTTGGAGAAAAACCACACTGCTCTGAGCCAGCAAGTTCACTGCTCTGCAGCCTGTCAGCCCTGCAGCCCTCTTCATGCACGTCCTCCAAACACACCACACTCAGGCTCTGGCTTTTGGGGCTCTCACAGTCCCCACCCACATCCTGGTGGGCTTTCTGATCAAGCCAAGCAGCTAAGACCGCTGAGAGGGAGGTGCAGCAGGAGCCAGTGGCCTGGATGTTGCAGCTCAGACCTGTCAAACCACAAAGCCTTTTTGGGATGAAGGATGGGGTCCAGCAGAACAGCTCCAATGCTGCTGCTCTGTGCTGCTTCAGGGACCCACCTGGAGCTACAGAGCCATCACAAAGGCAACTTGCACAGGGAGGCTGAGTGACAGGGCCTCAGTGAGGTCCCAGGTCTTTGCCACATACACAGATGTGCTTGACAACGCTTGAGGTGGCTGTGAGGATTTGGGGTGGCTCTGGGCTGTCCCAGAGAGGTGGCAGGGCAGCTGCAGTGACAGAAAGGAGAGAGAGCAGACAGAGCAGGGTGGGCACAGGGGCAGAGGAGACTCTGCCTCTCATGGCTTTCAAAGGCAAATGGGAATGCTCCTGGGTACTGGCAGCCTGCAAAATATTAGAGCTTGATTTTCCCCTGTCATTTCAGGGACCACCACATCAGGCACAATGGTTCCCACTCAGCGACTGTGAAAGCCCCATTAGCCCCCAAAGAGCAATTTTCCACTGTGCACCACTTTCATAGGCTGGCAGCTCTGCTCTCTGAGAATTAGTAATAAGAAATACGCTCTTGCACAGTCCTAAACCTGCTGTTTCTAATAAAGAGCTGTTTGCAGCTGCATCCCTCTTGTTGCTTTGGTCTAGCACCAGCAGAATCTGAAAACACCACAGAAAGGAGGCAGGAACAGCCGATTGATCATGGTGAGTCAGAGCTTTCACCAGCCCCTGCATCAGTACCTGCGGGCACAGTGGTGTGCCATGGGCCTGAGGCCAGCACCAGAGATGGCATCTGACCTCTGAGATGATGGTGCTGTAGGGTGGGCTGGGTGCCTAAGGCCCAGTCTCTGGCTCAGCCCTTTCCAGGCTGTGGAGGAAGCACGGAATGGTGAGGGAGGACCCGGCTGTATGCATATGACTGAGGCTGCAGTGGTGATGGAGGGACTGGGCCGGTGTCCTGTGCAGTTCCATCCTCCAGAGCAGTCCAGTCCTGTTCAGCACATAACACCTGGCCAGGTAGACCAAAGTGGGATCTAATTCAGACACTCCACCCAGGCCCTGCACTGCACGCAGTGGTGACAGGTCTCTCTTGGGACATGCTGGGACCTCGCCCTGCAGCGAACGTTGCACTTTCTCTCTGTGGTTCTGCAGAAACCTGCACGCTGCTTGCACCTCCGAGGCAAAGCACAAACCCCCTCTCGCATCCACTCGGAAACTTCAGCTGCTAAATGCCATCTTGAAATGTCACAAGCCTTCTGTCTTTTTCCACTCCCCATGAACAACTCTTTCATATGAGTGGGAACATTCCAGCTGTTCAACCACCCCTGCTGCCAGCGAGTGACTGCCTGAATCACCCATAAGAACCCCAGCACTCTTGTCCTGCCACAGACTCAGGAAAGAGCTGGTCCTCTTCTGACCTGCAGAGACCTGGCCAGCTGTGATCAGAGCACGGGCTGTGCCCTAGCGCAAGCCCAGCACCCACAACACAGCAGCTGTGGGACCCAGACCAGGAGCAATTGCACCGGTCCCATGCCCTGGAAGACCACCCAGGACTGGGCTGGAGCAGCATGAGGGACACTCTGCTGGGCCTGGACAAGCTCCTGCCTGGGATGTGGCTCCTGCCCAGAGTCTGTGGCACAAACAGTGGAGCAGCTCTGACTGATGCTCCTGCTGAGAGTTGCCTTGCTGGTGCCTTGGACCATGCAGTGACCTTCCAGTGGCGTGGGGTTGGAGGCCCTGTGGACTATGGAGTGAGGTAATTGATAAACAGGGCTCCAGGCATGTAGGGCTTGACCATGACCTTGAGGCAGATCAGAGATTGTGAGGGACAAAGGAGATGGTGACTGGACACCAACTTTGTAGGCAGCAAAAAGTGTATGGGCAATGACATGTGTTCCTCAAGCAGCTCTTGGGACTGTCTCTTTCCTTTTTTTTTTTTTTTTCCTGTTAATTCAGCTCAATTTCTTCAATACACCACACATCCTCACACCGTCTGTGCGGGATTGACCTGGGCTGCATGCCAGGCACACCCCAAAGCTGCTCCATCACTCTCCCTACAAGGTCCCAAGTCCTGCTAGCAAATCTGTTTCAGCTTGGGCTCCTCTCTCCATGGGGCCACAGGTCCTGCCTGCCAGGAGCTTGCTCCAGCCATGAGCTTCCCATGGAGTCATGGCCTCATTTGGGCATCTGGTGTGGGGTCCTCCCCAGGCTGCAGGCGGATCTCTGCTCCATCATGGACCCTTGTGGGCTACAGGGGTCAGCCTGCAGTACAAGGCAGGGATGGAACATGGCTGGGGTGTCAGGGGTGACTCACGGGGCTGGAATGTGGCTCCACGCAGTCCCCAAGGCTCCCCAAGACCGGCAGCACTGTACCTCCATCCCCTCCACCAGCTGCCTGGATGCTAGACACCCATTTCTCACCTGTTCCCAGATCCAGACTAATTCTTGTGAGTCCAGGAGCCTGGATTTGTCACCACATTTTGACTCCACTGATCCCAGCCTGCGGCACAGCACAAGGATGTTTCTCCCCTTGCCTCTGTGGCTTCAGGCACAGCCTCAAAACACATCCCAAGGGACAACTGCAGGGCAGGGCTTCTCAGCCGTAAATCACTCCAGTGCTGGCAGCAGGAATAATAAATGTATCCCATGGTGCTACAACCCAGTCTTTTCCCACAGGATGGCAAGACAGAGATTGTGGGTGCAATTTTCTTCCAGGAAAACCCCAAGTTTACCCAGTGCCTTTCCTGACTGCTGCACAGGGAAGGGCCGTGCTGTGTCTGTAACACAGAAACAATGGATAGAGAAGCCAGTTTTCTATAATAAATTAGTGATATTTAAAACCAGCTCCAGCACACAATCAGCATTTCCACAGAAGTAAAAACCCCCAACATTCTTTCATTAAAGAGCTTTATAAATATATATGTATATATGAGTGTAACATACATTTGCATTAGTATAGGTACTGTACCATACATGCACACATACAGACAGATAAATAGGTAAGAGTTTTGCAGGTTCAGCTTTGGTCCATGCTCCTTATGCTTTGTCTCAAGAGCACCAAACCCCAGAGGAAAGCTCTGGATCCTGCCCATCCTTGGCGGTGGTGCCCGGAATATGCCTCTGCCTGCCCCAGTCCCATCCCCAGCCCGGCACCAGCAGGTTGGGACAGGCAGGCATCATAGCCGGGGAGCTCCAGGAGGTGCCTTGGGCTCTGCTGGGAGCTGGAGGCTGCTGGGGTGCCCCCACTTCTCACTGCCAGATGGGGCACGTGGCTCGTAGCCGGAGAAGGCAGCTGCCCGCGGGACGCTGAGGGGCGAGGGGGGCAGCTGGCAGGGGCTGGAGACACCCAGATCTGCCTGCTCCGAGTGGCCTCGCTGCACGGCGCTGTTACCCGGCTCTGGCTCAGTCCCGCCGCCAAGCAGGGGTTGGGGAGCACAGGGGAGCTGCCCTCCCTCCTCCTCTGCACCGGCCGGGATCTTCACGGAGCTGAGCCGGACCCAGTGCCCAGCCGTGCTGAGACTCTCCTGCAGGTACTCCTGGCTGCAGCTCCTGCTCAGCACGGGCAGAGGAAGGTGGCTGTCTGCTCCCAGGGCTGGGCACTGGCCTTTAGAATAAAGCTGGATGTGGAGGGGGAGCCATATCTGAGATGTCTGGCTGTCCCTGTCACCTATGTAGCTGTTTCCAGTCAGTCCCACTGGCACCAGCTGCTCTGGCACATGATCCCTATCACCTGCCTCCCCATCCTTCTCCAGCCGTGATGGGACCTGGGAACCCAAGGCATGCCCCAGCTGGCTGTGGGTGCACGATGGGTCCCTTCCCTCAGGGCAGTCTGGGCTGAACCCATTGGCACAGTAGCCACTCACATCCTGGGCAAGGCCTTGGAGGAGCTGTGGGACTGTGGTTGATGCCTGCCCAGTTGTGGATGGCTCGTGGGAGGGGAGCACAGTCTGCAGGAGCAGGGCCAGTGGGTCCTCCTCAAGCTTGAGGGGAGGCACCTGTATGGCCACACTCAGCTTGCTGTTCTGGAGAGCCTGCGAGGACACAAGCAGTGACACAGTCAGCCTCAGCTGGCCAAAGCCCTGCCAGCTTAGGGGTGACAAACTGTGCTGAGCACTGAGGGCTGCACTGCCTGAGACCCCATCCTCCACTGTGACCCATGGCGGGCCGATGCCCTCCACCAGTACCTTCTCCTTGGGGGACAGTGGTTCAGACAGCAGGGAAGGCACCTGGGTACCGGGATGGGCTTGGTGGTGTGACAGTTGGAGGAAAGGAGGCGATGAGCCCCTCTAAATGCAGGGAACCCTGGCTTGGCTATGGCTACACACAAGGTGGAGGCTGGAGTAGGATCTTCACTCACCAGTGCTTTTGGGAGGCGCGTCTCTGGAGGGCTGGGGAAGACGTGCAGCTGGATGGAGCAGAGCCCGGCCACAGTCAGTAGCAGCAGCAGGAAGAAGGCACTCAGCATGACAGGGACCCATGGAAAGCCTGTCAGGAGGTCACAGCAGGCTGAAGGGTCACTCGAGCACTCGAGCGCATCCCTCCCAGCCCACCCTCCATCAATGTTTCCCATTCATGCCAGGCTGGGATGTTTCAGGAGGCAAGCCCAAGGCAGATGATGAGAAAGCATTGCTCTTAGAGGTCCCCACTGGGCAGCACTGGGCCACAACCCTGACCACAGTGGCTGGGGTGAGGGGCCCACACCTCCACGCAAGTTTGTGCTATGAGCAGGACCTGAGATGCAACCCTGCCAGCTGAGCTGGTATGAGTCCTCTCACCTGCAGGGCCTGCTGGAGTCACCAGGCACTGCTCAACCTCCCGGCTCCGCTCCCTGGCCATGCCTGCAGCCACTGTCCGGACACAGTACTGTGTGCTGGGCTTCAGGTGCCCAAAGGTGCAAGGCACTTCCTCACTGCTCCGTTTGCAGGGCACCTGAAAGCAGATGGGACAGGTGGCCACAGCGGCTGGAGGTGGGGTTTGTGCATGGCTCCACTGCTCTGTGCAGCCTCAACATCCCACTTGCCCCCATGGTCCCTCCTCCTGGGCACCTCCAACACTTGGTTCTTTGCCCCAAGGAGGTGTTCAGGTCCCAGAGCATCTCCTGAAACACCTGTGGCATCACCTTTCATCTGAACAAAACCAGTCCAGTTCTTCTTACCCAGGGGAGGGAAGGGGTCTCCTGCCTTGCTGAGGTGGGAGCCCCAGACTGGGGGTGCAGAGCACTTCACACCTGCATGCACAGCCAGGTGTGGGCAGGGCTGTGGCACAGGCACCCCCACACCACTGCAACCTGAGATGGTGGCTTTGCTGCACCAGGAAAGCTTGTGCAAGCCCTGCAGCTCTGGGCCCTGCCCAGCTACCACACACCTGCTGGACAAGCAGGTTCCCCTCGTACAGGTGCAGCCAGTACCACAGCTTCAGCAGCACTCGGTCGACTGGCTTGTAGGAACCAGTTCTTCTCTGGTAGGGAGTGGGTGGTGTGATGATGTTTACGCTGAGGATTTGATCCTGGAGCAGCCAGGACAACTTGGGGGGGCCAACAATTGCTGTAGGGAAGGGGGAAAAAATAGAAAATTAAGGCCTTCAAAGGAAGGCAGGCATCTTGTTTCTCTAGAAATGATATTTTTCTATATGACATTCCCCTCCCAGAGCACAGAAGCTCCTCGGGTCTTGCCTGATGGCACTTTGTGCTCTGAAACCAGCTCTAGGAACCACGTCTTCATGACAGCCAGCACTGCTTCTGCCTCCTCTTCACACTGACAGACCTGCAGCACCACCAGCTCCCGCTACTGAGACCTTCACCCCTGAGCCATCCACCAGGGCCTGGAGACCCACTGCCAAGGCCAGCAATCACTTTCTAACTGAGTGCACCCATTTCCATGCCAGCTGGGTGCAGAGGGAATGAACAAGGGAACACAAACCGCCAACGTAGAACCCATTTAGCTGCTCACACATTCAGTTTATTGCAACAACCCCTGTGATGGGGGTCAGGGGAGGGTCCTGAAAATTTTCCAGCTCCAGGAAACCACCAGGCTTTTTGGACAGAACAGCTAGTCTGTGACTGAGAAGAGGCACATTCCCACATCTGGCAAACACAATAGTCAGGGTGAGTGGATCACCAGAGGCTCTGCCCCTGCCTGCACCAGCTTCATCTTGCTGGGGCAAAAACTCCCAGACCATGACAGGGGAGGAAGGTGAGTCTTTCAAAAGGCTCATATCCTCATAACTGGAGGCATATCCTCTTTCCTGCCCCATCTCGCTGCATTCCCCAGAGACCTAAATTCTCACGGTGCCTTGCTGGCCTGGGGCCTCCTGTCCATGGTCCTCACCTCACTGTGTCTCCTCTGTCCTTTTGCTCTTCACCAGCCCTCCTCCAGCAGCTCTCCCCCATCCCTTTCCTTTGGTTAGGGCTCTTGGCTCTTTTCCCTCCAGTATCCTCATATGGTTTCCCACTATATCCCATCAGATCTCTCCAAGGACCCCTCTCCCCATTGGCCCCCCCAGAAGGAGCCCAGCTGGAGGAGCTCCCGGTCCTTACTGTCTCTGTACAGCTGCAGCTCGCTGGAACTGGCCCACTCGGACTGTTCACCTCTGGCCACCGCTCTCACCCGTGCCCAGTAGATATCGTGAATCCTGTCAAAATACAGCTCACACACCCAGGAGCTTCTGCTGTTCCTGCCGCAGGCACCTGCCTTGGTCCAGTTCGAGGTTCTGCCCAGGGAGAAAGCACAGGAATTGCTTCTTTTCAGCACCTTCCCAGCCCAAAGGGAGGGCTGCCCAGCCACCGCCATCCTGCCCAGGTGTAAAGTGTAGGAAAGCCCAGGTATCAGCCAACAGCATCCCAGGATGCGTGAGGAGGGGTGTCACCAGCAAGCTGACTCCCTCCTGGGGACAGATGGCACCTGGTGCTGTGCCCTGACCTGTGCTCTCCACAATGAGAAAACACACAGCCGTGGCAGGGAAAACCCACCAAGGGGTTGAGGCTGTTGAGGCTCTGCAGTACAAGGGAAACTGAGCGAGTGGTGACAGCTGAGCCTCAGAGAAAGGTGACTGTGCCTGGGGGGGTCTTATCAACATGAAGAAAAGAGGATAGAGCCTTCCTTTCAGTGATGCCTGGTGAAAGGACAGGAGGCAGCAGGCACAGGTTGAAATACAGGAAATCCCACTTAGCATAATGGAAAAAAACCCAAATCCAAAACCTGTCCAAAAGCAACCCCTTAGTTTGTTACTGGGAGAATGACCAGGAAAGGGACCAAGCTGTACAGGGAAGTTGTCCTGAAGTTGTTCAAAACCTACCAGGACACAGTCCTGAGCTGACCTTGCATGCGCAGGGGTGGGACAAGCCAACACCGCTGCTCTGTTACTCTGTGGCATTTACTGCCAGACAACAGTTCTCTGGCTGCCAGGGATCCCCAACAGCCTGTGCCAGGGTGTAAGAAGACCAGATCCCTTCACCCCATCCTCCCTACCTACCTCATCCTCCACTCCACCTCGTAGGTGGCATAGCTGGGTGAGCTGGGGTCTGGCTCCCAGCGCAGCCAGACGTGGAAGTTCTGTGCCTCCAGCCTCACGTGCCGTGGCTGCAGTAGCATCCCTGGAGAGGGAGCAGAGGGGCATGAGGCAGCGTCCTGCAGGGTCACCTTGTGGCCTGCTGCACAGGTTCCCCAGCTTCAGCCCGTCATGGGGAAACACTGACTTCAAAGCAGGTGCACAGCNGAGCAGCTGGCCAGGGACAGCAGCAGGTGCAGGGCAGGGCTCATCCTACCACAGCCCATCCATCTGCCCCCACACTACACTGCCGCACCGGAGGCCATGGAAAGAGATGGGTGTGCTGGAGCTGTTCCGCTACCCACAGACATGACGGGCTGCTGGGACCTGGGATTAAAAACAGGGTATTATTCCCAGAAGCTTCAGCCAGTGACACTGCCCCATGGAGTCCACATGCCTATCGTGGCACAGAGGTGTCCACTGTGGAGGAGCAGGGGACCTTCTTCTGCACCCTGGGGGCGCAGCAGGGCAGGTACCTTCAGGGCTGTGGTGGTAAGTGAACCTGCAGGGACAGTGGGCAGCTGCCACACTCTGCTATGGCACTGTGCATGTGCTGCAGCAACCTTCTGTTGCACCCACCTCTGGCACCCTGTGGTGAGAAGCCACGCTGCCTTCATCATCGGGATGTGGGTCTGAGAAAGCTCCTCACCTGATGCTCACACCACTGGCGAGGTGACTCAGCCCAGCTCTGGGCATGACTCACACTGGCACAACCTGTGACACCACTGCCAGGACACCCCCAGCCATCCCACAGCCTCCCTGGCCATGTGTGACGGCACCCACAAGGCAAAATGGGGCACAATGAGGGACCCTCTTGGGCTGTAAGAAGAGACCTCACACTGCAAACCACAGCAGAGGCTGGTCCTGCTGGGCACCTGCATCTTACACCTGGCCAGTCCCTCCTTACCTTGGCCTTGCCCCACCATTCAGCCACCAGGAATCTTTCCCTGCTCTTGACAGTCATGAAGGTAACCTTCCTCTCCGGGAGCAGACATGCAAGGGCTTTGAAGCCAAGCACACCAACCTTCTGGTTGTGGGGACACATTTCTCAGTGAAGGTGGGGAGCCCAGGGCCACCTCCAGAGGTGGAGGGGCGGGAGCACCCCTGGCCNAAGGCAGGTGCACAGCCCCTGCTGCCCGCCAATGCCTTGCACACTGAGAGCACCCTGTCCACGCTTCTGCCAAAGCAGAGACACGGCTGACAAAACAGGAGAGACAACACCCTGACAAAGCTGCTGCTGACCCTGGGGTTTTCTTTCTCATCACACCTTGATGACCACTTGGGTCCCTCCTCTTCCCAGGTACCTTCAGTAGGTGTGAGAGGTGACCTTGTGCCTCCCCCTGCCCTGCAGCCAGGCCCCCCCCCCCCCCCC
>VXAD01008127.1:65535-116522 GCA_013399195.1 Dicrurus megarhynchus
GTGCTGGAGCTGTTCCGCTACCCACAGACATGACGGGCTGCTGGGACCTGGGATTAAAAACAGGGTATTATTCCCAGAAGCTTCAGCCAGTGACACTGCCCCATGGAGTCCACATGCCTATCGTGGCACAGAGGTGTCCACTGTGGAGGAGCAGGGGACCTTCTTCTGCACCCTGGGGGCGCAGCAGGGCAGGTACCTTCAGGGCTGTGGTGGTAAGTGAACCTGCAGGGACAGTGGGCAGCTGCCACACTCTGCTATGGCACTGTGCATGTGCTGCAGCAACCTTCTGTTGCACCCACCTCTGGCACCCTGTGGTGAGAAGCCACGCTGCCTTCATCATCGGGATGTGGGTCTGAGAAAGCTCCTCACCTGATGCTCACACCACTGGCGAGGTGACTCAGCCCAGCTCTGGGCATGACTCACACTGGCACAACCTGTGACACCACTGCCAGGACACCCCCAGCCATCCCACAGCCTCCCTGGCCATGTGTGACGGCACCCACAAGGCAAAATGGGGCACAATGAGGGACCCTCTTGGGCTGTAAGAAGAGACCTCACACTGCAAACCACAGCAGAGGCTGGTCCTGCTGGGCACCTGCATCTTACACCTGGCCAGTCCCTCCTTACCTTGGCCTTGCCCCACCATTCAGCCACCAGGAATCTTTCCCTGCTCTTGACAGTCATGAAGGTAACCTTCCTCTCCGGGAGCAGACATGCAAGGGCTTTGAAGCCAAGCACACCAACCTTCTGGTTGTGGGGACACATTTCTCAGTGAAGGTGGGGAGCCCAGGGCCACCTCCAGAGGTGGAGGGGCGGGAGCACCCCTGGCCAGATGGGACACTTGTGGGGCTGGCTCACCACTGCCACTGCCTCTCGCTCTTCCCATTTCATGCTGACTGCACTAATGTTACAAGTGCAACCACCTCGGCATGTGGGTACAAAACATTCCCCTCATGTTTTCTCTGTCCCTTGCAGCATTAAGAGCTTGAAACAAAGAGGAACAGTCAACAAGCAGGGACATGCAGCTGTAAACTGGGTGAGGGCTGAGGTGGGACCTCTGAAACACCAGAGCTGAAGTGCAGGCAGTTGGTCTAGGGATTCCCCCCACCCTGAGGCCAGCAAGAGCCCTCCTGGCCTTGCAACAGAGCCTTTTGAAGGCAGCAGCATTTCTGCCTGGAGGAGAAGGAGCCTCCAGGACTGTCCCTGGGGCTGGTGGAGGCACAGAGCTGGGGAACTGATGGAGACCCTAGCACCAGCTGCCTGTGCAGGCAGGGACAGGGCTGCTCCCACTGCAGAAGGCAGCACAAGGGGGCCAATGCTTCCCTGAGGCAACGAGGTTGACTGCAGACTGGTCTCTGCCAGCCCCCCTCTGAACCCCAGCACATCCATTCCCCTTCTGCCATGGCCAGAGGAAAAATCCCAGCAACCTTCCCCGTGCTGTAGCAATAACTGAGGTTGTGAGGATTTGTCTGCATCCCCATCACACCACCCTGAAGCACCAGCACTCCCCCCTACCTTGATCCAGCATTTTCTCTCTGCTGTATCAGGGACCCACCTCACCCACCACGCTCTGTTAAACGCAACACCCTCAGTTCAGCAACCCCACGTTTGGCTCCGAGTGTTTACAGGAAGCGTTACCACGGTCTGCTCAGCTGCCCGGCTTCCTCCAGATGGGGGACACGTCCGTGTTATCTGTGCCACCACGCTGGGAGACGTGATTTGACTTGGGTGGTTTGTACCTTCTTTGCTGAGCCAGGGTTTGTTTTTTTCCTTTCTTGCTTCCTCGTTAGCAACGTGCCAGCTGGGCGCAGGCGCTCAGCAGTGCCCTCTGCACACCAGAGCTGAGGCACAGCCTGTCCCAGCACGCCATCGCAGCATCCTGCGCTACCCCTGCAGGGACCATCAGTGGTGTGGGGACAGAGAGGAGCACAGGGGTCAGGCCAGGGGTGACACATGGCAGGGCAGACACAGGCCAGGACATCCCAGCAAAACCAATACCGGGTTTTATCCTTGCCAAGACCAGTGCTGCAGGCTGGACAGAGGGCTGGGGCCCCTCATTTTGCCCTGGAGACTACAAGGGACCTGCACGTGGCTCTGCATCACCCTCAAAAGCTCCAGGCCTCTGGCAGCCCACTGGGACTTGTGCTTCCCAGGAGCTGTGCAACCATTACAAGACTTACAGAGCCACTGGGGGCAGCATGTGGGGCTCAAAAGCACGCTTCAGCTCTGCCACAAACCCAGCAGTCACTGTCAGCCTGGCCATTCCAAAACAAGAGCCCTGGAGCGGCCAAGTGCCACCCCTGGGGCCAATGCCAGCATCCCCCGTTGTCCCTGCACCACTCCAATGGCCAGCAGCGGGGCAGCCCTGACACATCCCTGGTAGAGATGGGGCCCGATGGGAGCTGGCAGGGTAACAGCCATGAGGAAAAGGACACACAGCCACAGTAGACTGGACAGGCTCTTTAATATCTCCCTCAATGAAAACACCTTGTGCTTGCTGCCTGCTCAGACGAGCCACTCACATCGCTGCCCATGTCTGCTCCTGGGGCAGAGGCCAGGCAGCTCAGCAGGACAGGTGGCAGGGGATGCCAATCAGGCAGGATGATCCCCTCAGAGAGAAGGGGAAGACACAAGCAGGAAATGCTTTAGCCAGTGCTGCAAATGCTGACAGCTGCACACATGGCAGAGCCCAGCACCCACCACCCGACAAAGTGCTGCTGGTGAGGCAGGCCTACGGCTCCTCCAGCCCCCTCAACCCCTCTCCTTTTTTGGTCAGGGTTGGGGGGAAGCCTGCAGGAGCTTGGGAGGACCATGGAGGCTTGCAAGCCTGGGAGCAGCAGGCACAGTCCAGCCCTGTGGGTAGGGTCAGGCCAAGGAGGACCCCCATGGGCCCAGGTGGCCCCGAGGGGTGCTGCACAGCTGCCTCCAGCAGTCTGGAAGCACATCCTCTGCCCAGCTCTCACTCAGCTTTTTTAAAGCAGAAGGGTTACAGAGCTGGCCAACTCCACGGTCTGGAAAAGGTGGGTGGGTGCCCACTGCAGGCAGGATGCAGGCAGGACATCCTCAGACTGTGGCAATAGGGTTCCTGAGGGGTTTGGGAAAGGCAGGTCTCTCCCTGAGAGAGAGTGCCACAGGGATGAGGACTCTAGTGCCAACAGCCCAGTTGTTCCGGGGCTGGAGGCACCACCAGCCACTCCCAGGAGGGCACAGGGGGATGCAGAGGGAGCAGGCAGTGCCACGATGGGATCAAGCATCAGCACTTGCCATTGCCTCTGTCCCTGCCTCCCAGGGCTGAACTTTCCCCGGTAAAACCCATCCTCCAAAGGCCTTCTCCAGGTACCGGGCAACTGCCAGCGTCAAGTGGTCGTTGTAGGCAGCTGCCACCAGCTGGATGCCCAGTGGCAGCCCCTCGCTGCCCAGCCCCAGCGGGCACTGGGTCACCGGCAGGCCCAGGACATTGAAGATGGCTGCAAGAGAGAAGGTTGGATGGATCAGAGTGAGCACAGTGACTGGGAAACATCACTGCCTGGCTCTCCCACCCCAAGCAGACAGCTGCTGCTACACAGCACCAAGATCCTGGGGGCTGGTGCTTCATGCAGCACTGCAGAGACATGGTGACAAGGGACATCACTGGTCAGAGATTCCCAGTGCCCACATCATGTGTACAAACAGCACCCATGAAGGATGGCACACACCATGGCATGCCAAATATGGGACACTCCTGCCCCAGGCACCAGCCCTCCATCACTCCAAATCCAGGCAGCACTGACACTAGCACTGAGGTGTTCAGACTGCACGGGAACCACACAGGGAGCCCCAAGCTGTACCCCAAGAGATGGAGGCTCTGAGGTTCCTGCTAAACTGCAGCAGCAGCTGTAACACCTCTGGGGCATGGAGGCCCCCAATATCACACAGAGAAGTCAGACTTGCCCTGCTGTGGACAGGCACCTTCAGGAAAAGGTAAAAGATGCCACACAGCAGAAAGCACGACAACCCTCGCCCCACTCTCTGGAGCAGCAAGACCCCTTTTGTTGCTGCACAGCCCACTGTCAGCAATGCGAACACTCTGGGTACAACACCCCAGCTGCCAGCCCACACTGCTGCCATGGGTGAGACCATCCCGGCAGCCCTACCTGCAACCCCACAGGAGCCAGGGCTGCTCACCTGTGTAAGCAAAATTGAAGGGCATGCAGATGGGGGAGTGGTGCTTGGGGGCGACGGTGGGGTGGGAGGGGTAGAGGAGCACCCCGTCCGGCCCCAGCAGCGCCTCCATCTCCTCCTGTAGGCTCTTCCCCATGCTCACCAGCTTGGCCTTCCCACTGAGGTTGAGGTTCACCAGCTTCTCTGTCAGTCCCAGGGCTGCAGCAAAAGGTAGAAATGGGGACAAGAGTGAGTGAGAGGACTGTGGGCTATGTGGGGCAGAAACACATTGTGCAGCCACACACAGCATCCCCTGCTTCTGGTGGGGCCCCTCACGTACCCCTCTCTGCCAGTAGCCACAGCAGATTGCCCCTAGCACAGCATCCCCCTAGCACAAACACATTGTGGGCAGCATCCCCCCAGCTGTGCCAAAGGAAAGGCATTCAGCCTGCCCCTTCCTTCCAGCTCTTCCAGGCAGTGGGGTTGAGCAGAGCTGGAGGAACGACCCCAGCACTCATTAGACAGCAGCACAACTGCATTAATTAGGGTTCTCTAGTACCTGCTGCTATGAAACAAGGTGAGTGCAGACCCTGACTGTTCCCTCTGAGCCTGTAGCAATTCTGGCAGGGCTCACAGCAGGAGTGAACCCTGCTCTCAGCTCCATCATCCTCACTTCTTCTCCCACAATACCCACTCCCATTTACCAAAGATCCACCCAGCTCTCTTGAGCTTGCATGTGACTCAAAGACACAGAGTGTCATTACAAAACTAGGCTGAAGCTGCTCAGGGCAAACCCTGAGTTCCTTCACTGGGCATTGGAAGGGTAATACCTGCATTTAACAACTTGCCCACCCCACCACTGCCTCTGCACCTCCCAGGGCCCCTCCCAGCATTACCGATAGCTGGGAGAGTGTGAGAAGACATCCCCACGAGCCACTTCATCAGCTCCCACAGCGGCCACACTGGCTTCCCGTGGTCCCCCAGCAGGTCTGTGAATCTTTGTGCCTCCTGTAACACACCCGCTCCTCCCGTCAGCACAGCCAACATGCAGCAGGGAGGCACAGGCTGGCAAGAGACAGTGAAATTCTGGCTGTCCCATTATCCCAAAGTGAGGCGCTCCTGCTTTCACACAGGAGATACCCATCAGGAGTGCTCCACAGCTCTGACACTGATCCAGGGCAGCAGCAGGAGTATCTTTCCCTGCCAGAGACAGCAAGGAGAAGGGAGAGCCCCCCAAAGCAGCACCCAACTGACATGATGCAAGGGATAATGTCCCAGAGGCATTTAGTCCTGTGATATGACCATGGGACCAGGAAGAAGGAAGCAGAGGAGCCAGACAAGCCCTCCTCAGTGTGGTGGGGCTGGGCTGTTTCATCACTGCCTCTGTGCCAGGAATGCACGAATTATGACACTCCCAGAAGTTTATTTTATTACAAAACACTTTCCTGCATGCACAGAGCATAGCACAGCAGCTGCAATTCCAGGGAAAAATAACACAGGCAGGCCTCCTGCTGGAAAGCTGCTAGTCCCCTACCTGTCCTGGCATCCCAAAGGGTGTTAATCCCAGCCTACAAGTCAGAAGACACAGCATGGGGCAAAGAGCAAGGCACGATGCCCCCTGCTTGGCTGACTTACCAACCTGCATGGAAAAGGTCAATGTGCCAAAACAACCTCCCCCTGCCTATTACCACATTGCTGCTCTGCTGAGAGCCATGGCCTCATCCCACAGGAAAGCAAGGGAGAAGGGGCTGTGCAGCTTTAGGAGGAGATGAAAGGAGGATTGGGAGGGCAAATGGAGCAGGGAAAGCCCCTGGGCAGGTTTGGGAAGCCTACAGCTCTCCACAGCTGGCCCCAAACAGCTGATTCTTCCCTGCTGCCAGCAAAGTTGTGCCTTTGCCAGCTCACTCTGACGCACCTGCCCCTCGCTGTCCTTGGATGACATCATGGCTGACCAGATCTGGAAAGAATACTTCATCTTGTGGATTGCCACACGCTGAACTTGGACCCCGAGGTCACTTTCAAGGTGCTCCACCACCTGAAGGGAAGAGCAAGGACGGGTTTGTTTCCACAAGGATGTGATGCACTGCCATCAGCCCATGGAAACTACAGAGAAGAGGGTAAGGGGACCTACTCGCAAGATCTTCCCCTTGTTTCTTCTTTAGCCCTGAAGAAGAAAAAGTTCTTTCCACTTTTTAACCCCGGAAAGCACAGGACTGGGATGCAAGGCTGCCTCCCCAGCTCTTCATCCCACCGGCCCATGCAGGAGCCACACAGAGCAGCTCTTTCCCCTCCCCAAGTTCTATCTTCAGGCTCACCCCAGTGAGTACCATCCTCCGCTGCTTCCTACCTTCTTCTGGGCCTGCAAGATCTCCTTGTCCACAGGTGACACAAAAATGGACCCGCCATCATGATCCATGCAGTGGAATTTGATTTTCTCCAGTGACACTTTTTCATTCAGTTTCAGCCTGGGAAAGGAATGGTGCTTTGTCACAAATCCATCCCCCGCTCCTTTGCAGCTGCTAGAGGTTCTCACAAGTTTGTTATGTGTCCTCAGGAGACTCTGCTCTGTCCCCCAGGGAGGCAAGGTGAGACCCTGAAGACACACAGACACCTACAGCCCACAACGCATCCAGCTGCTCACCCGCCCCCTCAGTCCCAGCAAGTTTCTGTCACGAAAATTCTCATCTCTCCAGAAGCACCTTGTGATTACAAACCCTGGCTGCAGCCAAGGCTGGGATTGCACAAGAGTCAGGGAAAAAACGAAGTGGTAATGGAGAGAGCAACTGCGTGCAGGCTGTGGCAAAAAGGAGGGCTGCCCCATATGCCCCATCTCCACTCTGCTCCTCACTGGCACACAGCACGCTCTTGGTTGTATGGACCAAGAACTGAAGGAACTGAACTGGCCATGATGTGGGATGGAAAACTCATTCAACAACAGGAAAAAGGCGCTGTAATACCCAGGAGGAAGGCCAGCCCTGGGAGGGGAGGGGTGTGTGGGACAGCTCACTAGTGAAGGGGGACCTATCAGTCTGCCCATGGCTGCCAGTTCCCTGGAGCACGTGGGTGGTGGGAAGGGCAGTCCCAGCTGCCAAGGTCCTGCTGAAGCCAGGAGCAGAGGAAGGAAATCAGTAACAAGCAAACTGGGAGGGGCGCAGACCTGTCTCGTACAAAGGACTAATACACTGTGAGGACCAGAGAGCTGCCGACTCCAGCTCAGCAGCTGGGAGCAGTGGGAACAACTCACTTGCTGACCCCGGGACCGGCCATGACTCTCAACACAGGCTCCAGGTCCTCTGCATAGCGGCACATGGGCCCCGTGCACAGGTAGCTGGTCCGCACGCCGTGAGCGTTTGGGAACTGGCCATCGTTGGGCACCACCCCTGAGAGCAGAGATGTCAGGTACCACCCCGAGTATCATCTCCACACGGGGCAGCCCTGCTGGGGGTCTTTGGGTGCAGGGAGACGTGGTTCCCCATGGATTGCACAACCCAGAAGTGCTGATGGCAAGGTGCATAGGGTGGGGAAGGGAGGAAAAGCACCCAGTCAGTACACTGAAAGCCAGAGAAACATCCCAGCAGATCCCAACCTTGTGAAAACATCCCATTCTGAGGATACAATACTTGGGTAAACCCCCTCCCGTCTCCCAAGTGTCTGGCATTCTGTCACCAAAAGCTTCCCAACTGCCAAGCCCAGTTGTGCTCCCTCAACAGGCTTGTCCCATGCAAGGAGTTACCTGACTCCTTACAGTAATCCCACCAGTGACCAGCACAGGGGTGTCCTGAATGGGTTCATCCCACAGCCCCCATTCCACCTCATGGCATTTCTGCTGGCAGGGAGGAGGAGGAGACCCCAACACCAACCTTACCTGTCGTGGGTTTATGGCCAAAGACTCCATTGAAGAAGGCAGGCATCCGGATGCTGCCACCGATGTCAGAGCCCACACCTATGACTGAGCAGGCAGCTGCCAGGACACTGCCCTCCCCACCTGCACAGGAGAAAACATGGCAAAACGCCACAGGTTTATGGTGCAAATCATCCAGCAAAGCAGGAGAACCTCACAGTGAGGGT
The DNA here is from genome assembly GCA_013399195.1 of Dicrurus megarhynchus. NCBI lineage: Eukaryota > Metazoa > Chordata > Aves > Passeriformes > Dicruridae > Dicrurus > Dicrurus megarhynchus. Next base: position 73,744 of record VXAD01008127.1, read on the forward strand.
GGGGGCTTAAAAAGCAAGAGGGGTGGGGGGCACCTTGGCTTTCGTGATAGCTGGGGGACAGCTGAGGAATGTGGGCCAAAGGGATTTTCCTGCTGAACTACAACAGAGCAAACTGAAGCAATGCCAGATGAAACACCCAAACAAGGCAAAGTAGCTGGACCTCCCAATAGCCTACAGCGGTGCACAGGAAAGAGGCCTGTAAGCTCTGCAAAAGCCCAGGGACACGTTAATAGCTGTATGCAGAGACTGGGAACTCTTCCCTTGCTGTATTTTAACCTGCCACCCGTGCAGAACTGTGCCGAGGTGCCGGGGTTCACCTGAGCTGCCGCCCACAATCCTCTGCAGGTCGTAGGGGTTGTTGGTCCGCCCGTAGACCCTGTTGCTGGACTCGTACCACATGCAGAGCTCGCTGCAGTTGGTGACACCCAGCGGGATGGCACCTGCCTGCTTCAGCCGTGACACCACCGTGGCGTCCGAGGCAGCAATCACATTACGGCGGTTGACCAAGCCAGAGGTGTTGGGCATCCCTGTGGTGCCAAGGTCAACAGGAGGGAGGCATCAGGGTCAGTGCCCCGAGATGATCTCGGTCTGCTGGAAGCAGGTTCCCAGTGAGGGCTGCTCCTCTGAGGCACCATAAGCTCTGCAGCACCTGTGTGCTACAACAGAACACAAATGCAGAAGCCCGGGCAGAGCTTGGTGCAAAATAGGGAAAGGGAAACTACTTCTCTCCAAGCACCTGCCACAGCCACCCACCACTCTGCGGAGCACTTGGCCAAGAAGGAGCAAATCACGACCTGGAGAGGCACAAGGATAAACCCACCGTACAGAGAAAAGGCCTCCTTAACGGTGATGGGAACCCCCAACAAGGGGAACTTCTCCTCCAGGTAGTCATCGCCAGGGCCCTCCGAAAGCAGCCTATCGACCTGCTGGGCTTCCTGCAGGGCCTCCTCAAACCTGCAACAAGGCACCCGGCGATGTTCTGGCGCTGGATCAGAGAGGAGGAGGGGCGGACCCTAAGTACGGCAGGAGCTTATGAGGGAAAGGGAGACTGCCGGGTCTTTGCCGGAGCCGGGAGCATTCCGGCCAAGCCGCCGCCGGGCGCTCAGCACGGTGCTGCTGCGGTGGCGGCGCGGAGATCCCCGCGCCCCTGGCGTGGTGCAGCGGCCTGGCCTGGGGCCCGAAGGGAGGCAGGGGGGCACCCACCGTCTCCTCGGCCGTGCCGTCTAGCCCCAGCTCACCTGTCCTTAACCACGGCATTGATGAGGGGATTCACCTCCTTGATCCTCTCCACGTACGCCTCCACCACCTCGACGCATGTCACCTGGGCAGGGGCACAGCGGGAACCGCCGTCAGGCGCGGGCGCTGGGCGGCGGAGAGCGGGACCCCCGCCGTGCCCCCGCTGTGCCCCGCTCCCCCCTCCCCGGGGCGCGGGTGGTACCTGCCGCGCGCGGAGCAGCGCCGCGNTCCCCGGGAGCGCAGCGGTGCCCGCGGGAGCGGGGAGAACGGCGGCCTCGCCCGCCTTCTGACCTTCTGTCTCGCTGCGCGGCGCTCAGCCCCGCTCTGCCCGCCCCGGGCCGGCCCGCTCCTCTGCTCCGGGACAAAGGCGACGGATCGGGGGCGCACACGGCAGCCGAGCTGTGCAGGTGCGAGGTGACAGCGGCGCTCTCGACGTGCGGCGTGTGCGGATTAGCGAAACACGCCCCGGGCAGGGGCTGCACTGACAGCCTCACCTGGACAGGTGCGGCCGCAGCCTGAGGCGCCGGGGCTGAGCCCACAGCCGCAATGACTCCGGGCTGCCCGCGGCGACGTCCCGTGCTGGACTGTGAAGGAGACGCTTCCCTTTCCTGCAGAGGTTGCCCGTCCCCATCCAAAAGCCTGTCCTCAGGGTCAGGCTGTGCACACAAACGCTCTTCCGGGTGTTACCTACCTATGGGACATTAACATCGATCAGTTTAACGTTGACATCAAATTATAATGTTCTTTTGCATTATAAACACCGAGCCTCATTCTCAAGCTTTCCCCTTGCTATTATTACGCTTTATTTTTAAACATGCTCTGAGGTGTTCAGGTGCTTGATTATGGAAACTGGAAGAGTACTGTATAATCCTCAACTCTCAGGGCAAAATAATTGGTAATGCTGGGGGAAAAATCATGTCTTTTAAAGCAAGGATTTAAGCAGCATGTGAGTGGGCCTTACTGCATCTCTTCCCTTCCACATAGTTGGCAATTGAATTATCAGTGCAAAGCAAGGCTACAAAGGGATATATTTATTGTGAAAATCTTTTACGACTGCAAAGTCAACACGTCAGCATTTATAGAACAATCTGCAGCACACACGCCCTAGAAGGCCATCGGCTGACCTCTGTCCCCTAAAACCTAAGCTGACATCGAAGTAATCTTGATAGTAGTTCTTTTTCCATGATCTTATCAAAGAGATGTTTTCTCCCTGTGAGAGGAGAGGGAGAGGGAGAGGGAGAGGAGAGGAGAGGAGAGGAGAGGATGAAAATGGAGAAAAATGTAAAAAATGGGATACAAGGTACTCTAGAAATAAAGCACTAAGGTCTGAAAACCTAAGGTTGAAGTGATTTGGGCTGTTTTTCAGTTACTGTAACCAGCCAACCAAGCAAACACCACCCTGGATGCACACTAAGAAGCCAGTTAACTCCAATCTGATTGCCAAGAGCATGGGGGCTGGAAATACAGAATGAAGCTCACCCATTCAGACCTGTCCCACCAAGGGACACCAGCTGCTTAGAAGAAAAACATGTTTCCAGGTCTCGCACTCCAGGAGTTTATGCTTGTCATTATTCTCAGTCATTTCATTACTACCAAAGGCTTAAAAAACCACAAGAGGTTATCAAGGACACCTGGAAAGCTGGAGTGGTTCTGCCGGCTGTGTGGATGTGTGTTGTAACCACTAATTGCCCAGGAAGCCAGGGAACAGGCTTGGCAGCTGAGTGCAAAGCTGGCGGGAAGAAGAGGCGTGTGCTGATTGGCAATACTGCAGTCTGGCTGCCTTCACAGCTTTCTCCAAAGCTCTTCTGGATCTAGTCCCCAATGCACAAAAAATACCTTTTTGGAAATTGAAAGAAGAAAAAGAACCTGATAGCACAATTCTTTGTGAAAGGAGTCCTTTAAATCTTTTCCTTAAAATAAAGCTTCCAAAGAAACCTGGGGTTTGTGTAGCACACTGCTGGGGTGGGGGGGAGTGGGAAGGGATGTTTAAAGGTTCAGGTTTAAACACAGCAACTCAGATGCTTAATTCCTAGGTGATCCCAAAAAAAACCCCTGAATTTGATGGCAGTTTCTCCAAGACTGCCCTTAGTCAGATCCACCACGGAGGGATTCTGTGCTCTGTGTTTCCATCAGCTGTCTTCTTGCATGCTGGCCTGCGACCCATCAGCAGTTGTTGGGTGCCTGTGCTGCCCACTCAGGGCTTGCAGAGAAAGAGCTCTGACCTCATGACCTCACCTTGTTCTTGCTGTGGTCACAGGGCCTGGTGGGGCACAGGAGGTCCCCAGCCTCAATACCTCATTCCTGGAAGGGCAGGAGAGCCCGGAGGGGATCCCCTGCTGCCTGTGTGGGAACACAGCAGCTGGCACTGCCAAGGTCTTGGGCTCTCTCGATACAACACTGCCATTAGATCACCATCCACAGACCCACCGGCAGGGCAGCTCAGGGCTCTCCCAGCTCGCCCTCGGTTCCGGCACGGCTGCAGCAAGGCTGGGCCACACCAAGCCTTGCACCGCACAGCTGTCAGACACACTGCCCTGGAAGCAGCCAGAGCCGCCTGCAGCCGGGGGACAGCCTCCCTTTAGAGCAGGGTGGTGGGACGGGGAACACGGGTGTCATGGGGCTTCCTTCTCGTGCTGCCGCCGCAGCGACGGTGCTGAACACTTCGGGGTCGGGACCGTGCCACGGGAGGTCGCTCTGCCACCGCCGATCGGTGTCCCTGGCCCTGCCCCGCAGGGCCGCAGCTGTTCCCTCTGCACGGAGCCAGGGTACACTGTGTTCACTCTGAGTCCTTGATTAAACAAAATGTTTATGCGTGCCGCTGCTCCAACAAACATCTTGGCGGCTGCACGAAGCCTGTTCGCTGCTGCTGCTCCAGCTGCACTGGAATTGGGGCAGGGTCTGTGCGATGCTTCAGGTGCCAGCTGGCCTTCCTGGGACGGTCCCCACTTCAGGAACACCCCACCTCCCCCCGGTCCCTGCACCCCCAGTTCTATTGTGAGAGACCTTGTCTGCTGGGGAAGGCTGTGCCCCGCAGCCCCTTGGTGCCAAGAGGAACTGCTGGCCCTTTTGAAAGGCTGGGGGGGGCGTGCTTTGCTTCTTTACTCTGAGGGAGTGACACCCACCCCACAAACCCACCACCCATTTCCCACCTGAGCAGGGCTTTGAGGTGCATCTTGAGATTTCAAGAGCAGCTAAGACATTGCCTGGGCTCCATGGTGCCTCTAGCAGAGCAGAACAATCTGCCACTGTGCCTTCTTGACATCCTGCTGCTGCACCCACTGATCATGGCCATGTACAGCACCATGGAGTTAGGGGGCATAGTCAGCCCTGGCCGGGGCAACCGCAGGGCTTGGACTGGCTCCCAGGGCTGGCCTGATTGCAACTCCATGTCCCCTGTCCTGTCCAGCTAGTGTCATCCAGGATGTGCCTGCTTTCTTCCCTGCCTGAGGGGATTGTGTCAGCTGTGCACATCTGGAGTTAACTGGGCACAGGCTGGCCCTGCTGTGTCATCTCTCAGGCATCATGCAGCCGCTGGTCTATGCCTGCAGGGCAGCCCTCAGCCAGATGTGCTGTCATCACATTCATGCTGTTGCTCCAGCTGATACCTCCAAACCCCTTGGAGGGAGTGGGGTGACCCCCTCCCCAAGCCATATACCCTGGGAGGATGGAGCAGCATGCCCTGGGTGAGTGGGGAACCAGCATGTTGAGGTCATTTACAACCCTGCCAGGTGAGACCAAGGGAAGTATTCTGCAGGACTGAGAGAGGACCAAGACCAAAGCTCACAGCTCCATCCTTGAACTCAGGAGGCCAGAAAGGAGAAGGTGCTGATGGCCACTCAGATGATACCAACCCACACTGGACTCCATGCCTGGAGTGTTTCCCAAGAGCACGGACTTTCAGCAGAGCTGGTTGCCCAAGCGGCTTGCATGCCCCTGCCAGGCTGTGTGCCATGGCTCTTGCGAAACTGTGTTGATAAACACTCTGGGGCATGCCAAGTCCTGCAGAATGACAGCTGATGTGCCCGGGCTGTAAGGAGTGCCTGCACAGTGAGAGGAATTTTCCACTCCTCTGTGGCAAGCATGTCTGACCCTGCTGGGGGACTGTCCCCAGCAAGGCAGAGATTATCTACTGGTGTCCCAGCTGGTTTGTCAGGCCCAATAAACCCCCCACGCAAGGGCTGTCCTTAGGCAGATGGCAAAGCAAGGGGTGGTTGGGTTGCCTGGGGCATGGTTGCACCCTACAGGGCTGGGTGGGGGTCCCACTATCCCCAAGGAGACCCCCACCACCCCTATTTCACCAAGGAGCCATTCTTGTGTCCTGGCAATGAACTGCCCCTTAGCTTCCCCTTTCCAAGCACATGGGCCATGTTGGGGTGAGCCATATGCTGCTTTGTTCCCTGTCCCAAGGACTTGCCTTCCTGTGATTCTGGTCCTCTTTCCATATGCCCTGAGGGCAGTGGGGGACCCTTGACAGGGCCCTCCAGGCTGCCTGGGTCAGCTCTGCCCAGGTGTGTCTTCTAGCAAGTTGGAAATGCCTCAAAGACCAGCAGGTTTGTGGTATGAAGAGGGTGTGCTTGGTCCTGTGCTGGCCAATGTTTGGTAATTAGCATGTGAAAGCCCAATTTGATTTGACCAGTGTGTCCTGGAGCTGCAGTTCCTTTTGTCCACCCTGCCATCCCACTGTGCTCTCAACAGAAGCATGAAAAGCTCATGCCAGGCAGCACAGACCTGCGCAATGCACCTGTGCACAGTGCCACATGTGTCCCTGTCCCCCAAAGCAGCCTGGCACATGCTGTACCATCAATGGCACAGTAGCTAAATATCAGCCAACACCTGGAGAGAATGGAGGCGTCACAGGTCCCTCCCTCCCTCCCTCCCTCNCTGTTTCTGTTTCTCTTTCCTCCCTTTCTTCCTCTCTTTTGCTGCCATCTGGACATGCCCCTGCTGCCACCCTGGTGCTCCCTTGCTTATCCTTCCGGCATCTGGGCTAGCAGCAGCAGAGATGCTCACAGCCCAGGGCTGCTCACACCATTTCACACCTGGCTGCTGCCCTGTGCTATGCGTGGTGGCTGTCCCAGCCCAGCTGGGCTGTGATGGAACAGCACCACTTGCTCTGACTGATCAGGGTCCCCTGTCCCTTCCCATGTCCCTGCAGCCTCCAGGCCAGTGGGTGCTGGACCAAGGCACTGTGGGAGCCGAGACAGTGGTGGAGTGATGGGATGCACTTGCTGGGGGTCCTGCTGAGAGCACACCCTGGGAACGGGCACATGCAGGGGTCTGTTGCTGTGTGGGAACCTGTGCTTCGGATGGAGACAAGAGGAAGAGGGACTTATGGTTTGCTTATGGCAGCAGACACAGGAACACTGCTGTCTCTTGGCCCCAGCTTGTGGCATCGTGGCTTGTGCTTGTGGGCAGAGGTGACAGTGGCAGCGCAGCTTTTGGTGCCGGCACCTCTCCACTGGGGAGAGACGGAGCTTGGGCAAAAGGCAGCAGCAGCGGCAGTGAGCCCCGTCCTGCCCCCGGGTGTTTGGGACATGCTGTTCTCTCAAGCGATGATAAGGACAATCGGTAATAAAAGCAGGCAGATGGAACGCAAGCCCAGCCTCCAGCCAGCGACCTTCAGGAGCTGGGTTACTGGAGCAGGCGCAGGCGTTTTGGCAGTGGCCAGAGCAGCGTCGCGTCCGGAGCCAGTGCAGGGTAAACACGGCTGCTGCAGAGTTCGGACAGCGCTGCTCGAGCGCATGGCTCGGCCACCAGCCCCCTGGCATGCAGCCTGATAGCACCGGGCATGGTGGCAGCTCAGGCACGCGCTGTGCACCTTGGTAACGAGCTGGGACAGTAACAAAACTCCACGGAGCGTAGGGCTGCGTGTGCTGCTGTCCCCGATCGCCGCGGCGGCGTGGCCCCGCACATGCGCTGGGGAGGCACAGCCGGCCGAGCCTCCGGAGTAACCCTGAGCGCTTACATAACCGCTTGCCTGCACAAACCACTGCACAAACATGACCCACTCACCGCCGATCTCAGCAAGATCCTGATAAAGCAGAAAAACAGCAACCCCAGCCCAGTGCCTGGACACAGCTGGCCCAGGCTGCTTGGGGCTCTGACGTGAGAAGGTCGGCAATGTCCTTGCCAAGCAGCTGTGGGGCTCCGGCGCTGCGTAACAGCCTGGAAGGTTCGAGCTGGCCCAGTGCCCACACAGGCGTCTGCCTTCCAGCAGGTTCTGGCTCTTTCTGAGCTTCTTGGAGCTGCAGCGAATTTCAGGGTTTTGCAATTTTCAAGGAGACAAAGGGCTGTGGGGCCACACACAGTAACACCTCCTGTCCCAAGTGGAGAGTCCTTTTGCCCCTGGGGACAAAACAGCCTTTGCTGGTGGTGAGAGGAGATGCAGAGAATCTCAGCGTTAGGCTCGACTGTCCCTGCCTGGTGGAGACTCAGGCTGTTTCTTTCTTTGCTGCCCAAAGAGCACTTCCTTCTCCTGAACATTGACGTGACAAGGTGTTCGGGATGTGCTATATCATGTTGTCTGTTTTGGGGACAGAGCAGCATCAGTCCCATCGGTACTCTCAGTGGGGGGGTTCTGGCCATGGCACTGGTACTCCACAGTGCTGGCAGGCACTGTGTCCCTCACATTCTTCTCTCCCCTTCATGGGGCCTGGTCCCTATCCCAAGCCTGAATGTGACACCGGCTGACTTCAGCTCTGTCAGCTCGGTATGGCAGTTCCTGCACTGCTACGGCTATGTGTGACCCTCTCTGGTCACCCTAAGGTCCTGTCCCATCAACTTCCCCTCAGCAGAAGTCCCTCTCTATGCCTCTGCACCTCACCTTGGCCAGGGCTGCAGCTGGACCAGCACAGGGACCTCCCCGCTGGCACCACACGAAGAGCTGCCTTGGTTGGGCTCTGGAGCCGGGAAGGCTGCTGCTGGCATGGTTGGGAAGATGTGGGCATCACGGCTCCCTTGTGGAAGACCAAGTCTTGCACAGCACAGCTGTGTGGGAGAAGAGGAGCTTGCTCTTGTGTGCAGCATGGGGCAGCGGGTGCTCCAAGGCATGTGCTTCCCCATCTGGATTGGGAAGCCCTTCTTATTGGCATCTCCTGCCCTGCACATTGCTCCCCTCCCTCTGGGCACGCGAAGCAGGAGAACTTCTCCAGCCCTTTGAGTGTCTGCGGCAATGACCCACTGAGAAAAGCCTAAAAATAACCTAGAAATAGTGGAGGAGGAAAAAAAAAGGGGCTCTTTATCGCTTAGCTAACAGGAGAACCAGTCGTTGCCTGGCAAAAATGAGAGAGGAACTGGGAGTTAAAATAACATCCGCTCGCAGGGAGCCAGCCCGGGCGGCCACGTTCCCAGGTCTCCTGCAGGCAGGAGCAATGTGCTGCCGCCTGCGTGGGCCGAACGCGTGGGAACTGTGTTCCTGAGCCACATCCAAGATCTGCGCCCTGCCAAGCTCCCAGTGGGGATGCAGGGACCCCTCCCTACACCAGCAGGATCCTCTCCACCACTGCCAGAACAGCTGCCTGTGGCCCCAGGAGTCATTCCCCCGCGGAGGATAGCAGGATGGGGTTTGTCCCGATATACTGGGTATAGCTGGTGCCACTGACTGCAGGCTTGGGCTGCTGGCTTCCAGCAGCTGCTGGGATGGGGAGCAGGGATGTGGCTGGGGAAGCCTGGGAGAAACAACCAGAGCAAGGGGAGCCAGGCTGTGTGTGTCCCCCTCCTGGGTCTGTCCTAGCTGTGACCAGCCTGCTCACTATGACAGTACCCTGGGTCTGACCTGAGAGCATCGCTGCTGCCTCACCAGTTTTTGCTGTAGGAATGGGCAGCTTTTCAGTGAGTGGGGGAACCAACCCAAATCATAGCAACCAGGCATGCAGACTGTGGATGCCTGTGGCTTTCACTTGGAAGGTGCTGAAAGCAATCAGAAAACAGAGTTATGCCACTTGACTAGACTCTGTAAATGATTTTTTATATAAGCCCAGCACATCCCGTCCCTCCTGTAGCATGCAAGGCGAGTTCCCTGGGGCAGGAGCAGCTTGCCTAGGACAGCCAACAGCTTTGCTGGGCCCTCCCCATCATGGAGAGCAGCAAAGCCAAGTGCTCCCCATGTCAGGAATCTCTCTTCCGCTTGACCTCAAACACACCTGCAGACCTGGAGTAGCAGAGGTGGCTCTGATGAGCCCAGCTGCAGCAGCAATAGCTTATCTGCCACTCTGTGCTCTGCTCCTCCAGTGGAGCAATGTGATTGCAAAATGGTAAATAAAACACTCCGGGCTCTGCTCCTCCTCAGCACAGAGCAGCCACATCCCTTAGGGGTACCACTATTGTGATGTTCACACTGGCCAAGTCCCGCCTTTGCAAAGCTGCTCCTGAGCCCACAGGGAGCAGTACCTGGGTGGCTCTGCCCTTCTGCAGTCAGGAAAGCCCAGAGCACTGAGTATCGTGACTGCTTTAGAGGAGTCTTGTGGGTGGGAGCAGGGGGTCTTGAGACCCCTGAAGGACTTGGGACTTGTGACTGAAGGACTAGGCTTTGTAGGAGTCTGACCTCATTGCTTTGAATCCTGCGGGCTGGATTATGCTGGTTCAGCATCTGGCCTGTTCCTCTTGTGCCCCTGCCAGGGGCTCTCAGGGAGCGAGTGGAAGTCATGAGCAAGCAGGGAAAATCAGGTGGTTTGTGCCATGCCAGAGTGCATGAAAGTGGATGGAGGGCATGCTATGGGGATGCAGAGCAGAGCTGGAGTCCCAAGTTTGTCCTCAGAGCTGAAGCTTGAACCTTCCCTTGTGTCAGGCAGGTTGAAAACAAGTCTGCCCTGAGCCTACAGGAAAGCACATAAGCCTGAAGCTCCTGTGCAGCCTCTGACCCTCCCTGTTCTCCAATGTGCATGGTGTGGAGCTGTGGCAGGTACACCGTTTGCCAGGACACTCTGTCCCAGGCAAAGGCAAACCTCACTGGCTGTCGCAGAGTCTGCCCTCATGTCTAAAACCTTTCTGGGACGTGTCCCACCCCATTCCCTCCATTGCCTGTGCAGACCATAGGGCTGTCCTTGTCAGCCAGGGGTCTGTCCCCAGCCCCTGCCCATGGGGAGGTGAGTGAGCAGCAGGAGAGCTGCCTTCTGAGACCTGGTGGCTCAAGCTGGCTATGAGTTGTGCCAGCCCTGGGGCAGTTTGTAGGACCATGGTGTCACAAGTCAGGCACCAGAGGGAGGAAGAGCACTTGCCAGTCTCCCAGGGCTGCCTCTGTCCAGAGCACAGGCTCTCCGAGAGGTGTCTGGACACCGCCACATGAGCACCGTGCCTGTGTGTGCCCAGGCCACTGTCTCCTCCCGCTCTGCCTCATGCACGGTGACTGTGTCCTGAGTCAAGGCATGATGCCCATCACACTGCAGCACCCCTGGCCACCCTGCGCCTCTCTGGCCATAGCACACAGTGTGACCAAAGCATGTGGAGCTCGGCAGGGCTCTGGGTCAGCCCTGTTTATGTCCTCAGCTGAGTGAGCCCAAGCCTTAACAAGTCTGCAGCATTGTCCTCTCTGCATCCATTTGGCTTCTGCTCCATTCCTGCCTGTCCTCTATACTGTTTGGCTTTGCAGTCTCCCTCTCCTTCCAGGGCAGCTGTAACACTGCTTTCCTTCCCCAGCTCACCTGTGCCAGCTCCTGACTGGGCCACAGCACACGCTGCTCCTTGTCTGTTGCTCAGTTCTGGCCTGGGGATTTCATTCCCAGTGTTCCAGCACTGGGAGAGGGGTCTTAGCAGACTCCATGGCCCCTGGTCCTCAGACACAGGATCAGGCCCTCACCACACTCCCTTGGACAGAGGCAAAGCCTGTGCTAGTGATTTGGCTTTGTCCCAACCTTGTATTTGACCCTGTAGTTTCTTGGAAGCTCCCAGTTGCTGCTGGAAACTGGGATCCTGTATCACTGGTTGGGATGCTCCAGCAGCTGAAAGGGAGGTGTGATGCAGCCCAGTGAGGGATATTGGGACCAGCTGTGGCAAAACGGCTTCTCTTTGGTCAAGTAGGGGTGCCTCCGCTTGTGGGATGGACTTTGTGCAACTTGAGGGAATGTGGGAACTGTGTCTGCACAGCCAGGCATCTCTATTCCCAGCGCTACCATTGCCAGGAGCAGAGGAGCGGGGCATCCTTGTAGGGTTTCTCATCATCACTTGCTTTCTGTTCATGGCAGAGCACTGTGGGCCTCATGCCCTCGCTTCCTGGTGGCCAGGAAAGTGAGGCAGAGCACTATGCTGGGGTCTGGGCCCTCTTGGGCTCAGGGGCTGTGTGGACCATCCTGGTCTCCAAGGAGGTGACACCTCAGTGCTGCAGCCCCAGCCGTCCCTTTTACCTGGGGCGTGAGGCTGCCTGTCCCTGGAGAGGCTCGGGTGCTCAAAGGTAACCTGGGCTCACTTCCCGTCGCTGCCCTTTGGCAAAGCCGTATGATAAACTCCTTGGAACAGAGCTTGCAGTGGCCCTGTCCTCTCCTGTTCCCTGCCCTAGTTCCCAGTGGATACGTGTCAGGCCGATACGGGCTGCGCCGGGTGGCGGAGGTGCCTGACCCTCGTTCCTTCCCCGTGCGGCGGCCGTGGCTGACAGCAGGGTGCGGCCGGGCGGCATCTGTGCTATGCTGGGCTGGGCTGCGCTGCGCTGGGCTGGGCTGCGCTGCGCTGGGCTGGGCTGCGCTGGGCTGCGCTGCCCGTGGGTTGCCCTGAGCCGGAACCGTGGCCAGGAGGTGGCAGCAGCCCCTCACCCTGTGCCAGGCCAGGGGTGTGGGGCTGAGATCCCTCCGGAGAAGCGTTCCCGCTGCTCTGTTTCCTCCTCTGTCAGCGTGAAGAGGCGGAGCTCGGCCCTGAGCGGCACAGCAGGGCTGTGGTTTAAGCCCTGCACAGCGTTGAGGCTTGAGGCAGCAGTGTGTGGAAGTCGGAAAGAACAAACTGTTCAGCCGCCAGCCCTTCCAGCTTCTGCTTTCGAAGTTATTTAACAGCCCAAACAAACACGAAAGTGCTGGCTCAGCCGCAGCTGGCTGGCCTGGCCCGTTCGCGCGGGACACAGCCCAACCCATTTCTAATCCTGCAGCCCAGCCTTGCCGGGTCATTGCTTCTCCGTGAGTGGGTAAGGGGCTCTGCTCCCCCACTCCTCACCGTAGCTGTGCAGCCCCTTTCAGTGCCACCACTGATGCCACCCAGGCAGCTTCTTGGGATGATGACTGGTGGTCATATGTCCCTGCAGAGATCGACAACCCCATGGCTCAGAAGCTCCTTTGCACTCTGCTCGGTCCTGCTCAGCCCCAGCAAGCAGTACGGGATTGCCGTGAAGATGCCATTTGCTGTGGCAGGGAGGCAAGATTGACTCAGAGATGCCACGGCTGATCTGTGTGAAGAGGAGAGCACTGACCCACCATCACCGGGTGCTTCAGGGCTCCCACAGCTCTGGAGGTGGGCGCAGGCTGCAGGAACCACATGGTTCAGCCGTGCATGGGAACAGGGACAAACCTTCATGTCCCCAGTCAAACTGGGGGATCAAGAAGCTGCCAGGTTGAGGGATGCAGGAGGAGATTGCAAATGGTGCAGAGGGGGGACAGAGTGCCTGGAGAGCCCAGAGCAGGGTTCCATGGGTGACAGAAAGGGGAAGCTGCAGGCTGTGACCAGCTCTGACAAACGATGCTGTGGTGTCTTGTCACACACGCCAANGTAGAGTGTCCTCCAGCCTTCCTTCCTGTGGCCACGGGCTGAGGGTATATAAACAGTGGAGCTATAATTATCTGGGGCGGTGAGCAGCGCACCCAACTGCTGGCTGCCGTGGGCACAGCTGGAGACAGCAGTGCAGAGCTCCCGGGGCTGGCACCCAGCTCCACTGCTGCCCATCACAGCTCCTCCAGGAGATTTTTGTCATAGAGTAACTGTTCTCCATTGTGTTAAGGAGATCCAGGATGCTCAGTGTTTCAATGGGCAAAATGGACACCTGAGAGTTTTACTGGACCTTGATCTTTAGGAAATTTGGGCCAGAGGCGCTCAAGGATGCCCTCAGAAGGCACCAATGCCTATATGACTGCCCTGCATCTCTGAGTGCAGGCAGATGGTTCCCCTGAGCACACCAGTGCATGTTCACCATGGGTGGGAGGAGAGGAGAAGCAGCAGAAAAGGGTCAGGGCAATGCTGGGAACTGCTGGGGGGACTAAGAAGGGTGAGAGGGGGTTTTGGCAGGTTGTTGTGTTGGAGAAGTGCTGGTGCAGTGGTCAGACAGGACAGAAAGGGAAGGACCAGAGTGAGTTTGGAGGTTCCCTGGAGCGGATGGAGGTGCGTGGCCTGGGATGGAAGTGGTTGTGTCCCTCTGGGGCATACTTCACCTGCTCCCTTGTGTGGCTTACATCATCCAGGTCAGGCTGAGGTAGCTCCAGTTTGGGCCATGATTTCTGGAACTCATGGGAAATGGTGAGCCAGGAGTGAGGAACTAAGTCACTGTGTAAAGACACCTGGTCATTGTGAAAGGCTCAGTCCAGGCCTGGCTGAACGATGTAGAAAGTGTTTGGGGTTAGTTCGTGCTTAAAATTTACAGCCCCTCCAGCCTCCTCACCCTCAGCTGAGCACAGTGTTTGCTTTTTTTCCCCGCCTGGGCTCCACAACTGACAAATGCTGGGAACTTTCCATGTCGAACACAAAAAACCCAAAAGACATGCAAGAGAACACAATGTTTACATTTGGAAATAAAGAAGGAATCCATAATTTCACAACCAATCCACACTTGGCAGGGAGCTGGGTAGGGAATGGAAACAGCCACCTGAGCAAGCTGAATGGGTCACTAAAGAGATTCTGGTGGCCCAGCTAGGCTGCTTGGTTTGGGGCAAGTGGTCTTGCTGGTCACCCTGGGAAGCCCAAAGTATGCCAAACTGAGGGAGAGGTTTTGGGGTATTTTAGGGCACTTTGGAGCAGGCCATCAGCTCTTGAAGAGCTCAGCGCTGCTGGGCACAGGGCGGGAAGTGTCAGGCAGTGGCTCCAGTGTCTGTGGTGACTTGTCACAAAGAGGCAAGCTGGTCGAGCATGGGCACATCTCCTCCCACAGAGGGTGAGCTCCATGCCACGGACTGGGGTGGTTTGGGGTGGCTCTGCCACCCTTGAGTCACATCTTCTGTCCTGTGGCTGTGGATTCCTGGCTCCAGTGCTGGCTTGAGCCATTCACGTCTCCTGGTGGTCTCAGCCCCAGCACAGCACACTGCACAGGAGCTCCTGGATGAGTCCCAGGGGCTTGGGAGGGCTAGCAGGTCTCATCTCCTGCTGCTCCATCCCATCTCTCACCCTGCTGAGCACCAGCTGAGAACAGCCTTCAGCCAGGGACAGACTGGGGATCCAGAGTGCTTCATCACAGATTGTGACAGCAGGGACAGATCCAATGACAGGATACCAGCAGTTTGGCAGAGACCACGTTCCCTTGCAAGGGAGAAGGGAACAAAGGATCATCTGCAGGCTCCGGTTGCGATGGCTGCAGGCACAGACATGGTCCCTGCGGAAGGTCTGCAGCAGGGTCAGGGTGAGGAGGAGCCCCTGCTCAGTTCAGTGGCCGTGCTGCTGCTGGCAGGGCAGCCCATGCTCCTGCTAAGCAGCTTGGGAAGCCAGCCAGCACCTGCAGCCCCGTCTCACCTGCCTTGCTCCTCCTCTCCTGCGGGGAAGGACAAAACTGGGATTAGCTGTTCCTAACACATTCCAGATACTTACCTCCCAGGATTCCCGCTCTGAAGGACTTTGTTGATGAAAGACACAAACCTGGAACAGACTGTTTGGCTGATGAAAGACAGAGTGGAAGTTGCCAGCAGAGCAAGTTCCCCATGTGCTTGCATCAGGCTCCCAGGTTTCACTGGGGTGAGGCATGGCCAGCACCCCATGCCCGGCTATGCTCCCTGTTTGTGTCATGGACCTCCTGTCCCAAAAAGGGATGAGGAAGCAGCTGCTGCCATTTTGTCCTTCTGGGGAGACTGGCAGGGGAGCTGGAGAGTACAGCCACATTCCATGGGAACCCTGAGAACAGGTTGCTCTCCTCAGCTGCCCTGGGGACAGTGGGAACAGAGAGGGGGTTTGGCCCAGGGCTGTGCAGGATCTGTGGCTGGAGGGTAAGGTTCGAGGAGGGTGCTGAAGCTGGGGTGGGAGCTGATGTGGCTCTGACGGGACGGTGCTGCGGCAAAGGCATCACCCTGCAGCACCAGAACAGGTTCACCTCTCCAGGTAGACACCTACCCATGCAGGCTGACCAAGGACTTCTCCATGAGCACAGGCAGAGGGTGAACCTCTCCCACTGCAGTGATGCAATCCTGGAATCACCCCTGAAGATGCTTGTCCAGACTCCACTTTCTGAGCTGACTCACAGTCTGCTTTCATCCTGGAACACCCCGTGCCTATGGCATGCCTTTCCCAAGCAGCTGTGGTGGCGAGTGTTTCTTGTCAACAAGCCCTGCAGATATCACACATCCCAGAGGAGCCGGGGGCCCGCAGGGCCTGTATGAGCAGCTGGGGTGCAGGCTGGGCTCATGACCCAGAGCGTCAGCAAACATTTGTCTTTTCCCTGCCCTGTGGAGAGGATGGGTCCCCAGGGCAGAGGTGACCTCCAGTTTGTGTGAGCAGCATGGCACTGGGGATGGGGACCTGTAGGTGGTCTTGGCAGAGGGGATCCCAGCAGGTGTTTCACAGTCCTCATTTGACTGCCTTGGGCTTGGCTTAAAGGCGGGTTGTCTCCAACCCAGTGAGAAGAGCTTCCCTGGTGAGATTCCATCTTCTCCTAGGTAGGAGAGTTAGACTTTGAAGATCATTGTGGGTCCCTTCCAACTCAGGGTATTCTATAATTCTACTCCTTAAGAGCCCCTCTGTCCTCAAGGACCTGCCCCTATCACTCTCAGCCGAAGCTGGTCCCAGAGGGGGGTGTGGAATGAGCCCCATCTCCGTGCCTCTCTTTTACTCGTGGGTTGTTTTTCCCCAGCACAAATACATCTGGGCTGGCTCATGGGCTCTGTTTTCATCCCTGGGCAGAGAGTTGTGCCAACAAAGCAAAGTTCCTTCCTTATCCCTCCCCTTTCTAATTGTTTCCGTATGGATCCAATTTCACCATGTCCTGGAGCAGGCTTGGGTTCCCTCCTTACATAAGGTTGAAAACAAGGGCTGAGGCACCAGCTGTTGGCAGCAGAGCATGTCCTCCCCGCATTGTCCTTGGAGCATAGTGCGGCTTCCAGGCTTGGCCCTTCCAGGTGCCTGAGACCTGTGGTTCTTCCTCAGGGAATGAGAGACGGAGGAACACCCATGTTGGTGCAGCAGGGCCCCAGGCAGGGCTGAGAAGCCATGGCTGGGCCCTGTGGTGAGTCCTGGGCTGATCAACTGGGCACCGCACCCCTGGCACTCCTCCCACCCCCTTCCCATGCACCCTGTGTGGCTTCTCCTGAGACAGCCTCTGCTTGGGGTTCCTGTGGTGCCACCTGTCCCCACTGCAAGCCCTAGCTCTGCCCTACCACAGAGCTCAGACGGCCTGGCCATGAGCTGGCCCTGGCAGCTCACCACATCCCAGAAGAGAAACAACAAGCCTCTTTGGAAAAGGCTTGAGGCTTTTTGTGTCTGATCCCTTTTCTGTCTCAGCCTCCTCCTGGCACATGCTGGGCTCTGGATTGAGTCCTCATAGAGGAGCAGCATCACCTGGCTGGGGGAACTGAGAGACACACATGGCAGATCAGGGAGTAGGGGGTGCAGCAGCCCCTGACTGTGCATCCCAGGCCAGTCTGGCAGTGTCAGTGGCAAAGATGGTCCCCACCAGCCATGGCCACACCCTGATGCTCACCCTCTTGATGGAAGGAGCTGGCTGAGATGTGGTGACAGTAAGGACAGGCTGGCTCTGGGAGGTGGCATGTCACGTGCCATGGCTTCACTGGTGTCTGGTGAGGCTGCTACCCAAGGTTGCCCGTTCCTCACCTGCCCAGCATGACCATGGGGAGAACTTATCCTTCATTGGGTCATGGTCTAGCAGCACCTGCTTATGTTTGCTTGTGTTTAGGGGAGCACTGTGGTCTTCCCTAAATCCTGTCTCCAGAGAGGGGGATTGCTGCACCAGCCCTCTGTATCCTGCGTCTGGATGCACAGCAAGAGCAAGCTGCTGTCTCACGTTGTTGGTGACCTCGTGCCCTGCTTGGACAGTTCTGATATGACTGACATTGGAACGGCGATGCCAGGTGGGTGGCACCCCGGAGGAACCCCACATGGCATTGCCCAGCAGCAGAGGGTCCCCGGCTTGCTCTGTGCCAGGGAGCCCAGCGGGTCTGAGTCCGCCGCAGGCTGGGAGCTGGGTGCTGCTGCTGTGACTCAGTGGCTGCTGCCTCCCCCGCTTGCCCGCAGCACTCAGAGGCACCAGGATGGCTGTGGGGTGCTGAGGCCCTTCCGATGTGTAGCTTGAGGGGCCATATGGCATAAGTCACATTAACGGGAGATGGGACAGAGGAGGGCTTTTGGGATGGAGCAGGGATTTGGTGATCCGGCAGAGCTGCGGAAAGCAGTCGGCTCCTGTCTCCCTGGCTGCCTGGGTGCCATCCAGCCTTGACAGAGGCCAGGCAGTGCTCCCAGCACTTCCCACACACTCGGCCATCATGCAGACTGTGTCTGGCGTGGCTCTGGCATGACCTGGCTCCAGGGAAGCCCAGCCCTGTGGCTTGGGCTGTGTTTGGTCACCAATGGTGACTGCAGAGCTGGGGATGCTCCTGACTCACAAAGGCCTTTCTGTCTGAGGAGGGCGCGCGCCGTGATTGTCCCTGTCCCAGATTCAATGCCATTGCACACACTGCTCATCTTTCCAGGGCAGTGAAGGGGTCTTTGTGTGCCAGCACAGTGGCTCTGTCCCCATGCAGAGTCTGCCCCTCACTCCTTGGATCACACTGTTTGCACTGGGTCTGACCAGACCATGAAGTATCTTCTCATGTGCATCTATCTTCCTGGCAGAGCTGTCTAGCCTGGCACTGCCAGGCAGGGAGAGACACTCACTGGCTGTCACCTCTACTGGTAGGGCCTCTGTCTGCATCCATGCAGTGGTGTGTCCCCTGTGTCCCCACATCACCATGGGACAGTGCCACTGCCTGTGTCCATGCAGTGATGTAGGTTGGGGCACGATGGCTGTGCTGCTCAGGGGTGCAGACCTTGGGAGGGGTGATGTTCTGGCAGCTTGGGTGTCCCCTAAGGATTGTGGCAGGATAGGAGGGGCAGTGTGAGCCCTCAGGCTCTTGGGCTTCCTGGGCATGGAGCGGTGGTGGAAGGATTGTGCCTCTCAACCCAGGAAAGCTTCATCAACCCAGAGCTGAGATGGGGCAGGGGCCATGGGTGATGGTGGCTGTCTCAGGCCCCAGCTGCCCAGAGACCATCTGCGGGATGTTCCTGGGGAGTCCAGAGAGTGCCAGCCCTGGGTGTCTTTGAAGTCAGGCCTTGGTTTTCCCAAGGGAGGATTTGCCCTGAGCCAGGAGATGCAGAACCACCCACCCCAGCAGCATCACGGGGCCGGGATTGTCCCCAGTGTGTCGGTAGGGTGTATGGAGAAGCCAGGAAGTTGAAGCAGATGCAGTCAGAGATGACGGCAAGGGAGGGCTGGAGCATGAGGCACAACAAGAGAGCAGGCTTGGGAGAAGGCCAACGCACAGGTTTGTGCTAGTAGCAGAGGCTGTGAGCAAGGAAATCTCCTTTAATTGCCTAGTTTGTTCTGGCTGGGCTAAAGGACAAGGATCTGAAGGTTTCTTGTGAGCACCATCACTGGACTGGCCCCAGTACATGGTGTCCACCTGGGGCAGAGCCCTGTGGGGCTGGAGCCAAGTGGGACTGTGGCAGGCACAAAGCTGTGTCTGGACACCCTGAGCCCACACAGACGTGCTACCTGTAGCTGGATCGCAGGGATCTCACACCCCTGTGAGAGTGTGCATATGCACGTGTGTGCACACATGCCTTGTGCACGTAGCTCGATCCCACAGGATCTGAATGCCAGCATGAGAGTGGGTGTGGGTGTTTGTGCAAGCACGCTTCTGGGCACAGCTCAGCTCTGCGCAGCTCGCAGCGATCGCTGTAAGGCTGTTCTCTCTTCTGTTATTCCTTGACTGTTTTTTTTCCCCTCAAATCCCAGCATTTAATCATTTCACACCCTGGGAACATCACTGCTTTTCCTGGCAGCCACACTGGTGCCCTGTGTGGGATGGGGGATGTGCGGAGCTGCAGGCACATGGTCTCAGTGTTGTCCCCTCAGCGTATGCATTCCATTGCTGAGGCAATGTGACACGATGTGTGGGCTGGTTTGGAAATGTCCATCTGATGGAGCCATATGCCAAGACCTGGGCCAGGGGACACTGTGTCGTGGGCACCGTGGCTTTGCTGTGGCCAGGGGTGGAGCCCTGGCCCCGAGTACAACACCCCTGCCCACTGTCAGATGGGCAGGGCAGGATGAGGGAGCTGGGATGCCAGACCTCTTTTGGGCACTGCACCAAGCAGGAGAAAAATCTCTTTCCCAATATCAGCCACATGCTGCTGTTTTCTAGTGGGAGAGGAAAACACTGACTGCACGCATGTGTGCCAGCACATGCCTCAGCCCAGCTCACTCCGTGCCCCCCAGTCCTCCCATGGCCCCAGGCTGCAGCAGCACCTCAGCCATCCGGATGTGTTCAGCTGCAATTCCGTGACTGATGGGGCACAGACAGAGACCCTGCTCGTCCTGACGGCCCCTCTTTGGGGGCATCCTGCCACCCTGCAGCACCTGTTTTCTCCCACCCCTCCTGCCTCTTTCTTAAGGTTTCACCCTTATTTCAACAGGCAAAAGCATCCACCTACCCTGCACCTCTCCTCCCTCTCCAAATCCCAGCTATTCTTCCCCTTGTTTTCAGCCAGCTACTATCCTGGAGTTAAAAATAACAGGGAATTTACAGCCCTCGACCTTGAACTTGGCCAAGCGCTTCCACAGAGTGGAGTGCTTCCACTTTGTGCAGTGTCAGCAGAGCGCTTGATGGCTCATCCTGGGTTTTCCTCCATCTCCACAAGTCTTTTCCCCAGGGCACATCATTGGGATGCTGTCCAGACTGGCACCAGCTGAGAGAGATGCTGTGAGCTGGTCATGTAAGAGGGTTGGGGCTTGCCACAGGCATGGGAGCCGGACAGGGTGTGATCCTGGGAGTTCAAGTCCTCAGGGTGTAATGGGATTTTGGGTTTTTGTCACATCTTTTCACATTCTCTCTAACGACATTTCCTTTGCTGATGTTATTAGCATGGATTTAGAAAGGTTCCCAGATTTTCTCCTCCATAATTGGGAACACAGGAAACTCACAGGAAACTCGTTTTGGTGTTGTCTTTAAAAGGAAAACTGAGATTGTCACGTAATGCTGGGGCTCCTGCAGCCACAGCCCTCAACACGGACCCCTAGCCCATGTTTGCAGGTCATTGCTATTTCAGGGACATGACGCATGTCCCTTCACGTGCCTCTTACGTGGGGCAGACCCACTCTGACTCTGGCAGGACGCTGTCACAAGGGGAGCATGATGGAAACAGGGAGGTGCTACAGCTCCACTGCACCGGTGGGACACAGATGCACCTGCCAATGCATCAGTGGGTGTGAGACATCCAGACCCTTCACTCTGCCCTTTTTGATGCCTTAGGTTTTGACTTTTATATTTTTCAAATCCTGTACTGCTTAGTGTGTAACTCTGAGGTTTCTTGTAGCCTGTTAATTTCTGCTCTCTCGTGTTGGTTAGACATAACAAAGCCTCTTTCAGGCCTGCTCTCCAAGGACACCCAGACTGTCCTAGGCCCCAAATGTGTAAACCAAAGACTCTAAAGGGGGGGGGGGCAGGCTTGGGGATATTACATCATTAAACTGAAGCTTTAATTGGAGAATTAATCCTGATATGCAAATGGACCAAACCTATAAAAGTGTGAAGAACTTGTGATCTGTCGTCCATCTTGGGGTCAATCTTGGCAATAGCCTCTGGTTCCCCAGGTGTACCTTGAAGGCCCTTCAAATAAATACCGACCTTTAGTCCCTTATTCTGTCTAGTCTCTGTTTCTAGGAGGCCTCTTAAGGCATCACTCCCACAAAAAGAGGTTGTGGACCATGGGCTGTGTACCCACCCCGGGAGGGGATAGAGAGGGCTGACGACCTACCCACGTCAGCATGGACCTGAGCAGGCAGCAGTGCTACTGCATGGATGGACCAGTCTTTGGGAGCACCAGCCCCTTGCTGATGGTAGGGCAGGGACCATTGCCTGAACGGGAACACCCTGCACTGCTCCGAGTGCTTTTGACACTAATGTCAGCTGTGACGTTAAACTAGGTGGATATGTTCATCCATCCAGATGGATATGGTGGAGTGTGACCCAGCCTTCCCCTTCCCATGGTAATCCCAGTCCTGATGAAAGGTTCTGCCAGGTCCCCCACGATCCTGTCCCTGCTGTAGGGTAGGACTGATTCCTACTGTACAAGGGAAAGCATGCGAGGCTGTGCCATCCTCTCCCTGCCCCAAATTAGCATGCAGCCCACTTGATTGCTTTCTTGTGGGATGAGTTTGGAGAGTGTCCATCATTTGAAGAAGTAACACACTGACGTTACTGCAGGCCGATGGCACAGTCCTTGCTGTGACAGGGAAGCCCAGAGCCCCTCAGCAGCTCACTGTGGGCTGGGCCAGCACAACCTGCGGTGCTCTGCCTGGAGATGGGAACACGAAGCTGTTGTCTGCAGGTGCTGCTTGTGGCTGCCCTGCTGTTCACCATTTGGCTGCCGGTGTCCCAGCTGCCCATGCTGGTGTCAGCCTTGTGCTGGGTCCATCACTGTGGCCTCAGGTGCCAGTGGGTCCCCAGAAAACTGGGCCTGCTCTCACCTGGTTTTAGCCAACAGCAGCTGGCATCCCAAGGGGTGGCTGCTAAATTGTCCCTGCATTTGTCAGTTGTGGCTGCTTCCACTGCCTGCTGTCTTCTTCCCCACTTCGCCTGGGGAGGCCAGGAGAGGGGAGCTGGAGGTGTCCGACTGCTCTGGGTGTGGAATGCCATGGAGTCTGGGGATGTGGCACCAAGGTGCCAAGCAGCCCCCAGCATTCTGCAGGAAGGGCGGGTGTGCTGGGCAGGGCAGAGGGCTGCGGGGAGGGATCAGGCAGTGCTACTGGTGTTGCTCAGGGGATACTGCCCGGGTACTTTTTGCCTGTGTTGTTTCCCAGAGCAGGGGCAGTAAGGTTTGGCTCATGGAAAGGGAGCCCACAGGGAGTGGGAATGATTCATCGACTGAATGAAGCAGATTTATGAGGTTATTTCTCAAACGTGTGTGTCATGCCATCCTGGCTTGGCTGCACCACAGCACTGCTGCCAGGGCAGAGCCTGCCAGACCACAGCCCTTCCAGCAAAACAACTCTAGTGGGCAATAAAACTGGGATAAACACAGCAGCACTGGCTTGGTCTGCACAGGAGACCACGCATCCACACTTCCCAGGGCCAAGGCTGCTGCTATTTGCAGTCACTGAGGAGCCCTGGGCAGGGGGAGGAAGCAGGGACACACCAGGGCTCAAGGAGTTTGCGCTGTGGTTGGGGATTTCAAGCTGGAGAGTAACTTGCTGGGGAAAAGGTGCAATTTCTCCTTGTTCCCTTGTCTTGCAACATCTGAGTTGCCCTACCAGGAGCTGGGGGCCACTGTTCTGCAGAACAGATGTCCCACTGGACATGCCATTGGGGCCACAAATCATCCAGGAAGGATGCACTGCTAGAGCTGTGGTGTCTGCAAGAGGCTCGAGACTGACTTGGGATCATGCCAGTCCATGGGCCCCAACAGGGACAGTGGGAAAAACTCAGGAGGTGCAGTGCCTGTTCCCAGAACAGGCTAGGGCTGGGGACCCACAGCTGGGATTGTGCTTGGGTTATTCCAAGGAGTGTCCATGCCTGAGTAAAGCACACCATTTGAGGATGGTCCAGAGGAAACCCTCATCCATTCCTTTGGATGCTCCAAAGGAGACCCCAGGCAATGTTTCCCAGGTTCATTTTTCCACCAGCACTATCTCTTAGCAATGAGGGTTAAACTCAGATGTGCATACAGCCTCTCCTTGCAAGTGCTGAGACTTTCCCATCACCAATGAGCTCCCCCAGAAAACATCACCCCTCCACTTGGACGGAACTTTGGCGTCCTCCCTGCAGTGCCCACCAACACCCCAAGGCCACCACGGCCAGCCCTGTGGCACCCCCAAAGCAGGGACAAGCCTGTCTTGCTAAATGAGTAGAAGATGAATCCTGGGACATTCCTGCCTGAGATTAATTTAAAATCTACTAAAAGAGGTTACAACCTTCCAAGAAATGTGTCTCTGGGAAGCTGCCCAGTGGGAAAGAGGACAGACCAGAACATCCCAGCAGCGAGGGAAGATTGAAAACAAGCTAGGAATAAAAAAATGACTATATATATAAACACGCCGGGCAGAAAAGCCAGCGCCTCAGCCTGTGTTCTGTGGTTGTTGTTGTTGTTTCTAAAGCTTTGATTTGGAAACTTGCTGCTATTTATAGCCCTCCCCTTTCCCCACAGTGGTTAGTGTGCTGATCTCTTCCAGATGCTGGTTCCTCACTGACCTGTGCTGGGGGGGCTATGGGCAGCTGGCGATAATTTTGCAGCATTGCAAAACTGGGGATATGAAGGGGAGGTGTGAACAGCCTCAGCACCCATGTGAGGATGGGTTCACAAAGCACATGTCAGGAGTGAACCCACATGCAGGCACCAAGGCTGCTCAGCTGCAAGAGCAGCTGCTGGGGAAAGACTTCTCCTGGATCCATTCTCCAAGAGGATGAAGGAATCCCCTATCATATAGCCCCAAGGAACCCCAGCATTCCTGCAGAGCTTGGATGTGCCCTTGGCAGCTCCCTGTGTGGACAGCCCTGGTGCCTGGGATATCCCTGTGACATCAACGTCTCTGTCCATCCCGTCAACATCTCTCCCCATCCCAGAAGGTTGAATGAGTTGTAGGAATCCCACGGTAAATATGAGTCTGGGCTTCCCTGCCTATGACAGAGGTTGGGTGATGACTCAGTGGCCAGTAACCAGGGCAGCAGCATACAAACAGGCAGTATGGAGCACAAGGGGGGCATCCTGGATGGAGTAGGAGGCGTGCTGGAGACTTAGGGGAGCTAGAATTGGTCCCTGGCTCCTTGGCTGGTGATAAGGAGGCTCAGGGTATCTATGCTGCTCCATGATGAGGTGGGGGTTCAGGGCTTGCTTGAGAACCACCCAGGAGAAGGTACTCTGTGTCTCAGGGGAGTAAGACAAAGGTTTCTGGGAGCCTGATGCTGCTGTGTCCCAGTATGGACACAGTGGAGTTTCCCTAGGACAGTCCAGGCCCTCCCAGCTGAGATGTTGCAGCCCAGGGGAGAGCCAGGGGGTCTGGAAGCAGCTGTTCCTTTGTTTGGGTGCTCTCAGTGGGCGGCAACAGGCAGCAATAGGGCAGCCGTGATTTTGGGCCTTTTCTCTGCCTTCTCAAGAAAACTGCTCCTGAAAAGCATGACAGAACAGCTCTGGTCTTACCTCCCCCAGGATTCCCCTGTTCAAGAACAGATCAGTTTTAAAACACCTTCAGCAGGTTCTGGGTCTGTGTGCTGGGTCGAGCAGAGACACACTGGGATGCCTGACCATGGGGGAGACTCTCCCAGGAATGCTCCTGTGCATCCAGCTCTGCAAAGGAGATGTGGGGACAGCCCAGCCTGGAGACTGGCCTGGTGCTGGAGCTAGGGGAGCTGGGGAGTCCTCCGGCAGAGCAGAGCCTGGGAGAGGAACTGGAAACAGGGAGTTTTATGTAATCTGAGTTTAATAGAGAGGGATTAACATTCTCTGGAGATGCTGTGAGCATTTCAGGATGGCTGATCCTTGGGAGGCACTGTTTGTACCTAGCTTCCCCCAGACCCACTCTCATGATCCCACTCCCCTGGCTCGTGAACCCTGGATGTCTCCAGCTTGGCATCTCCCCTGGATGGTTTGGCAGTGAATCAGGATTAACCTGAGGGCACTGGGAAACATTTCACTTGTGAATAGGATGCTTCAGGGCAGCAGCATCCTGGTCCTTGCTGGATGCCCTGGTGTGCCCAGGATGGAGAGGGAAGGAGGCAGAGGGAGCCTGTGCAGAGGTGGCTCTGCCTGAGTTACTGTCACTCGCACAGCGGGGACACGCCGGGGGGAGGTACTGCCTAATCCAGAACCTGGCTGGAGAGCTGGGGACACCCCATCTCCGAGCCCGAACGTGCTAATCGTGACCCAGGCTCCACATCCTGCCGCCTGAGGGGTGTTCTAGGAAAGCCAGAGATACCCAGGCTTGGTGAGAAGGGGAGGGGGAGGCCGGGGGCCAGGCGGGGCCGGGGCCGGTGGCCAGCTCTGAGTCACGGCCGCAGCCACGCTCACTGTCGGCCGGCCGGCTGATGACGTCGTGTCACCCGATTTTGTGGGAGGAAGCAGCAAGCGCTGAGCTGTCGCCACAGCAACAGCTGTTTTTCTGCTCGCCTGGGGAAACGATGATCCCGTGGGATGTACGTTTTTTGGGCTGGTCCCTCTGCTTCCTCACCCCTAGCCTTGCACACACTCCTACGTCTTCCTTAGGGTACTAGCTAGGCTGAGTGGGCAGCGATGTTTTAGGGCTTTTTGAGCTATTTTGGGCCGTGCTGTGAGACACCGTAGGCAAGCGGAAGTAACAGGTTTTGGTTCCTGCTTCCAGAGCAACGGCTGGATTGGGGATGGGGGTGGCCGGGGCGGGGCNGGAAGCTGGGTGGGATGCTGGGGAGGCTCCCCAGCCGCCCAGGAATACCGCCCTGGTGCAAGGGCTGCGGGATCAGCTGCTGGAGAGCAGCAACTCGTTGCTCAGCCCTGGGGATTTTTGTACTGTGATTTCTGAGCTGCTATTTCAGGCAGGCCAAGAAGTGGGTGGTTTTCCAAGAAAACCCCTGGCTCCACCAGGCAGGCATGTGGGGGGACGGTGACATCCGCCAGCTGGGAGAGCCGGCAGCGGGGCGGGGGCACAGCCATGGCACTGGCAAGGGGCTGCATAGCTTCAGCATTAAGTAAGGACAAAAGGAACTGCTGGGCTGATCCTGCAAGGAGAGGGTAAAACAGCCTGGAAGGACCTGCTTTGGAGCAGCCCACCTGGGTCTGTTTCTGCCTCTCCGTGTGAGCCTGGGCACATCCCTCCCCAGGGTTCCCTGTGCTCGGCGGGGGCCAGCAACCTCCCACTCCAAAAGCAGAAGTTGTCCCTGAGCAGGCCCGGCATGAGGACAGCAGCGGGTGGCAGAGGCAGCCGCATGTGGGGACACACTGGGCAGTGCACGGCCGCCACGCCGCCGGCCTCATGCTCCTAGTGCTCCCACCCATCTCAGTAAACAAGTCCCGGGAACAGAGATCTGAGTCATCCACCAGCTCAAAAACACCCAAACATGGTCATGGCCAAGCAGCAGCTCCTCCGTGGGCCAGAGCCCGGCGGGCCAGGCGCAGAAGTGCATCAGTGGTGCGGTGCCTGGGCACAGTGGGGTTCCGCGGGACCCTGCAGTGAGGATGCAGCAGCCCTTCCCGGGACACATCCAGACAGAGTCATCAGTGGGACAGCCAGAGGCTTGAGGCTCTCTGTCATCCCATGGCTGTGACGTGCCCAGCTGGGCACAAACCAGGACGGCCCATTCCTGCCAGCGCTGCTGCCGCACACAGCCCCAGGCATGTGGTGTGCATCAGCCCCTGCAATGCCAGTGGCACCTTTTGAATCTGCTCCCTGTCCACGGAAGGATATGACAGACATAGGAATGTTACCTCTATGGCAAACACCTAAAGAGACCAGTTTAAATAAAAAAATAAGTCCTATTCTGCATGACTACGTTCAGCAGCAGTACAACACTGCTGGGGACGGAAGCTTTTTGCGTGTCCCAAGGCACCTCGACCTGGAGACCCAGAGTTCACAGGGTCAGAGCAAGGTAGGAGTGGGTCCAGAGTGGGATCCAGCTGGCTGTCTCCACCTTCTAAAAATACAGGGCACAGCACGTCTCGCCTTTCAGCCGAGGGGCCCTCCCCACCAGACTCCTTCCATGCCAATGAGGCATCATCTGTGGGATCTGTTAGACCTGAAAATTGGGAGATTCCCAAAAGAAACAGTTCACAGAAGCACTCTTCTGTGAAGTGCCTCTTTCCAGGTTTACAGTTCATTAAAAATAATCAGTCCTGCCTGATGCAAAAATTAAGCTTGAAACAAGAAGAAAATGTTTTGTATTTGATGTGTCTGGGAGGTGATCCTTCCTGGAAGTGGTTTGGGCTGGAAAGCCCCTTCAACTTCTTCCTCAGCCTGCCCAGGCCCCAGTGCCTTGGACATGTGTTCCCCACTTCCACATGGTCTCTCACCAAGACATCTGGATGGGATGAGGGGGATTTAGGTGAGGCGGATTTTGAGGGCTGCGGACCCAGCTCCAGAAAATTCCCTGGAGGAGATTGCCCTGTGCTGCTCACAGCTGGTGCCAGAAGAAAGGTGAGCAGAGCCAGGCTGAGCAGGGCAACTTGCAAGCTCATGGGAGGAGGAGGAAGCTGAAGGCTGAGCCCTGGCAGCGTAACCTGCCAGTGATGGGACCATCCCAGGATTGGGATGCAGTGAGATAGGCTGGAAGCAGGGGTACCAGACCAGCCTCAGGGTTTGTGGTTCTTACCTCAACCTTCCCCATGAGCTTTCCACCTCCATCTGTCCTGTTGCCCTGTGGAGGTAGGAAGGGAAAGGCATTTTTGGCCTGGTGCCCACTTGTCACTGTGATGGGAGCAGCAGGCAGAGAGCAGATGTGCTTGTACAGAGCACTGTGCCTGGCTGCTGGCACCCAGCTCCTGGATGCCACAGGGCTGAGCACACTGTGGTGACTGGCCTGTGGCTGGGGGGTCGAATGGCCAGAGACCTCCAAGCTCTCTCTGGGCCATGAAGCCCTCTCACCTTCCCACCCCCAGCTGCTGGCCCCTCTTGGCCACGGGGGCTGAGCTGAAATGTGGTAGTGGCAGGGGGAAGGGGCTGGTTCTTCAGCCCTAGGCAGAAGTTGGTGACCCCAAGCCATGGGGCACAGATGCAGCCCAAGGGTGGGCACACTGGCTGCCAGATCCAGGCCCTGGTTAGACACCTACCTCCTGGAGGGGCATTTTGTCTTCTTGCCTGATTTCCTGCAGCCCTGGAAGGTCTTTCCTGGCCCCAAGCTAGTGCCTGGATTAATTAGTATTGTGGCATTCCCATGCTGCAGCAGTGCTGTTCGCAGCAGCCTCTGGCTGCCTGATTGCGCCCAGCATGTGTGCAGAGTGACCCTTGCCCCTGCCCTGGCCAGCTCTGCCATGGTGCCTGTGGGTCACCTGCCAGCAGAGCTTTTGTGGGGGGCAGACAGAGGGGAGCAGAGCCAGGCCAAAGCTGTTAAAATGACATGTTCCTTCTCTGTTTCCCCAATACAGGAATTCTGAGAGGTCACAGCCTCAGTGGTTCAGGTACTGCTGGGATGCCCCACACAGCCGAGGCACAGGGTCTCTGTGCGTGCTCACGTCCCCACACACATGCTCCTTGCCCTAGGCATGGTGCTGCAGCCACGCAGGACTGCGTGGATTGCAGGCAGACCTGCTGCTGCCACAAACCCCTTAGCATAATCCAGGCCTGGCTTGAAGCAGGGATTTGCTCCTGGGCTGAGAAGGACCTTCCTCCACTCTGTGCAGTGATACGGTGGCATTCGGCAGGAGAGGTGTGAGCTCTGTCACAGCTGCATTGGACATGGCAAGACACAGCTGGGGCTGCCAGAAATGCTGGAGGGTGCTCTTGGGGTGCCCAACCCTGCCAGAAAAGGGAGCAGCCCTGCTCCACCATGGCATCCTGAAGGAAGCAGGCAGCTGGGAGCAGAGCAGGAGGGATGGGTGCCTTCGCTGGGTGCAGGTTGTCAGTGCTGGGTGTCTGTGGGTGCTGGGTGCTTCTCTAAGTGTAAAATTATAGAAGAGAGAGCAGTTAGAGGAAGCTGGGGAGTGTTTCCCTTTGTCCAGGACAGCTGGTAAGCTTTTGGGTAATGTTGGCTCCCAGGCACTGCTCCACTACCCCAGGAGTTCCGGCACCCCTGTTTCACTACCTAGTAGAGCTGGGGGCTCCAGAACCCCTCCAGGACCTGGAGGTTGAGAATGATCAGGTGACATGGAGGGAGAGAGGTGGGCAGCATCCCTGCTTCGACTTCCCGAAGGAGCAAAGCCCAGGCACTGCCAGCTGGGCTGGGCTCCAGCACTTTGGGCTTAGCTCTCCGGCAGCGCCAGCTCCGGCTGGAGAGGTGCTGGCACCAGACTGCTGTCCCAGGGTAATCCCCAGCTCTCTGCAGCCCACAGCCCAGACCTGCTTGCTGCTCCAACCCTTAATTCCCTAACAATCCCTCCATTAATAGTAGCCTTTTCTGGGGTGGGAGGAGAGCTGGAAAGCCACGTGGGCCTGACCCATGAGCAGGGCATCTGCCCTGGCAGTGGCAGAGTTTTGAGCAGTGACACCCGCTCTGGCTGTACCCCAAATGACAACACGCCAGCCCCTAGGGACAGAGTGAGCCGGTCCCTGGCAGGGACTGACCTGGGGAAGAGGCACAGCCCTGGGATCAGCAAGGAGCTTTGGAGCAGCCAGCTCGCCTCCAGACCCATCTGTCTTCTTCTGCAGGCAATAGAGCACAGTCCTGGACTGTGGGCCCCTGGAGGGAGGGGCAGACTGCTGTGGATGCCCTCAGAGAGGGACAGACTGCATTGGCTAAGGCGCTTCCTGCCCTGGGGCATCACTTTCCCACTGCAATGACAATGACGATGGCAGCAGTGATGCAACGGCAGTCACCAGTAGCTGTTGCTGTTATTGTAATCACAATAATAACAACAATAATTACCCATCTGAGGAGCCTGCAGCCTCTGCTGCTCAGTGCTTTGCCATTCAGGCTCTTTGCCTGGGTCCTTGCCCTGCTCCCCTTGGTCCCTGAACCCCTGGGCTGTGGAGGGACCAGAATCTGGATGGTGTCAGCACCAAGGATTTATGCCCTATGTCTGCCACTGGACCAAGTTCCCGAAGAGCGGTTGCAGCAGCCAAACTGCTCACGCTCTGCTCCCTGCAGCACGGTCTTACCTGCACCCCTTGAGCCTTCAGCCACCCCAAAGGCTGCCTGGGGGACCATGAGGCTCTGGTCCCACTGAGCATGGAGCCAGGCATGTGCCTTAAAGCACGCGCGTGTGTATGTCAGTGCCATGGGTGCAGGGCTGCGTGCATGTCCCTGTGTGAGTGCAGTGTCCCACAGTGCTGGTGACACCAGGGCCAGCAGCAGCACCACCACTGCCATTGCAGTGGGCCAGGTGGCCCAAGCCCATGTCTCACATTTCCCCAGAGCTGCCCCTGCACCACTGGCCAACACAGGGACCCTGGTGTTTGTCTGAGCACTGTCCCACCCAGCCCAGGACACCTTTGGGTCTGTCTCCCTGGAGTTACACCCCAGAAGTTTTCTGCATCCTCCTGTTAGACAGCACATGTCCCTGCCACTGTCTGTCCATCTGTTTTGGGCTTGTGGGAGTGCAGCTCCTGTGCCCTGGGGTTACTGGCTCAGCCCACTCGAGGCTCCCCTCATTCCTGGCCATCAGTGCAGGCTGTGCTTGTGAGCCTTGCTTTGGCCCCTACAGTGTTCCTGTCCCTACTCCCCCCCAGCCACTCTGAGTACCTGTTACATGCTGGAACTGAGCTCTGGTGAGTGGAAGGGGGTGCTCAGAGAGGGAAGGCACCTGTCTCCCTCGTCCCAGCCCCATGGGGGCCCTGGCCCTGCCTGCCCATCTTCCCTGCCACTCCCTCTTTGTGCCTGGCCAGAGTGGTGGGAAGCTGAGGCAAGAAGGGCTTTGACATGCTGCTCTGCTTGGCGCCACAGCTTCTGGGCACAGCGGGCTGGCACCAGTGGGGGCCAGGCGGCAGCTTCAGAGGTGCCTCTGGCTTACATCCCAGCATGGTGCTGCCTTGTTTGTGCCTGGTGAGGCCGGGACAGTCCCCAGCACTTGGCTCCTGCTGGGATATGTTCCCAGTAAGGCTTATGGAGAGCAGCAGGGCCGGTGGAGGCAATGCCCTGGGAGATCAGGCCACGTGTTACACAAGAGAGCAGGTGCTGCCCGGGGATGGGGAGGGCATCGGGGGGACAGGGAGACCCTGGGGGTGGCCCAAGAGGCCGCACAACTACAAAGCCTCCGGCTCCTGCATCGCTGAAGCCATCCAGGAAATTGGTTTAATTGGGAGCCTCCATGGGAGGAAGCTGCTCCCAGCTGGAAGTCACGGCGGCCGACAGGCAGCCACAGTGCCCACGGTCCCTTCCTGCTGCCAAGCACAGGGCAGGGGCTGCTGCCGTGGCCGCGTGAGCACAGTCTAGGGTGCAGAGGCTGGTGCCCTGCTCTGGGGTCGGTGCTGGGATGGAGACAGCCTGGAGAGACCCAGGGCAAGCTCTCCTTTTCTCTTCTCTCTGCAGCTGTCCGTAGGCTGATGGAGCCCTTTCACACCAAGATGGGATGGCACTTGGACCTTACTGGGACAGAGACAAGGCCCTTCATGCCCTGTGCTCACACCCACTCGCCCTGCACAAGCCCCTGTGCAGTGCATTCACCCATGGGTGTTCCCAGCCTGGCATTCACCTCGCTGAGGGAGGCCAGACAGACAGCCCAGCCTGGACTCTGCCTTTGCCCCTGCCTTCCCTGAGCCTCGAACCTTCCACAGGCCAAAGGTTCCCTCCTGGAGAATGAATAACAGGCTGCTGGCAAGGCTGCGGCCACCAGCCCCACGCCTGGCAGTGGCCACCCCCTGACTGCCTTCCCACCGTGGGACCCTCTCCCCAGGGCACCAACCCAGCTGCAATGCCCCTGCCACCACATCACCTTTGTCACCCACAGCCCATGCTGTGGGGGGTTGGAGAGGAGGCCAGGGCAGCTAAGGGCCTCCAGCACCCACAGACAAACCTGCCTGCATCACTGTGGCTCAAGCACCCTTGGGGGCTTCTCCCAGGAGCACGGGGCTCTTCAAGAGCAGCAGCAGCTCTGCTGCGATGACACTTCTACTAGAGTTTGCTCATTAAAAATGGGGCCACGCTGATGTTCCATGTTCCAGAGCACCAGAATGCTCCCGGCAGGTCAGGAGTCCCATTTCACACCTCTAGGACCTTTGGGACAGGAAGTTTATCTGTTTGGCTCAGAAGTGGCCAAGGACCATCTTTAACTTTGCCAGTGTGTCTTCTGCTGTGGGCACAAAATAATTACCAGATTGACTGAGAGGAGAGTGCAGGAAGGTTGAGGGGGAAGTTTCTCCAGGGGTGGAGGAGAAAGACTGGAAGTGTTGTGCTGCTTTGCACTGTGCAAGTACAAACAGAGCCCACCCATCCTCCAGAAGAACAGTGGCTTCTTGCAGCCCGCCTCTTGCTATGTCTTCCAAGCCCTGGGTACCCCTGGTGTCTGCTGCTGTGAGCCCTTCACCTGAGGTCCCCTTCTCTGAAATACCAGGGAGGATCCACAGCAAAAAGGAAAGACCAAAAATCACTCCAGCTTGTGATCCCAGAGCTGGGAGATCTCCTGCCACGAAGACAACCCCCAGCCCTATGGGGTTACAGCTGCCGGCTGCAGCAGGCCGGGCCCAGGCAGGGCGGCGTGGGGCAGAGGAGGGCTCAGACACAACAAATACATTTGACTACTGTGTGGCACAACCAGCCGGAGTGATCTCTTGCCAGGGCCCTGATCTCCGGTGCAGCGGCCCGTGACCCCTCCGGTGGCAGGGGCCAGCATCTCCAGTGGGAGCAGAGGGGCCATCACAGCTGACCCACAGTGGCGATGAGATCTTGATTTTGCAGGGGCAGGGAGGGGGTTGGGGCCTTCTGGGGTTCTGGTTTGTCCCGCTGCAGCAGACCACCAGCTGGCAGTGGGGTGGCCCCGCATACCTTGGCTATGTCAGCAAAAAGCTGTGCAGACATTGTCGGGACCTGGCACCATGCCCTGGCCAGCACAGCCAGTGTTTGCTTGGGGATGTCATTCCTGCTCTGTTACTGTCCTGGTGGCTCTTGGGTAACCTCCATCCTGGGTAATCATTGACTGGGCTGGGAAGGCTGGCAGGAGAGACCGCAAATACCAGGGAGACCCGAGTGCTGAGCTCAGGGGAAAATGTCCATGTCAGTGTCTGGAAACAGTGTAAGCCTGGCAGAGGGGTGCCCCAATGTCACTCACACCAAAGTCACCAGCTGCCTGTCCCTGCCTCAGCACGGCCTGCAGGCAGCCCTGTGCTCAAGTGGCAGTGGGATGTGGAGGAATAGGATGGAGAGCTCAGCTTTGCCATGGGTGCAGGTCAACCCTTGTCCCTCTGTTCTGCCCTCTGTTCTGGGGGCCAGGCAGTGTGGGCAGCTGCCTCTGCAGGCAGGGCACCAGGCAGGGAGCTGGGGACTGAGACAGGCCATGGGCAGCCCCCAGGGGGTCAGGTCCAAGCCACAGGACAAGCCACTCATTCACAGAGCCTTCTCCAATGGAGACAACCCCTTCCTGACTTGTGTCCTCTTGTAAGTCCCGGCAAAGTCTGCAGCCTGGCGCCCGGATTTCCCACACTGATTTTCCTGGGGATTATGCTGTTTCTAATGATCAATTAAAGCAAATTGGCCAGGTCCCCCAGGCCCCTAAATCCCCGTTAATCCCTGGCACCTTCTATAATGCCAAGTGCTCATTCATTAAGTGGCAGTCCCATGGGGAAGTGTTTGCTCCAAGTGTGGCTCTTCCCACATGAAACCTTCCGGGTCTGGTTTGTCTGGGTTCGAGAACTTGCTGTTTCTAATTGAGTTGTTTATCCTGGTGCTGTTTGCTCTGAACCAATCTCCCTTTCTTGGCTGGAATGAGGAAGTTCACTTTCTCAGGAACATTTTACTGCTTAGCTGCCTCCTTATCGCCACTAATGATCCCATTAACCTCGTAAGAGCTGTCGCACTGGCTCTGGCATGGACAGGCAGGAGGCATCTCAGGTTGTTTGTGTCTTTTGCACTCTTGTCACCCTCCTGTATGACCCAGCTGTTTTCCACCTGCCTCAGCAACTTTTGTCTTTGGTGCTGTCATTTGACATTATCTCCTGTTTTTCCCTAACACAATCCTACACACTCCATCCCCTTCCCTCCTCTCTCCTCCTCTAAGCTTGTCTCTTTGGGGCTGTTTGACCTTGTTTCTACCTGGGAAGCTGAAGTCCTTTTGCCACAGCAGGTCCCACAGCTGTCCCAGCCCAGGGAAGTGTCTATGCAGAGGATTACACACAAAGCCACCTCACCACGGGTGCAAAGCTGTGGCTCCCTGTGTGCTGACCCATGGCAGAATGTGGGCAGATGGCTCCTCACTGGGCTCCCCTTTCTCCAGCTGGGTGGGGATGAAAGGGCAGCCAGCATGTCTAGCTCCCAGAAGCATGACACCCCTGTGCCACAGGCAGGGACCTGCAGGGACAGCTGGACCCAGCCAGACTAAAGAGTCATAGAATCATAGGATCCCAGAATGGTTTGAGTTGGAAGAGACCTCTAAAGGTCATCTATTCCACCCTCTTGCCATGGGCAGGGACACCTTCCACTATCCCAGGTTGCTTCAAGGTTGGTCCAACCTGGCCTTGAGCACTTCCAGGGATTCAGGGGCAGCCACAGCTTCTCTGGGAAACCTGTGCCAGGGCCTCACCATCTTCATAGTAAAAAACTCCTTTCCTATATCCAATCTAACTCTGTCCCCCTTGTCCTATTGCAACAGGCCCTGCTGACAGGTTTTCCCCCCCACAGAACTTGACCAGGCTGGGGACACAGCTGCAGCCCATAGGCCACAAAACATGGCATTATTTTAATTTTTTCCAATGGGAAAACTCATCCTGCAGCACAGGAGGATGCAGGAAGGATACCTGAGGATTGAGAGAATGAGCCAGCTGCTGCCCTTAGGCATCCCCAGCAGTACTCAGGGCAGGCAGAGGTGCTGTGCCAAGGGCAGCTGGTGGCGGTGAGGTCTCGGCAGGAGTGCGGTGCACCCTGTGCGCCCAGCACACTGGGGCGGCTGCCGTCTCGCTGCCAGGTGACTGCCTACTGTTTGTTTCACTTCCTGATACCAACAAATGCCTGTGGCTGGGTGTCAGGGCAGGGTGCCGGGGACACAAACCGCCAGGGAACACTGCGTACCCATCCGAGCAGCCCTGCCCCGGCCCCCACCCTGACACCGAGCCCATGGCACACGCAGCCCCTGCCCTCTGTGGCCAGCTGGGCTTGCTCTGGGAGGTCCCCATCCCACTGGGGCTGTGGGGGGACAGGGGTTGGCAGTGCTCCTGGGAGGGGGGGACAGCCCCATGACCTGTCATGGGGCCAAAAGCCCTGAGGGGGCTGGCGGCTGGCACTGCTGGGTCCTGTCTCAGCCCTGAGTAGAGGGCACAGGCCTGGGCTGGCTCCCCAGTTATATAAGGATGGCACCAGGACAACAGCAGCCACTCCGCAAGGACTGCCTGTGCCGTTTTGGGATGTGCTGCCAGTACCCCGCAGGTGCCCGTGCCCGTGGGCTGACAGTGCTGGCAAAAGGGCACGGCTGCAGCGTGCCTGTGGTGGGCAGCCCTGCCAGCAGCTCCTGGCATGCACGTGTGCTAGGAACAGCTCCCTTCCTTCTGCCTGGGCCTGGGCCTGCCCAGGAGGACTGAGACCTCCTACCCAGCTGGGACTGCTTGGAGGCATGCTGGGGTCTCAGCCTGGCCTTACCGTGGAAAAACCCCCTTCCCAGGGGACGTGAACAGAGGGGAGACTGAGGCACGGCAGAAGGGTTGGTGATTTGGGGAAGGACACAGGCTAGACAAGGACCCTCAGCTCTGAGCCGCCTCTGGGCCCAAGTGCAGCCCCAAATGGGGTGCACCCCCTCTGCGCACCCCACCTGTCCTGCTGCGGGGGTTCTCGGGGGATGGGCTCTGCATCCTTGCCTTGTTGCTGGTGCATCCTCACGCTTGCATCTCTCCCTCTCCAGCTGCCCCAGATGGGGGGGTCCCAGTGCTCATGGAATGCTTGTGCAGGTGTGCTGGGAGGCTGCTGCACACAGAGCCCAAGAACCCTGGCTGCCTGTGTAGGCTCCAGCTTGTTCTTGCTCCCACCATGCACCAACCCCCGTGGCACCGAGCTGCAGCTTGCTCAGGGCTGGCACCACGGCTTGTGCCCCTCTCCAGTGGGAGCCTCCACTGTGCAGCACAGCTTCCCCTTCTGAGAGGGTCCCCAGGCCTGCAAGCGGCCCTGGGCAGCTGCGGTGGGCTGACCTGGATCCCTGGGGGTGCTGGGCACCAAGGACTGCGTGGAAAATCCCATGCATACATCTGTCTGCAAGGCTCCCGCGGGGCTGGGCTGGGCTGGGCTGGGACACGGTGTTCGGTTCGAGGAGCAGGGAGGCAGAGTCTTTGAGGCACAGGGAGGGATGTTACATAAGGTCCTTCTGCCTGGCTGGAGTGGAATCTCCCCAGGAGAACTCAGTGAAGGAGTGAGAACATGCAGGGCTGGGGGTGTCTCCCCTATATCCTGACCCTTGGGCAGACCCTCAAATCCTGCTGCCTTCCCTGTGCTGCTCCAAACCCCCTCCCAGGCTGCTGCTCACCTGTGCTCGATGCACTAAGCATCACCTACACGAGTTTCCCACCCTCTGCAACAACACGCAACTCCCAAGCTGAGCCAGTCGGGGTGGATCCAGGGCTGAGTTGGGGGACACTGGGGAGCCGAGGGGAGGCTGGGTGTGGGGTGCTGGGGTGCGTGTTAACCCCTGGGGCACCGTGGGGCAGCAGGGAGCTGGGGGCTCTGCAAGGGCCACCCTGTGCCATTGGCTGGCACCGTGTCACACCATGCTGTAGGACGGGAAAGGCTCTGCCTACCCGTGGGAGGAAGGCTGAGCTCTGAAGCAAGTGGTTTGGGGCGGGTGGTTGCAAGGAGCGGGTTTTGCCACTGCCTGTCCCTGTGTGCCTCTGTGCTGTGCAGAACCCCAAGGCTGTGGGGAGGGGACAGAGGATGGGGAGAGGCGGCAAACAGGACTCCCAACACCATCACTGCACCCCTTGAATGCAGCTGGATTGAGGGGTGCAATAAGAGCAAATGGGGCACAGAGCTCATTGCTGCAGGCCGAAGCTTCCCCAGCCAAGAAGGGCCAGAAGGATGGCCAGATCATTTCCCAGCACCCCCAACACCCACCGTAGTGGCCTGGCCAGTGCAAGCACAGCTGGATCCAGCTGCCCTGTGGAACAGCCCTTCCTGAAGCAGCTGCAAGCCTGAGAGGCTGGCAGCACAGGGTGCGTGTGTCCCACGGGCTGCTGCAGTGCCTGTGTGTGCAAGGGATGTGTATGTATGTGGTAGGGACGCCTGAACCTGTTTACACACACACAGGGAAATTCAGCACACACACATACTCACGAGATACACGTGTGTGCCCTTGCACTAGAGCACTTGCAGGGCTGCCTGCACAAGGCTGCTGTGGGGTCACTGTGCTGGGACAGACAGGACAGGGAGGCGAAAGCCACCCAATGATTTCAAGCCTCCGTGGCCTGTGTTTTGCTGTTTACCCGGCGTTTCCAGGGTGCCATCCACCCCCAGCTCCACTGTGACTCACACAGGGCTGGGGCTGAGCCGCCCTCACCACGGCAGAGACCTGAAACCATGTGGAGCTGTGCTGCTGCAGCACAGGGTATGGCCACCTACCTGCTCCCCTGGCCCCAGGCACTGCCAGCCCAGGGACGGCTCCAGATGGCCCAGGAGTTGTGTCCCGGTAGAAAACCCTGGTGGAGGATACTGCAGCTTGCTTCAAACATCCAGCCGGCCTAGGGCTCTGCACAAACACCTCCAGGCTTTACCCTGTAGTAGCCATCAGCAACCCCAGAGATGGAGGGTTTAAGGATTTTTTTGCCCTCCCTCACGTACCCCATGGGGTTGAATCAAAAGCTGGCTGTGCCCTAGAACAGGGTTGGGATATCCTCCGCCCCTGTCCAGCACTGTTCAGTCCAGATGACCCATCCTCTTACTCTCACATCATGTTTCGAGTTGGCCCAAAATGAAAAAAAAAACCAATCCAAAACTATCAATGATGGCTGTGAGAACAAAAACACCAGAGGAAGAGCAGAGCTGGGGGTACATACAGCTCCACACAGCCTGAGAAGAGCCTCCTCCCTGCTTGTGCCAAGTCTGCCCTGCACAGGTGTGACACAGGGGACAGAGACCAGCAGGTTCACAGCACTTTTCCCTACCACACGCCCAGCCCCTGGGAAAGAGCTGCCTGCTCACATCTCCAAAAACCCATCTTGGCTCAGCCATGGCCATCTAGGGGGGAACTGAAGCCCCCTACAAAGGTGGGGAGCTGCCAGGTTTTCCCAGCTGGGGAACAGCACCAGCCCAGTATCCTCACCAGTCCCATCCCAGCAAGTCCCAGCCTCTTCTCCAGTGCCATCACTCTCCCCGCTCTTCCCAGCCACAGACACAGTTTGGGGTGCAGGTATATATAAAAAGTAGAGTTTATTGCCATTTCTATCTAGATTTACACAACAGTGTCACCGCTTCTGACATCAAAAGCAATGTCCCATCACGTCCCAGAGAACAGGCCAGGGACAGAGGGGAGCCCAGGAGCACGGGCTGGCTCCTCCACCCAGTGGGATAGAGCACAGCCTGGCTTGTGGCTCTGCCCAGTGGTCAGTCCAGATCCTCCCAGCGTTGCCGCATGGTTCTGTCAGGTGGGATGCCAGAGAGGAGTGAATCTGTCCCCTCCTGGTGCCACTCGCAATAGTCAGCTGCCCACTGACAGCCGCTCACCATTCCAGTCTGCCTCCGAATGCCCCAGCTGTTCAGATGGGCACGGCTGGCCCAGAGCGGGCACTCCACAGCCTCAGAGGCACCTCTCATGCGCATGTTTATACACAGATACAGCTACAGAAGATGCCCAAACTAACAAAACAAGCTTTTTTTCCTTGTAATCCCCACACTGCTGTGCGTTCAGCCATGGACTACGCTGCAGCTGCCACCCCTGGTGCTGCTCAGTCTGGGTCGGGTTCCAGCAGGCTCCTGGGCGGCTTGCGGGACATTATCTGCTTCGCTCATGAAACATCGGTCTCCCTCCAATGTCAGGCTTTGCCAGAAAGAGACACCCCCCTGCAGAATGCAACCACGGCCTGGGGCTTGGCGTGCGCTCCTTCCAACCGCAGGTTACCATCATGGTGCCGAAGACTGCCCAGCTCTGCTCTTCAGCAGAGCCCAGGACAGGTCTCCTCCTGGCAGATCTCCTCCTGGCACCTGGTGGGCGGTTGGATGGGGAGGGGGGGTCAGCTGCCCCTGTCTTCCTTGCAGAAGAGCATCCTCATGAAGGAGACGGCCGCTGGCTCTGCGGGATGGCCAGGGCTGCCCAAGGGGCACGGCTCAGTGCCAGGGTCTGGCAGTCCTTCGTGTGAGATGAAGGCGGAAACGATTTTGCAGGAGATTAAGTAGAAAGAGTTCTGTGGCTCTGCCCACCCCGAGGACAGAGCCACCTTACACCGCAGAGCCCCCGGAGTGCTGGGCCGGGGCAGCCACCCCGGGGCTCTGCTCCTCAGGGCACAGCACCTCTGCTGGGAGCCGAGATTGGAACTTCTCCAGCTGCTCAGGGCTGGCCAGGGTCTTCAGGAGGCTGTTCTCACGCTCCAGCTGGGAGTTTTTCTCCAACAGTTCCTTGATTTGCTCTTTCAGGACCTCCACCTCCTCCCGCACAGCATACATCAGATGATTTTTCACAAGATCCTGCAAAAGGCCATGGAAGAGACCGATCAATGGAGAGTAATGCCCTGAGGGTTGCTCCCTCCCTTTCCCAAGTGCTGGGGAAAGTGCCAAATGCTGCAGAAGCTTTTCCCAAGGACTATCCCTCCCCACCCCAACCTTGGAACCCTGGCCAGGGCTTGGTGCTCACCCAGTATAGCTCTCTCAGCCGCCATCTCTCTGGTATCTCAGCATCCAGAAGCACCCTCCAGCCCCCTCCCCTGGCCCGGGCTTTGGGGGGCTGGAGTTCCCGAGCACCCAGGGAAGCCGGCTCGGTCAACCCCAGACCCCCAAAGTCCCCCTCCATGTCCACCCTCTCTCCCTGCGCACTGCGGAGTGGCTGGAGCCAATGAGCTTCGCGGCGGTCGCAGACAAAGAGCAGCTCTGCCTGGCAGCGGAATGGGGAGAGGGACCCCCCGCCCTGGGCAGAGCACCCACTCGGGAGCGGGAAGCCCACCCCCGGGCACAGCACCCGCGTGGTGACGGGGGAAGGTGCGGGGGGCGCGCAGCGCTGCAGCTCACCATCGCCTGCTCGATCTTGTTGTCGATGGCCACCACGCTGGCTCCGGAGGCGCTGGAAGAGAGCGGAGAGGCCGGGGGTCAGCACCGAACGCCTCCCTTCCACAGGGGTCCGTGCACCGCGACACCTCCCCCCCACCAGTGCATCGGGGCGTCCTCCTCCCCAAGGGAATTCATTAACCCAGGCACCGGTCGCGTGTGCCCTTCACTCCCGGAGCAGCAGTGCCCCCCCATCTCATCAATCGGGGGTCGCAGCGGGCCCCCCGGGCACCGGGACGCCCTTCCCCCGGGTCTCTGCGGCGAATGGCCGAGGCACCACGGCGCACCGGAGCTGCCCCTACCTGTTGTCGAGCTTCACGGAGACCACATCCCCCCCGAGCAGGGAGGAGAAGAAGGAGATGGAGAAGTTGTGGAGCTGGTAGACAGCCACCTCCATGGGGGACTGGTACATGCCGGTGCTCATGGCTGCGGGCGCAGGGACGCACACACTCACAAACGGAGCAAAACGCACTGCGGGGGCCNCCCCCCGTACTGCCCCCCGGTGCGGCACACTGCCCCTGGTAGTGCCCCCTCACCCCGTGTACTGCACCACTCTGCAGCCCCTCCGCCCCTTCCAGCTGAACCACAGCCCGGCACCGTCCCAGTGCAAGAACCCCGCGTTTCAGCACTGTGTCCCCCCTAATCTGCACCCCCACTCCACATCCCTTGTCTGTTGCAAGCACAGTCCTGGATCCCGCGGCACCCCCAGTACAACCCCCCACAGCCCACACGCCTCAGCATCCCCTTCCTGTGCTCCTGGGCACCCAGGATGGGGGTTCGGTGGGGGGGACGCAGGCACCTGCTTGGGGGCTAGCAGAAGGGGTGAACCCGGTCTGCATTTGGAGGTGCAGCCTGCAGGTCCCTCACAGTGAGGCCCCGTGACTGTGAAGCAGGGGCAGGAGGGAAAGGGGAACCATGGGCATTCAAAATAGAACCCGGGGTGCAAAATAGAAACGGGAGTGAAAAACAGAAACGGGCTGCTAAAAAAACCGGGGCGCATAACAGAAACGGGGGTGCAAAACAAACAGAAGCAGGAGTGACAAACAACAGAAATGAGAGCGGAAAAACAACCCAGGCGTAAAAAACAACCCCAGGAAGGGAAACGAAAACCTGCGTGCAGAGCAAACCCGGGGTGCAAAACCAACCCTGGGTACAGAACACGCCCCGAGGTTGCAGAACAACTGCGGGGTGCAGAATAAACCCGGGGTACAGAACAACACCCTCGGGGTGCAGAACAGCCCCTGGATACAGAACAAAGTGGAGGTAAAAAGCGAACTCGGGGTACAGAGCAAAACAACCCCAGCGTGCAGAGCCAACCCGCGGTGCAGAACAACAAATCTAGGGTGCAGAACAATGACCTTGTGCTGCAGAACAAATTCGGGGTACAGAACACGCACAGGGTGCAGAACAACAACCGCGGGATGCAGACCAAACCTGGGGTCCAGAACAAACTCGGGAGCACTAAACACCACCACCCCTGGGCTGCAGAACAGTCCCGGGGTACAGAACAAACCAGGAGTACAGAACAACCACACCCTCAGGGTGCGGAACAACGACCCCGGGGTGCCGAAGAAACCCGGAGTACAGAACCTTCCGGGCGCCCTCGGCGGCCCCGCCCGCCGTTGCATAACCCCGCACCGGCGGCGGCACCGGGCGGGGGGCCCCCCCGCGGGCACGGGCGGCACTGCAGGGGCTGGGCCGGGGGTGCACGGCCTGGGACGGGCCTGCCCGTGTTTGCATGGAGCGGCACCTCGGTGTGTGCACACGCGTGTGCAAGCCCCGGGGTCACGACGGGTCCTCCTCGCGTCCACAGAGCGACTTACACATAGAGCGAGTGGGTCTCCTCCGAGGGGTGGAAGCAGGGCCCCTAAAATGCCCCCCGCATCCCGGGGGCTGGGGTGGCACTGCCCATGCGGTGCTGCCCCCACTGCCCTTGGCCGCCCGCTTATCTCTGCCCTCTGGATCTGGACTTGGGGGAACTTAGCTCAGTGGCTGCCTGCTGCCCCTGACTCNGCGGCGGGCGCAGGGACGCACACCCTCACAAACGGAGCAAACCGCACTGCGGGGGCCCCTAGGCCGCCCCCGCTTATATCGGCGGCGCCCGCCCTGCGGGGAGGGGCGAACGCGGCCGGAACCGCCCGCCGCCCCGCAGCGCCGCGCCGGGGGCTGCGCCGGTACTGCCCCCCGGTACTGCCCCCCGGTACTGCCCACCGGTGCTGCCCACTGCCCCCCGTACTGCCCCCCGGT
>VXAD01008127.1:116637-172112 GCA_013399195.1 Dicrurus megarhynchus
CCATGGGCATTCAAAATAGAACCCGGGGTGCAAAATAGAAACGGGAGTGAAAAACAGAAACGGGCTGCTAAAAAAACCGGGGCGCATAACAGAAACGGGGGTGCAAAACAAACAGAAGCAGGAGTGACAAACAACAGAAATGAGAGCGGAAAAACAACCCAGGCGTAAAAAACAACCCCAGGAAGGGAAACGAAAACCTGCGTGCAGAGCAAACCCGGGGTGCAAAACCAACCCTGGGTACAGAACACGCCCCGAGGTTGCAGAACAACTGCGGGGTGCAGAATAAACCCGGGGTACAGAACAACACCCTCGGGGTGCAGAACAGCCCCTGGATACAGAACAAAGTGGAGGTAAAAAGCGAACTCGGGGTACAGAGCAAAACAACCCCAGCGTGCAGAGCCAACCCGCGGTGCAGAACAACAAATCTAGGGTGCAGAACAATGACCTTGTGCTGCAGAACAAATTCGGGGTACAGAACACGCACAGGGTGCAGAACAACAACCGCGGGATGCAGACCAAACCTGGGGTCCAGAACAAACTCGGGAGCACTAAACACCACCACCCCTGGGCTGCAGAACAGTCCCGGGGTACAGAACAAACCAGGAGTACAGAACAACCACACCCTCAGGGTGCGGAACAACGACCCCGGGGTGCCGAAGAAACCCGGAGTACAGAACCTTCCGGGCGCCCTCGGCGGCCCCGCCCGCCGTTGCATAACCCCGCACCGGCGGCGGCACCGGGCGGGGGGCCCCCCCGCGGGCACGGGCGGCACTGCAGGGGCTGGGCCGGGGGTGCACGGCCTGGGACGGGCCTGCCCGTGTTTGCATGGAGCGGCACCTCGGTGTGTGCACACGCGTGTGCAAGCCCCGGGGTCACGACGGGTCCTCCTCGCGTCCACAGAGCGACTTACACATAGAGCGAGTGGGTCTCCTCCGAGGGGTGGAAGCAGGGCCCCTAAAATGCCCCCCGCATCCCGGGGGCTGGGGTGGCACTGCCCATGCGGTGCTGCCCCCACTGCCCTTGGCCGCCCGCTTATCTCTGCCCTCTGGATCTGGACCTGGGGGAACTTAGCTCAGTGGCTGCCTGCTGCCCCTGACTCCAGGGGCTCATCACCCCTGCTGGCCATGGCGAGGCTGATGCTGGATGGCAGAGCCCAAACACGGCATAGTGGCCAAGAAAGCGTTAGTGCTGGCAGGGCATGTGCACCCCAGGGATGCTGCAAAGGACAACAAACCCAGCCCCAGTCCAGGGGGTACTGAATGTGCCTTGGCACTTGGCTGTTGGGAGAGGCCAAGCAGCCCTGACTAGTGGGTGTGCTGCTGTGCCCCTTCCTGAAGTGGGGAGGGGGAGCAGAGTGGAATTTCCCCATCAGAAAGGGAAACTGAGGCACAGTGCAGCACGGCTGCTGCTGGGAGCAAGACCTAGCCAGGCAGCTCTCCACAAATCGCAACCCCCTCCCAGGGCAGGGTGAGAATGCTGTGCTGCCTGTGGACCGCAGCCGGGCGTAAGCGGGTGCCCCGGGACATGCGGGTTTGATGTGGGGATGTGAGAAAGCCATTTTCTCCCTGGTGGGCCCATCTGGGACCTGTGGAGGGGATGATGCACATCCCCCTGTGTCAGCACTACTCCAGTCCATGCGACGCTGCTGAGCAGGGTGCTGGCACTGCAGAGTAGGCAGGGGTCTGTCCCCCAAGCCCTGGGGCTGGCCTGTGCTCCCCCCCTCACCCACACCAGGCCCTACTTACCAGTCCCTCCTTCTGAAGAGGCTCGGAGAGTACGGCGGTGGGAAGGCCATGCCACCCCGTGACCCCGTTCCAGCCGCTCTGTTCCCAGGGGCGATGCTGGCTCTGCCTGTGGCTGTGTCCCCCCAGCTTGCAGTGGCAGAGACAGCCTGGGTGTTGGCTGCACCCAGGGGCTCCAGCCACGGGGTAAACATGCTGGGGGATGACCTCAGCTGCACTCAATTGGCCCTTTCAAGGCCGATGGCCAGTGTGCCATCCCAAGCTGCGCGGGTGCCCCCCTCCTTGGGGAGATGAAAGGCCTCTGTGTG
This sequence comes from Dicrurus megarhynchus, assembly GCA_013399195.1. Classification (NCBI taxonomy): domain Eukaryota; kingdom Metazoa; phylum Chordata; class Aves; order Passeriformes; family Dicruridae; genus Dicrurus; species Dicrurus megarhynchus. Next base: position 118,688 of record VXAD01008127.1, read on the forward strand.
CACTTGTCCCCAGAGTGGCTGGTGGTGGGCTTGGTGGCAGCCCCCGGGACACAGCTTTGTCCCCTTGCTGGGACAAGTCCAGACCACCCACACCAGGGGTCCCTTGACTCAGTTTTCCACTGCAGCTCATGAAGCGTGCTGGTTTCACTGCGGAGAAGACAGAAGAGATGGGGAGAGCATTTTCTCCCACAGCTGTGCCACCTTCTGTCTTCTGCAGAGAGGTATCAGCAACAGGGAGATGGTGTGGGCAGACCCCAGCCTGCCCCCAGCCCTGGCAGCTGTGCCTGTTTTCCCACCTCCTGTGATCTGGCCCTCTGAGTCGTGGCTCAGCCTCCTTCCCAAAGGAAGCCCTAAATCATTAATGGCAGGGACCAAGGGCTCCAGAATGGGCAGACCAGAGCCTGGCTGGTGGTCCTTGTCTCACAGCTTGAGGTTCCCAGTCCCTGCCTGTTACCTTTCTGATGCAGCACTCAGGCACCAAGGACCGAGGAAAAAACTACAGAGTTCTGCAGCTGCTGGAGTGAAGCTGGAAAATGCTTTTGGGGGAGATTGCTTCAGCTCTGCCACCTCCAATATTTTTCCCATGGAGCTGGGTCTATGGCAAAAATAAACTGGAGTAAGTCACTGATTTCCCTGCAGTCTCCCAGGCTCTTTCCACCCAGCCCTGCCCACATCACTGCTCAGGGCATGGGCTCCTCAGTCTGAGGCTGGGCAGGATGCTGTCAGCCTTTGAGGGTCCATAGCGAGGGATGCTCTGGAGGGATGAAGAAGCAGAAGTTTCTTTCCTGGCACTCAGTAAATGAGGCATCCCTACGCAGCCCGTGGCCAGGGCAGGTCAGGCTGGGAAGGGGGCTGCAGCCCCCTCGCAGCCCCACACCCTCACGTGGGGACGGGGCTCCTGAGCGTTCCTCCGGGTGCACACACCCACGGCACACCTTGCAGCCCCTACAAGCGAGTCCTGCCTGCACACGCGCGGGCACACACAGCACGCCCACACCCCCTGCATACACATGTGTGTTTGCAGCCCACACGAGCGTGTGCCCTGCACACGGGGGCACACCCTGCACATGCATGTGCACATCGGTGCGCCCTGCTCACACACGTGTGCAAGCACATTAGTTTAGTACCTGGAGGTGACGATCTTGGGGGTCGTTTCCAACCTGAATTCCTCTGTGACCCTGTGACACACACTCCGTGTGCCAAACAAATGCTGCTGTTCCTCCTGCAGATGCACGAGCGCTGCCGGCACCCCCTGCACACGCTGCCCTGACCAACAGCTGACGCACGGCCCTGCCTGCACCCCTGCGTCAGCGGCACGGTGCAGGGCAGCTCCGCGTGCCCCCGCATAGCGGGAGGGCACCCCCAGCCCACGGGTATCACCTGCAGCCCTGCTGGCACCTCCACAGTGGGAGCGGCAGCTCCCAGCTCTGCTGGATCCTGCTTTGTGCCAGCTCTCCCCAGGAGCCCCTCTGAGCTGCCCCAATGCCCCCACAGCAGCAGGGTCCTACATGGGGCTCCAGCTGCACCCCAAGTGGTGGGGGGGCCCCTTTCCTAGCACACCACGGCCCTGCCTCCTCTCCCACCACCTGCTCCTGCTCTTCCAAGCAGAGCAGGGTGGGCAACACAGCACCTTGCTCTTCCTAAAGAGGAGGGCGCCATGGACGCAGTTACCCTATGGCACCAGAGGCCACAGTGATGGGCGCTTGGAGCAGGCTGGGCAAGAGGGGCCAGTGCTGTGAACTGCATCCCCGAGGCAGCAGCATGGCAGCTCCTGCATCTATACACAGTGACAGGAGGTTCATCAGGCCAGGCCCGGCTCGTGCCTGTGGTTATTTTGGTAACAGCGACAGCAGCCGCAATACAGGCTAATTGTGACACTAATTGTTGTGCTCTCTGGGGAAAAAAAAGCACCCGTGGCTGTCATCGATCAGTGAGGAGAGGTGGTGACACCAGCCAATGATGATATCACCCCAGCAGTGGCCCTGCAGGACACCCCAAAGCTGCCAGCAGCCCCTCAGCCCTTACACAGCCTGTGCCTCAGCCCAGAAGATGCCAGCCTCCCTACTGGGTGACATTAAGTGACAACCCCCTCCTCAGCAATGGGACTTGGAGTTCTGCAGCCCCAACAGGGCTCTGCCAGGCTGGAGCAAGGGGAGATAGGGAGCAGGATGAGGGGATTATCTCTCGCTGCCTGGCATCCCATACCTGCACAGTGCTGTGGGTCAGGGGACATGCCCTCTCCCCACAGCCCCGGGGACAAGACGTGCTGTTGTACTGAGCCCTGTGTGTTGGACCTGCATCAGGCACTGCAGTGCCACACACCAGAGGATGCTCCTGTCCTGGCAGCGGCTGATGGAGCTGGAGGGGTGGTTGGGGCTTCAGGAGCAGCCCTGGCTCCCCAGACTTGGCTCTCCCCCTGCTCCAGGCTGTGCTCACAGCTCCGTGGCAGCGTTCCTGGCTTGCTCTCTCCCAAGGACTCAGCTCAATGGGAGGAAGGCCCTTCAGAGGGTCTGAGGCGTGGGAAATGTTTATAGCCTGGCCTCAGAGACACTGGAGAGCAAACTGGGAAAGGCACAGAGCCAAGGCTGCCCAGGCTGCTCTGCAGAGCCAGATCTCCCGCTCCAAGGGTCAGAGCAGACTGGGAGAGGAAAAGCTACTGCTTGCAAACACACAGCTAAGAAAACTCTGCCTGTCACAGCCCAAAGTCCTGCAACTGTATTGGTGCCAGCCAAGGGACTGGGGATGCCAGCGCCAGGGCATCCTAGCTGTGCCCTGCAGGAACAGAGGGAAGTGTGGCTGGGGACACTGGTGATGGCTGGGGCCTGTGGGAGACTATGGCAGGAAGGGCTGGGTCTGGGACAGGGCTGAGGAGCTCCAGGTCTTGTCCAGCAGCTCTGTCCTGGTTCTGGGAAAGAAGAGGTAATGCCAGGGGCTGCCCACGGGCAAACAGGTAGCTGGGTCATCTGCCATGCCAATCCCAGCATCCTGAAGAGCAACTGCTTGCCCTATGGCACTGGTATGGGGCTGTTGTGCCAGTCCCAAGGGCTGCAGGCCTAGCACTGCCGGAGCACACCAGTTGTCCAGATCTTGGTTTCCTCCTCCTGGAGATTCCCTGGCTGAGCTGCTCCTTGAGGCCTGGCACTACCCCCCTGCTCAGCTGGTGCCTTCCAGGAGCTGTGTGGGACATGCAGAAGCCTCATGCAACCAAGAGCCCTGTGACATGGGGACCCAGGTCATGCTCATCAGAGCCTTGGAGGGGTCCTAAATCGCCCAACCCAGGGCATGTGCTGCTCCAGAGCAGAGGGTAACTACTCCTGGACACACCTGGAAGTGCCTAGGTAGGGATGCATCCCCTGCCTGCAGAGTCGGTGCTGCTGGCCTTGCCTGGTCCCAGTTCCAAGCCAGGAGACACCAGAGTCATGTGTGGCCTGCACAGAGGTGGTGATCTCTGCCGTGCTGGGGAAGCCCAGGGAGGGTTTCAGTGAGGGAAGGCTGGAGGGGAACATGTCCTCCTTCCCTTCATGCCCAGTGGAGGCAAAGTGAGCTCTGTGTCCATGGGCAGGGGACACAGGTGACCCACCCCGCGAGGCAGCAGGCATGGGCAGGGATTGTGGTGTGGAGACTCCTCCAACCTGTCAGGCTGGAGGCAGTGTGGGGTGGTGGAGGGAGCCCTGGCAGGCTCCTGTGTCCAGCTGTGGGGCTGCCTGCTTCCTCCGATAAAGGTACTTGGCTGTACTCCCAGTTCTGTTTTTTTCTAGCATGCGAGTGCACACCCTTGAGCCAGCCTGCTGAGAGCTGCAATTTTTCTTTAACTTTGTCACCAGACCCTCTTCTTCCTCCTTTGCCCCTAGTAGCTGTTGCCTCCCAGCAGTAGTGTGAGGAGGGGAGGTCAGAGAGGACCCAGGTCCAGCCAAGTCCTTCTCACCATGTAGGAAGCCCCCAGAGTCATGGCTTCCCCAGGCATGCTGGCGTAGGAGAGGAAGAGGAAAAAGGGCTCATTTGGTTGTTACCAGCCCTGGATCATGCGGCCAAACATCCCACCTTGCTGGTGTTTGTCAACACCAGCCCCATGCTGCCTCCAACCCAGTGCGGGCACCCCAGTGGGTGCCCTGCCAGGGGCCGTGGGGCACCCTCGCACCTCACTGCTCCCCCCAAAGGGTCCCACAGCTGCCGAACACTGAGGTGAGGGTGCCAGGTACGGCACAGCTCAGTGAAAACCCTGCAGCTTTCTCTGAGCATCATGGCTGCCTGTTGGGGGAGTGCAGCTAACCCCCACCATGCTACCTGCTCCCATGGACCAGGGATGCCCAGCCCCAGGGACGACGGCAGGCCGAACCCTTGGCAGAGCTTTAATCCACAAATCTGTCCGCAGAGCAAAGCGTTTCACACCCACGGGCCAGGGCTGGAGTCCTGTCATTGAACTCGCTGTTATCGCCTCCTGGTTACCCGCGCCCTGCCCCGGGGCTCCTGCCAGCCATGGCTCTGAACTCCAGAACTGTCCTTGCTTCTTAGCTTACTGTGTCATCCTGGACAGCCCCAGCTGGATCACCCCCAGATCCTGGCTGCCCTTTCCTGGTCCAGTTTCAGGGGAGTGGGGATGGAGCATAGGTGGTTGCGACACCGAAGGGACCCCCCGCAGCACGAGGGCCGCGCAGCGCCCTCGAACCCCAGAGCAGGTGGGCAGGGGACTGCCAGCCTGGGTTCTGCCTCCCCCATCCCCTCCCCCAGCTTTGCAGGGATCCCCAGCCCGAGAGAGGAACCCCAAAGTAGGGCCTCTGGCATCCTCCAAAAACAAACCCAGGCCGCTTTTCAGGCAGGAGCGGGCGCTCCGGAGCCCTGCTGGGCGCTGGCAGCTGCTGCCCTGCGGCGTGCGGGAGTGCCCGCTCGCTAATTGGGAGGCAGCTCGTTATGTAATGAGGACGGAGGCAGGGGAGCTGCGAGAGCTGTGCAGCGCACCCCACGCTACCCAAATCTGCTCTTCCAGCCCTGAATAAGCCCTGTTTATGGAACCCCTCAAGCACTTCACTGGTCCCTTTCACAGGTCCTGGTGCTCTCCTGCCTGGCTGAATGCTTGGGGGGAGCCCCAGCAAGAGCCCCAGCAGCCCCACAATGTCCGAGGGACAGCTGGACCCCGTTGGGGGTGCGAAGCCCGGACAGACCAGACCCGGCGGGGGCCGGGGGCAGAGGAGCTGCGCTCGGCTGGAGCATGAGCCAGCACCCGCAGCAGGTCAGGCAAGGACATGTAGGGCGGCATAGCTTCAGCAGAGCCGGTTATTAATACCCCGCCTGGCCTTTGCAAGGAATCCCGGGCATTTCAAATCAGGGACCTTCGCTGAAACCCTGCCGTCCCTGACATTTCAGAACAATAACAACGTGAAAGACAATCGGTTGCTGGCAGGATGTATACCTGTGGTGCTGCCATGGCTCTCTGTGTGCCCGACCTCAGCAGCCAGCCCTCACCTCGCTTATGCCAACCCTTGGGGACAACCTGAGACCATCCCCTGCCTCCAAACCACCTGGAGCAGTCCTGCTCCATTTCACAGGCATATCACTGTGCTGGTCTCACTTAAGGACATGGAAATGTCTTGTCCTGCCCCAAGGCATCTGCCACCCTCTGCCAATCCGGCTGCCATCCCCGGGGAATTGCGGGTGGGGCTGGCAAAGACTGGATCCCACCCTGATCCTGGAGTCTGGAGAGCCTAGAGTTTCTTCTCTGCTGCCAGAGTCATTCTGCAGCAAAAGCCCCCTCAAATAAATATATTTATATATATATATAACTCAGCACACAGACAGAGGATGATCTCCTGTCCCAAAGCCAGCCATGTGCAGCACCTGGATAAATATAACTCAGAGCTCATTTGCAAAGCATCGGGATGGGTTGTAGCCTCTCTCGCCTCTCCAGCCCTCTTCCCTGACACGCACCCTGGGGTAAAATTGGAGATGATGATCTCAGAAGTCTTTTCCAACCTAAAGGGTTCTGTGATTCTCTGCCCTCTACCAAGAGGGTCTCAGTCCTTCCCAAGGGCAGCATCCACCTAGAGACTCACTCGCCTTGGCAGTCCACATAAAGCTCACGGACCCATGCATGGTCACGTCCCCTGGGCACACACACAGCTGCCAGGCTCTGACAACATATATCCCAAACCCTTCCAAGCCCTTTGGTCCCATGCAGGTCACGGTGCTCCCCCAAAGTACAGAGTCAGCTTTAACCCTCTTTGTGCTGGGCAGTGGCCAGGGAGGTGGTGTTGGGTCCCAGCAGAGACCATCCAGGATCAGGCCATGTCTCACCAGGACAGGAAAGTGTGGTGCTGGAGGGAGGGGGCATGATGCTGGGATCAGGGCAGACCCCTACAGCCTCCTTCAGCTCAACCTCTTCCTCATCTTTACAGTTCAAAGCTGGAAAAAAATCCTGGCCAGCCTTTTCCCCATAGGGCCATGCTGTCATCCCTGCCTGACCCTGGGACACCTACTTCTGCCTGTGCAGAGCCAAGTGCCTGCCCTAGCAGATGGGTAGTGCTGGTGAATCCCCAGGGAACCAAGAGGACAGGCTCCTGAGAAGCTGATGTTGGCATCACCAGACTGGCTCAGCTGTGCCAGCCCCCTTGGCCACAGCCTTGTGGTCAGGGGCAAATGGTTCCCACCTAAGGGGCTGGAGGGGCTGAGCAGGGCTCTCCTGTGCTTCAGAGAATGTTGGGAATATCCTTCTGGAGGGAGCTGGGTCTTGCAGGAGCAGGCAGGGACAGGCCTGGTGCATGGTGTGGCACACGCTGCTTCCAGCCCTGCCGAGCCGCGCTGAACCCAGTGTGCTGTGGCAGAGCCCCTGTGAGCCTGGTCTGCAGGGACATGGCCCCCAAGTCTGCTGGGTCATGGGGTGGGGGTCCCAAGGTGTTGGGATGCCCATGATGGAGACCACAGCAGGCTCAGCCAGCTGCCTGCCTGACATCTTCCCGACGGTGGGAGGATTTGGGTACACCAAGGTCGGCACCTCCCAGCAGTACAAGCTACTCCTGCCACTGAAACAAAATCTCCCCAGCACATCAGTGGTGTGCAGGGCTTGCAACCAACACTGCAGGCCACAGGTCAGGCCATGTGCAGCTCTGTCCTGCGGGAGCAAGGCAAAGAAAGCCCTGGTGCGTGGTTCTGGAGGGCAGGGGGGCTCTCCTGGCCCCCTCCCTGGCCGAGTTGTCCCAGGGCCAGAAGGAGAAGAGTAGGACAGCTCAGTCTCACACCCACACCTCTCTCACACCCACGCATGGCCCCTCCCCCCATCAATGTGTCCTTGTTGCTCCAGCCCACTCGACCAGCTGGAATGCTTGCCCTGGCCCTGCCACCCCAGGATGCCCTTTATGCCCTGGCTCCCCTCCTCCTGCATTGCTGCTGCAAAGTGACACCCGACAGACGGGAACAAGTGGTGCTGTGACACAAATGCCACCCTGGTACTGCTGCCCAGGCAGCTCTTGCTTGCTGGCCTGACCTTACAGTGGGAAAGGCTGTGCTGCCCTGCTTTGCCCAAATTCATGCTTCCCCTAACCACTCACATAGAGCTTCCCTGCCTTCCTGTGACTCCCCTGGCTTGCCCAGGCCTGGGAGAAGGTGGCCCCCAGCTCCTTTCATGGCTCAGACCAAAGGATGGGTCACTGCCCACCCCGTTGGATGGAGCAGCAGGTCTGGCAGTGCCTGCAGACGATCTGGCTATGCAGAGGTGTCCCCCTCAGAGCCCAAAGCAGGATGGGCACAGGCTGGCCAGGCTTCCAGGTGTTGCCCAGGAGAGGCTGGGCAGGAGTGCTGGCATGGCTGGCCAATGTGGGCAAGCAGGCTGGCACGTACCTCCTCTCCCCACACAGAGCCAGGCAGGGCCCGCTCCGATCATGTGCCAGCACACACCCGGGGTGCTGCTTCCCCCGCAGCGCCGACCTCCTCCCACACCACCAGCTCCCCTCACCCCCTGGCCCAGGGAAAGGTGCCATGTGGCCATGGGCCTCTCTCACACTCAATTGGGCTTGTGTCTGGCTCTGGGATGAGCAATCTTGGGATAACATTGGCATTACAGAGAGATGGCAAAGACCTTTCTGCCCACTTCGTTGGCACCTGCAGGGAGAAGGTGTGCCCAGCCAGGGTGGTGGCAGCTGTCCTCCCTATACATGGTGCTTCCATGTGAGCTTCATCCCTTGGCACTGCTGAGATCTCCCTGGAGAGCAGTTTGTGATGCCCTGTGTGGGGACATGGCAGGAGAAGCCCTTTCCACACAGGATCCTGTGCACTCCTGGAACAGCAGGGCTTTCTGCAGGAGCATCAGCCCTGGAGGCGATTGGTCCAGAGCATCCCTTCCTTGTGCATCCCTGACAACATCCCTGCTGTGTGCAAAGGGTATGGAGAGGCTGGCAGGGACCACCCAGCCAGAGAAACCCCCAGAGACAGATTGGACATGCTGAAATGTGTGTTGTCTGAGATGCCCAGCACTGATATGACCCTTACTGAGTTGTCTCCAGCCAGGCCCAGAGCCAGACTCAACTCTGGGTTTAGGATCTTGGGAATCCTGTGCTGTCCTGGACGTTGGCCACACACGAGGATGTGTATCCACGCAACTTTCCCCTCCTCCTGTGTTGCTGTAGGAGCACATCAGCCAAAACAAGGGGTACCAAATGGTTTGGGTTCCCTGGTGCCAGCAGCAGGGTGCCCTTATCAGGCATGTTATCGGGGTGTTCCTCTGGCACCCACAATCCTCTGCTGTGTATGCTATCTCCTCTTGGATGTGTTGGCTCATTCCCCAGAAGGAGAAAGTTCAGGCTGGAGCAAAACAACTGCAAACACAGGTGTGGGCACACCTGGCTCCAGTGCCTGGGGCCAGGCACCCGCTCCCCCGTGCTGTGCCACCTAGGGGTGACGGGGGGATCACCCAGGCAGCCTCCAGACCAAGGTGCCTGGACACTGGGTGTGATAGAGGGACATAGCTTTGCACCGCACCGTGGCACAGCCTGTCACTAACACAATGCCTGGAGCCTCTTGGGACACATCACACAACAGGGCGTGGAAGACAGGCAGCAAGGAGTGCTAAGGGGCACTGACAGGGAGAAATCCTTGTCCCCTGGCATCTCTGCTCACTTCCTACCTCATCAGGAGCACCACAGGTCCTGCTCCAGCAGGGATGAGTTCGAAAGCAGCCTGCTGTGCCCATATCAGTGGCCTCTGACCCATAGGCACTGTCGCTGACTGCCCCAGCGAGCAGCCCAGGTGCTCGGCTCTGACCCCAGCCCTGGCAGCCCGTGCTGGAGACAGTGTCTCGCTTCTCCCTTCACCGAGGGTGCCAACTTGCTGCAGCCTCCCAGGGAAGAGGGAAACCTCTCGCTCCCGTTCCTTCCCAGCTGGGTAGGTTCACTGCTCCCCGTACGGGCCAGGTACCGGTGCCTTGGCGGGTGTCCCAGCTCCTCCCTTCCCACCTGAGCGGCAGCTCGGCGTTATGTAAGTGCAGGAAGAGCGTCTCCGTCAGGGCCGGCTCGAGGCAGCAGCCTCTCGGCGTCAGACGCTGGCTGGGCGAGGGGGCGGGCACGCCGGGGTGGCTCACACGCGTGGGGCAGCCACGTGTGAGCCCACCCGCGCACGGCCCGGGAGCGCGCCCACGGTGCATGTGCGTGTAGGGTGGGAAGGGGATGGCGAGGTGTCTCTGAACGCGTGGGTGCTGCTCTCCCTGCGCTTTACCCTCCCACGGCGGAGCAGCAAGCCCCAGAACCGCTGCCTGCCGTGCCAGCCATGCAGACATCTGTACCTGTCGCACTGATGGGCCATAGGTCCCCTCAGGGTGGTGGATGTGTCCCACTCGCTGAAGACAGTGGCAGCCTCGGGCACCTGTGCACTACTGGCCCAGCTCGGCTCTCCCAGGCCGAACTGGGGAGACCCAGACCTGCTAGCCCCAGTACAGGCTGCTCCCCCACAGGATGTCACCAGCTCTCTCTGTCACCAGAGCCAGCCCCACACAGCGCCAGTGCAGGACCTGAGACAGCTCTGTCCACTCCTCGCCCCTGGGGTTCACCTCATCAGGGCTGGGGAGCCTACGGGGTGGTAGCGGCTGGCACCTCCTGTTCAGTCTCCTCTGTCCTCACTGCTAGAGGAGGGGAGCAGGGCAGACCCCGCGGTCCTGCCTCCTCAGTCCGCCAGGGAATGGATGGGAGCAGTCCCCAGCACGCCTGGCTGTGGGGGCACAGGTAGCCTGCCCAGAGCAGCCCCGAGACCAGCTCGGGCAGGGCAGAGCCACTTTCCAGGGACGGGAAGTACCACTCCGGGCCAAACCTGTCTCCACTCCGAGGAGGGCCAGGGGAGCTGCCGAAAGGGCAGGAGCTGGCACTGGGACTCTCGGGTTCCCTACCCAGGCTCTCACTGACGCTCAAGATGGCTTTCGAGGCAGCACAGCTGCTTCCCAAGAAACCTGCTGCGCTCTCCACGCAGGATGGGGCCGATGCCTGTCTGTCACTGGACACTGTCCATGCCCCTGCGGGCACTGTCTGTGTGGACAGAGGTAGCTAGGGAGATGAGCACAGAGTCCAGAGGCCAAGACACACAGCTGGGGGCTGTTGTCACTGCCCGGCAGACACAGGGCACCACAAGACGAGCACGGCGGGCATGGCGGAGCAGAGCCACCCGGACCCGCACCCAGGGATGGGCTGGCCCCACGTACGGACTCCGTGCCAGACGCGGCCACTCGTGCCTCTCCCCACCCAGATCCCACCGGCGCTGACACCCCTCAGCCCGGGGGTCACACAAGTCCCCCTCTCTTGCCAGCGCCACATCACTGCCAGCTCCGAGCTCGCTGCCCCAGGGCGCCCGGTCCCCAGCGGCTCCCAGGCTCCCGGCGGTGACACCCACCTGTGGAAGAGGAGGAGGATGGAGAGCAGGGTCTGGTCGATGTTCCTGTTGCAGATGCCCTGGTTGAAGAGGTAGCAGGGGTCCCGCACGACGGGCTCCAGCGAGTCCTGGCGCATGATGGAGCTCAGCTTGTCGGTGTTGAGGTTCTGTCGGACCAGCTGCTCCCGCAGCTGCCGGAAGCTGCTCACGGTGGGGCTGCCCGGGTTGTTGTTCTCGCCCCCGGCCCCCTCCTCCAGCCCGCTCCGGTTGGCCAGGTCCAGGCAGCAGCTGCAGCAGTCCAGCCCCACGGGCGACCGGCACTCCTCCGCGGGCGACGAGGACATCCCGGGTGTCCCCGCGCCTGGCCACGGCGGCGCCGCCGGGGCCGCTCCCGGGGCCGCGNAGCGCACCCACCCCACGCGCGGGCCCGGGAGAAGTTGGCGAATGGGGTGGGGTGACATGGGGTGACATGGGGTGACATGGGGTGACAAAGGGCCACGGTGCCCCATTCCCGGTGGGGACCCTCGCTCCGCTCTGTGCTTTCCGGGGGCGGCGTGGGGGCTCAGGAGGCTGGCGCTGCCCGCGGCATCACTCCCCGAAGCACTGACGCGGGCAGCCCGCGTGGGTCCGGAGACGGGGCTGGAAAGAGGAAAAAGGGGATGAAAGGCCCCAGGATGGGGGAAAAAGCTAGGAAGGACCTGGCTCCACTGCTGGGAACGTCTGGGAGCCGCCTCGCCCGGAGCTAAGCCAGGCATGGGTGGAACGCACGAAGCCTGGGGGCTATGGATGGGCGCGTTGAGACTCGCGGCAGGTGCCTGGGGCTCGGAGATATGCGAGGGAAAATGGGGATTTCTAGGAGGAGGAGAAGTGGCTTCCCCGGCACTGTTGCGTCTCAGGGTGAACATTTCTGCCACCAGTGACCCGCACTGGGGAGCTGGCGAAGAGTGGCTGCTGCATATGGTGCTGGGGCATGGGACAACACTTCGGAGAGGTGGGGACGACTGGGCTGGGACCCTCGGAATGAGATTCGGGAAGGTGACAAGGTCCCGGCTTCGAAGCACACGCAGAGATGGGGTGGGAGGGGGGCCGCGGGGCTGGGCTGCCATCGTTGCCGGTCAATGAGCCCTGGGGACCAGCCCGGGGAGCCCTCACCCTTCAGAGAGATAAACAACTGGGAGCTGGTGGGGAAGGGATGGGCAAGGGTCCAAGAAAGCAGAACTGCCGAGAGGAGGAGCAGGCAGGCTGGGGAAGCCCGCTATGGGCAGGCAGGACGGAGGAGCGACAGGAGGGTCTGTACAGCCGGGTTGCAAAAGGGCTGGTGGAAGGAGCTGCAGGAAGCAGCGATCGGAGGATTGCAGCGTGTCTGAAGGGCGTGGGATTGATAAGAGATAAACCGGGTCAAAATCTGGCCGGGCAAAGCCACCAGAGCACTGGAACAGCAGGGGTCCCGGTGGCGGCGCAGTGCCCGCCGGGGCTGTTAACGGGGTAGCTGCTGCCACTGAAGGAGCGGCAGGAGTGGCCAACAAACATTCCTGTTCCCTGTTCAGCGTGAAGAAGGAAAATGCATCCCATGAGGATGAAGCAGTTTCCAGGCCATTGGTAACCAGGGGAGTCATGAGACAGCGGCCACTACAAATCCACAGCTGGGAGAGTGGCCACGGTGACCTCGGGCAGGGCTTCCCATGCCAGGCCCCATCAGACCTGCGGACCGGCAGGATCCGGCTCCCGGTGGAGGTGGCAGCAGCGTGGCGTCCAGGTGTGGGCGGGGGGAACCATCAGCCCTGGGATGATGCTGAAAACAGGTGAATTCCTGAAGGACGGACGACCCACAAGCTGCCCCAGGAGTGTCCCCTCCTTCTATGCACTGGTGGATGCTGAGTGCTGTTTTTGAGCTCCTTCCTCAGACCTTCTAGTGGGTGATGAGGGAGGGAAGGGGAATTGAGCCTTACCCATCTGCTCTGTGGCGGGGGCTAGTGAGGGGCGTCCCTGGTGACCCCACTGTTGCCAGGACCCACGGAAACAGGAGGGTGCTGAGATTTCTTTTCTTCCATCCCTCCGGATTCAGAGCGGACCCCGAGCGCTGCGCTCCGGCTGCATCCTGGGCGGAGCTGAGCCCCACGCCGAGCTCCGTGGGCGGGTGGCCGCGGACCAGCGGGAGGCTGCTGCCATCGCGTGGGCACAGGGGGAAGGACACGCGCCCAGGGCTGGCAGCCCTACCTCGGCCATGGCTCCCCCAGTGGCTCTGCCCCGGGCCCGGGGGGTCCTGCCCGGCCCCGAAGGCGCTGGAGGTGGCTCCGGGTGCAGGTCGCTGACTCCTCCAGGCTCCTTGTGCCCTCTGGCTGTGCCTCCTCGCCCACGGCTCCTCCAGCTGCACCAGAGCCACACAGGGCTTGGGGCTGCTCCCTGGCCATCAGCTCCTTGCTCCTCATCTGCAACCGGCACACATCATGGGCTGCCACGTTCTCATGTGCAAGCCACGATGAGCTTCCTAAAGCCCCAGATCCAGGAACCACATGGTGTTTCAAGGTTATCAGCTGGTGGCGGCAGCTGGAAAGTAGGTTTCCTATGTTTAGCTCTGGCCTTTTTGGGTCCTGCTGTTCACGGGACTGGGACAGTGGTAGTTTCTGCACAGCCGCTCCCCTCAAGGGCACCCACATGCTCCACACCCAGACGTGTCATTGCAACCCTAAGCCACAACAGCACAGGGTGGCAGGCTGGAGGGCGTGGGGACTCAGCTGGGTCTGGGACAGACCAGGAGGGCAGGGACAGCTTTGGCCCCAAAGGGCATTGCACTCAAAGGGGCTCCCTCGGCTCTGAAAGGGATTCCCTACTCCTGGCTGAGACACGGGCATTCGGCTCCCAGCTCAGGGCAGGGACTCCAGTCCTGCCCCGACTTCTCCTGCAGCCCCCCGGACAAGAGAGGGTAGTGGACTGGGAAGGAGGGAACAGGGGGAATGTGTGGGGCTGTGGGGGCCTGGGTTCAGTCATCTCTGTGCCAGCCGTGTCCCCAGCCATGTGCCATCTGTCTGTCCAGCGCCTGCCCAGGTCTTGCAGCCACAGCCCCTCTCCCCAGTGCTCACTTTGGGAGGGCCCTCCCTGTGGAGTCTGGGAGAGAAGATGCACCCTGTCCTGTTCTCAGGTGGTATCCAGATCACCTCCTCTCTTCGAAGGCCCTGCTGCAGCTGGGTCAGTGCCAGGCAGGGCTCTGGGTGCAATCTGCCTGTCCTGCCTTCCCTGTTCTTTCCCCGCTGGTGCCGTGGTGAGAGCTGGCTCATGCCACTGGGCCATCTGCTCCAGGGGAGCCCGCCAGTGCCAGCCCCTGCCAGGCGACCCACCCTGTGCCTCCACAGGTGCTAAGAATAACCAGCACCGTCAGCAGCCGTGGTATTTGCAGGCTCCGCCGGTGCCACCCCCATGGCAGCCTGCTGGGCACAGGATCCATCTGCTGCCTGACGTAAGCCACCAGCCACGGGGGGAGATGGGTGGGCAGTCTTGGGGGGCCACGTGTGGCTGTGAGGAGGTGTCCTGTCCCCCCCCCCGCCTGAACAGGAGCCAGGATGTTCTGATGCGACACGGAGGCATTGCTGCCCAGCACCCAGCACGGGGACTCGGGGAGCTGCCTGCCTTTCTTTTGTCCTGCTTTTCCCAGTGTTCCACAAGCAGACACCCTGTCCCCAGTTCTGCAGCACCCCTGGGAGATCGGGGCAGCCCCAGGGCTGGTGACTGTAGCTCTGCCTTCCTGCCTGCAGAGGGATGGGGACCCAGCAGGCTCAGTCACCCAGAACGGGGTCTCCATTCAGGGAGATGAGCCCCCCCAGAGCGGTGCAGAGCGGCGTTGTGCAGATGGGGCAGCTGAGTTGCTGCAGAGGATACACGAGGTGGTGGGAGCCATCCCTCCTCCCTGCAGTGGGCTCGAGGGGACACAAACACTCAGGCACCTGTGTGCCTGCACACGTGTGTGTGTGTGCTCCCTTTCCTCATCCTCACCTCTGTGGGGCTTCTCTGTGCTCCAGCTGGTGTTGGCAGTCACAGCAAGTACCAGGAATGTCTTATTTTTGGCGGCATTTGAAAGAATGTGCAAATACTCAATGAGACATTACATCTTTCCCCCAAAACTTGTGAGCTGCCTCCTCATGGCAATAAACTCCAGTTTTGAACATTTTGAACTATAAGAAGTGCTTTTGGCTGTGAGTCCCTCTTTCCGGCCATTTTGGAGGGAAACACTTTGTCCAGATGAAAAGGCCCAAGTAGAAGGAGGTTTGTGCACACCAAGAGGCAGTTTTGTGACAACCTGTGGGCCAGCCCTATCAGTGCTGCCATTTTTTCTCGTATCTGCTGGCAGAAGATGTGTCAGCTGTACTGGGATTATCCCAAGTTGGTAGTTCAAGGCACATGTTGATGCGAGGTGGGAGGTGGCCAAAGCCTCTACTTTATTTGCCTGTGACTTGAAACCACACACTCGTTCACAGGGCTGTGCAGACCCTACGGGGGTGATCAGCATCCTAGACTCATGGAATGGTTTGGATTGAAAGGGACTTTAAAGCCCATGCAGTGCCACCCCCTGCTATGGGCAGGGACACCTTCCACTATCCCAGGTTGCTTCAAGCCCTGTCCAACCTGGCCCTGGACACTTCCAGGGATGGGGCAGCCACAGCTTCTCTGGGAACCTATGCCAGGGCCTCATTACCCACACAGGGATGATGTTCTTCCTAATATCCAAACTTAATCTACTATCTTTCACTTTAAAGCCATTTTCCCATGTCCCATGTAGGCCTGGAGTGTGTCTGGACACTCCTTTGGTCTCTGTGGCTGGTGAAAGCTTGCTGTTGGGAGATCAGCTCCCTGAGAACGTCAGGAGAGCCAAGATCTTGCAGGACATGTCTGAGGGAAGCAGACCTGTGCCCTGACCTTGGCTTCTAAGGACAGGCCAGGTCATGGCTTCTGCTTCTCTTCATAGGAAAATCACCTCAGAAAAGACTTTGGGGAAACAGGTCATCATGCCAGTGTTCCTCAGGAAGGGGCAGCCGGGTGTGTGGGTGCTACCCCAGGGCTTGCCAACACGCCCAGCCTGCCAGCTCAGAGCAGCAGCAGTGGATTTAGCCTGAGGTGCTATTGCCTGGCACCTGCTGGCCCTGCAGGTAAACCCATTACTGGTGCCACCACAGACCTGGTGCTGATGTCCCAGTCCTCTGGCAGGGCTTCCTGGGGTGCTGCTGGAGGTGCAAGAGATACATCCCCCTCCAGGCTCATCTCTGAATGGTCACATGATGGGAGCACAGTGGGCTGCAGATATGTTTGTTTGGAGTGACCCAAGAGCACATTGGACTCCCCTGGCTCCTCCTGGCCGGGTACCAAGCAGGTCCTCTGTCTCTGAGGCTTTTCTGCAGGGATTCTGGGGATACCACCCCACTCAGACCCTTCCCTCAGCCCATTTCTTCTGCCCAACCTCCTGTACCTGTCCTCAAATTCCCATGGTGGGCATATAGCAGGTAGGCAGTCTTGGAGACCTTCTTGCCCCGGAGATCTGTGGCAGCGTCTCAAGGAGCAGTGCCTAATTCGGCCCTCACCTGTGGCCACCCTGGAAGACACAGGGGCTTCTCTTTCAGCCCCCATCTGCCCTGTGCTCCCAGCATGCTGGCACCAGCCAGGGATTGGTGTTTGCTCAAAGCTCAGCCCAAAAGAATCCCCCCCATCCCTCTCCTGGGGTCAATGAGTGCCCCCATCCCTCACAGTCTCTCCCATGAAGGTAGAAGAGCCACAGTGTCAAAAGTTGCTGCTGGAGGAGGTGTGTCACAGCAGCTGGGCTTCCAAAAACACCTAATTTGGGATATTAAAAAATGATCATTGCTGCAAAGCAATTCATTTCCCTGGAAAGCCCCTGCAGTTTCGGGATCATTTCTTCCCTACACTTGTTAATTTATGGGAGACATTATAAGTGTTAATTTACAGGAGAGATTATAACTTATCACAAAGCAGAAGCAGAAAAGCCATGGTTATAATTTCCAATTCTGCCATTGGTTAACACTGGTGATGGGCTGCCCAGCTGTGGCATTGCCAGGAGCTGCCACACAGTAAATCCTGCCTGAAACACTCACTCGAGTGACTGCAGAAATGTGGGCTTTATTAATATGAATGAAGTTGCTTTATGTTCAGTTGAACATAAAACAATTGAACAATTTAATCATGCTCAACGCTTACCCAGTTGATGCCCAAGTGGGTGGACAAAGTCTTGCCCTTGCCAAGTTTTGCATGGTCAAGGATGAAGATGGAGGCTGGTCAAGCTGTGGAGATGAGGTAAGCCTGTTGTGATACAGGAATCAAACACAGACCTGTGGCTCCAGCTGCCTGCCTGAATATCCCTGTGTGACGGGGATCTGTGGGGACAGTCCTGCTCACAGCCTGGCCAGGGAAAAGGAGACCCGTCACCTCCAGATCCTTACGTGCTGAGCTGGCTGGCGTGGGGCAATGCCATGGCAGAGTGGGGCCTGGCTGTGCTGGGGCAGTCGGGGGCTCCCAGCAGCAGCAAGGGTGGACAGTCCTTTGAGGTTACATAGAGAAGGAGTTGTACTAATTAATGATGTCCCCGTGCTGTTTTCGGGAAGGGGACGAGTGGGGCTGCCTGTCCCACCGGTGCTGGGGCAGTCTCCCACCTCGGAGATGCCTACAGTCATACTGAGACCAGGAACTGGCTGCCATCCCCTTGGCTGTGACACCAGAATGCACAGCTTGGAAGAGGGGTAGGAAGCAGGAGCTGGAACATGACACACACTGAGCCCTCTTCTGGAGGGCACACCCCAAACCCTGCATCCAGCTGCAGAGTTGCTGTGGAACCAGCTGTGCTCCAGTGACACCCACATGGCTGCCCTGCACTGTCCCCCATCCAGATCCTTCTGAGAGGGGACATGCTGCTCCTGTACCTGCCTCCACACCTCACTTGTCCCCAGCTGCAGGTGGTGAGATGAGCTGGGACCTATAACACCCAGCAGGGATGGCAGGTGCAGGGAAGGTCCCTGTGCCCTGTGTTCACTGCTGCTGGGGCAGGATGTCCTGGTGATGGAAGCCACCAGGTCCCTTGACAGCTCGCAGGAAAGAACCAGAGAGGGCTCTGTGGAGCAGGACACTTGGAGCACTTCCATGCCCAAGGGAAATGCCGAGCTGAGATCTCCCTCTTTCCCATCTCCGTGCCTACAGGTGGGTGGCAGATAAATGATGTCAGATAGAAAAGGCTCCTGTCAAACACCGTTCACTGCCATCAGTTACACGGAGGCTTGAGAGGGAGCAAAGATGTCTCAGCACCAGTGGAGCCGTGTGCTTGATGACAGGAGCACAGCTCACAGCAGTTGAAACAGGGCTGGTTCTCCCGTCCTTCTTGTCATGGCATGCTGGGCCAAGAAGGGCACAGCCACAGTCTGAACACCCCCAAGGCTCTGCAGACCCGAGAGAAGCATCCTGAGGTGGCCCCAGAACAGCCAGACCCAAAGTATAAGGCTGATGGGGAAGGTGCTGAGCTCTGGGATGGATTCTGGCTGCCAGGGAGAATGCGTAGCACACAGGCCAGACTGGGATGGGTCCTGGCTTCCAGGGAAGATGCTGAGCTCCAGGGTGGGTCCTGGCTGCCCTGTTCTGCTGCCGGCTCTGCCACTCTGAGCAGTGGTGCCACGTTTCCTTCCGAGCCAGCCCTGCTGCCTGCTAGCGTGCGCTGGGCTCAGGCTCGCTGGGGAGCTGGCAGGACTGAGCATGCGACACTGAGTGTGTGACACTGAGCCACGCAGACGCTATGAGTGTGGCTGTGGAAAGCGACGTGCTCGTGCTGTCTGCCCTCAGCTGCAGCTCCCAGACAGGCAGATGCCCGTGCACACGCACACGCTCGTCCTTGCGCCGGCTGCCTCAGCCCCTCCACGGGACCGTGTCCCCGCTCAGGGCACAGCCAGCGCCCGCAGGGGCAGAGACAAACGCGCTGCTGCGTGCACACACCGACACGCGTGTGCGAACAGCCACGCACAGCGACACGGCCGCACACGCGCGAGTTCCCCGTGCCCCGCGGGGCAGCCGGGGCCGGGTTTCCATCCCCGGGCAGCAGCCACTGGATGGCAGCAAGTCCCCGGCGCTGCCCCAGCGCCGCCGGCAGCAGGAGCGCGGCTGCCGGGCACGGGGAGCGTCTGGGGACCAGAGAGGGGCATCTGCTCCTCGGGGGCGGACGGCCCACCCGGCAGCCGGGAGTGTCCTGGTGCCAGGGTGTCCTTTAGGGAGCCTGGTGAGATCTGAAGGTGAAGGATGACTATTGGGCAGCGATAAACTGGCAGAGCCAGAGAGCTGAGGCAGGGGCAGAGGCAAGGGGCAGCCCCGAGGCCGGGTCAGACGAGGTGGGACAGGTCCTGCTGCACAGCCCTGCAGTGCTGGACGCTTCCCCAGGGGCAGGGGCACAGCACCCACCTGCCCAAAGGCGAGGGGTACAAGGTACCACAGTGTAAGGGATGGAATCACAGAATCATAGTTTTTGTTGGCAAAGACATCTGAGGTCACTAAGTCCAACCATTAGCCTAGCACTGCCCTGGTGCTATTTGGCCCTCAAAGCCTCTTGAGCCTTTGATCCTAATTACTGTAGTCGTAATGAAAGCACACTGGCTGCCATCCCTGTGGTGGCCGCTTGTGCAAACACTGCAGGGAGAAGGGCCCTAAGGAATTAATGTCTTCCAGCAGGTTCTGTAGCAAACGGCTTCTGATTCTACAGATGCCCCTTGCACAGGAGGGTGCCTTTGCGCAGGCATGAGCACGACACCTCAACCTGATCCAGGTGTTTCACATCTCTCTGGCACTTCTGGACTTGGCAAGAGAAAATCAGGTCCAGCCTGTTGGCTGCAGGAACCCAGAGGAACATGGAGCTCCTCTGGAAACGCTTCCAGCGAATGAAGGATGCTGCTGGTTCAGCTGCAGAGGGCGCTTTGGATGGGAGAATGAAGGCTCTGTATCCATTGAAATGTCCTGGAGACGGTTCTGGGGTGATGAGGTGCTCCCACAACTGAGAAGGGTTGGGAAAGCACTCGGGGCAGCTGGAGCTGAGGACAGCAAGGACGAGAAGGATCCAGGGCAGCATGGCACAGTTGGTCCTGCTGGCAGTGGGATCACTTGTTCCCATGCTTTTGAAATCAGGAAGCCAGCCCCAGGGAGATGATGGGGAGGAAACCAGTGAGGGAGCAGCTCTGTGAGCCACTGGACCTTTGCAAAGGACTTCTTGTTCCCACCTGGATTTCTGGTCCTGCTTGGACTCAGGGAGGTGCTGTAGTTCTCTTTCTTGGGCAATGTCCCTATGCCCCAGACAGGAATTAATGGGCTCATGAACAGAATGTGAGTCTGAGGGGATTAGAGAAGGCTGGGGAGAATGTCACCTCTAACAGCTGGCGTGGGAACCAGATACATGAGTGGCTGCAGGAAGATGGTGGAGGGAGAGCTGGCAGAGTCCAGCCTGGCTGCAGCTGTGTGGGATTCACAAATGCCCCCAAAGTGCTGATGAGGTAACTGGGGCACTGGTGGGATTGGCACATTGGTAGCAGTATGGGGATTACAAATTCCAGGGCGAAGTAAACCAGGTAGCAACAGGCTGTGCTGTGATGGGCCACTATTCAACCAGCTGGGAATTGCTCATCAGAAAGCTGGGGCAGAGCAAAAGAATAAACAGCATAAATATCTTAGGAATGAGGTAAAAGTTTGTTATATGCTTAATGCAATTAAGGTAAATTAGCCATTACATAATGGTGAGACATGGACTTGTAACGATGCCCTTCGGGCCTGTCTTATGTGTGTGGCCTTTGTGAGTAAGAGCTGCTGGGATCCCTCTGTGGCGTGGGTGGGTGCGAGAAGGGGGGAGCACCCGCACCCCGAGTGATCGGACTTGTGTTCCCAAGCACGGCCTCTCTCACTCTCCAACAGCCAGGCTGGGTCTCCTTGGGGACAGGAATAGTCTCAGCACAAAGAGCAGGCAAGGCAGGATGCTTTCCTGTCAAAGCCTCATTATTCAAATTCAAGCTCCTCTTCAAAAAACAGAATGTCAAGAAACAGCACAGCTCCAGCATCAGTGGTCTCCTGGGAGAAATGTTAAAAGTGGGATCTTAAGCATCCAGTTTCTGTAGCAGAGGAAAGCCTTGGGTTGGTTGTGCCCTGATGGATTCCCCAGGCTGACTTCAAAGGAGCCTCTCCGTCCAGCCCCCAGCTCATCACCAGTGCGTGGTTTCATCTGAGGAGCCAAACCCCAGGGGACAGAGGGGAGCCCCTTAGAAGCTGGGGGCCTGGGAGGCCTTGGAGGGGTGGTTTTGGTGTCAGCAGCACATGCTAAAGCCCGTGCTCAGCCCTTTCCATTTGGAATGCCGTGTAAGAGCCTCCACGCTGCCCTGCTGCCAGGCTGGCCTGAGCAGCACAAGGGTGCCTGGCCAAGGTAGTGCTCCCCAAGGTGGGCACCTTGGGAAGCTGGAAAGGACCTTCCTTAGCCCAAAGAGCTTCTTTCCCTGAGCACTGCTTTGGGAGATGTGTGAGCTGGTGGTGGTCAGCATGAGCAGGGAGAGACAGCCCTGGTTCCTGGAAGGACAGCCCCGGTCCCAATCCCTCTCCCTGGAAGGACATCCTGTCTGCTCCCTGTTTGCTCCTTGGGGTAAAAATAGCCCTGCCTGTCTGCTGCAGCCTGCCGTGTGCTAGACATCTTGCAAGGCCTCAATTTAAACAATGAGGGACCTCAGATCACAGCCTGACACCAAGTAAAGGACAAACCTCAGCTGAGCTGAGCTGTGTATCCACTGGCAGTGTCCGGCCCCTGGGAGGCTGCTTGGGAGTGTGGGCATCGGGGACAGCACGGAATGGGGCTGGCTCGGAGGTGGATGTTTGTCTCCTCAGGAGGATGGAGTTCCCAGACCCAGACTGGTGCTGGCTCCGTGGGTATCCCAGGCTGGGTCTGGACTCAGCACGGCTGTCACCCACAGGAAGGGCCTTGTCCCCAGGTCTCTGCTCCCGTATTTCAGAGCTGCTGGCCTTTAAGCCCTCGCAATTTCCCAGCAAAGGAAATCCCTTGGCACCCTGATCTTTAGCACACCTTTGAGTGGTTGGGGGAGTACCTGGGGAGGAGGGCACCTGGCTGGGAAGTGAAGGTGATTTTTCCGCACTGTGTTCCTGTCGGCTTGCGTAAACATGTTCTAAATTCCCTGAGGGTCCAGAGACCGGAGTGAGGGAGAAGGGCAGAATTCAGCCCTACCATCAGAAAGGGCTCTTGCTTGGGTACGCTGCCAAGCATCCTCAGGGCTCTTCAGGGGTGGGAGTAACCTGCTTTTCCTTCTCCAGTGCTTCCTTTCCATTAGCATCAAGCTTCAGCAGTGTGCTGGCACCATGAGCTTTGGCTGCTGCTGTCTGGGACACTCCTGAGTCCATGTGAAGTCCTGCTAAGGCTGAGCTGGAGGGGACTTACTGGCAGAGCATAAGGACATGGACATGAGGTGACAGCAGACATCTTGCTGGGTGAGGGCTGCCCTTGGTCAATGTTTGTTCAGCACAGATTGTTTTGTCCACTAATTGCTGGTGCATAACCAAGGCACACTCAGCATCAGGTGTATCCCACACAGGGGACCTCAGGTGATGCTGATGGACCTGACACATCCCACACTGAGCAGAGCCAGCCTGGTCCCTCTTGCCCCTGGTGATGCTGGTGCATGCTCTGGGCATGCCTTCCCAGTCTAGGACTCCTCTTGGCTCTCCTACATCTTCTGCTGCTGAGGAGGGTGTCAAAGGGCCACGCTGAAGCATGGGACAGAGTCCCAGTCCCCTCTGCCTCAGAGCAGTCCCTCGCTATCGTCAGAGTGCCACCCTGGTGTCCCTGCTGCAGAGCTGCGTGCCCCAGCTGTGTCCAGCTCTGGGGGCAGATGCCCCTCAGGGATGGGCTCAGGAGGAAGGAGATGGTGGTGCCAGGAGGGAGACACAGCTCAGGCTGCCTGTTGGACACCTCAACACAGCCAGGATGTGGCACCAGCTCCCAGCCCTGTGCCCCCACCCCATCCTCTGGCTCTGCTCCAGCCATTCCTTACAGTGTAACTTTCAGGCTTTTAATTAAATGTCCATGAAACACCCATTTGAGATGCTTAATTTAAAGTGAGAGCTAATTAATTTTATGGGCCTTGGCCACGTCTGTTTCGTTTCTGAGTTAATGCCTGGGCTGTGCTGGTGGAGGTGCAGAGAGCACAGCAGCCTCTGGCTCCTGGGACTGTCTAGACAGTCCTAGCTGTGAGTGTGGCTCGTGGCCCTGTGTGGGGCTGGTGGCCACGTGTGGGGCTAGTACCTCACTTTACCTCCTTGCCAGGCTGGCTCTCACTCCAGCCCAGCTAAGCAGGAGGAAAACAGGGTTGAGCTGGGCCTCTGTCCCAGCTGGTCCCACAGTGCTGGACCCACATCCAAGCACCACATCCCAGGAACAGGCTCTGCTCCACAGCAGTGCCCCTGTTTTCAGGGACTGGCTCAGCATGACATTGCCTCAGCCTGCGATGTCAACCTTGCAAGAACCTTTTACCCCACTTCAGAGTAGAATTAGGGCCAAAGATTTGCTTTCTCATTCTGGCCTCCCCAAGGCCCCCAGCACCATTGCAATGACTCCCATGGCCATGGGAGCTTGGTGGAGCTTCTCAAGCAGCATCTGCTCAGCTTGGGGATGCTCAGAGCACTCTGCCCAGTCCCCCCATCCCAGGGTGTCCCTGACTATGATCCCACTGGGAAAAACATTGAGGGGCAGCCAGCTTCCACCTGCTCCCCACACCTGTGAGCCACACGGCCACCAAGGGACAGCAGTGGCACATGGCAGAGCCCTTTGCTGCTGTGGGGAGGCTGGGAGCCAGTGCACAGGACCTGGAGAGCAAAGCTCCTGCCAGAGCAGCCCCGGTCTGAATTTGGTGGAATGAGGAAGGGAGAGAATTCCCTGCTAGAGCTGATGCCGGCCCTGAGGCATGGGGAGAGAGGGGGGTGTCCGTCTCTCCCATGCTTCAGATCCACTGGGAAGGGGTTATGGGTGGCTCTGGTGAAGGTCTGCAGGTGCTGGGGTCCAGCTGAGCCCCTCGGCATGGTGACCCCATCCCTGCAGAGCTGCCCGCACCACAGGGAACATAGACGGGTTGTTTTTGAGGGCCTGGCAGACCTGCAGTCTCCTGCTTTATGGCTGACTGTAAAGGGCCTGCTATAAACTGTGATTGAAAACATGAATCATCTCACTAATTAAACAGAGTTACTCCATGCCAGGTAATCTGTCTCTTTTGTCAGGATCTTTGTTTTTAAATGGGCATAAACCTCAGGCAAAGCTAAAGATTGGCTCCTGGACCCTTTATCACCAAGTGGCAGTGATTTATCCTGTGATTTATCCTGTGATTTATCCTGTGATACCCTGGCACCAGAGAAGGAATAGAATTAATAATAAGTATTCACTTCTAAGCCACAGTAAGCCTGGAAATGTCTAAACACCCACCAGAGCAGCATTGCCATTCCACAAACCAAGCATGCTTTGGCTCTGAGAGCATCTTGCCAAGGCCAGCCTGGTCTGGTGGGGGAGATCAGGGCACTTTGGGTACTGTCTGGCAGGCTCGGTCAGTGGGGGTTGTGTGCTCCCCCCACACCAGCTGGTGAGGATGGACAAGGAGGGCCACAGAGGGATCTATTTGTGCTTCAGGGCTCATAGCCAAAGCATCAGTTGATGTGATACCCCACCCTGCAGTGCACTGGTTCCTGCTGAGACCAGTTCGGGCAAGGGGTGGCTTGATGCTCATGTCCCTTCTGAATCACCAGGCTCTGGGCATGGCCTGATCCAAGGTGGGAAGGAGGTTCTCTGAATAGCACAGGCTTCAGGAGGGGTATGCAGGTGCCCCAAGCCTCCATGCTGGCCAGACCTTGGTTCACTGTGGCCGTGAGCCCTCTCTCCTCCTGCCCAAGCAAGCTGGGACTCCTGCTGTCCGCATCGGGGATGGTGCACCCGTGCTCTCTGCAAAGGGCCTGGGCACTTGCGCATGACAGTAAATCCCTGCAAATGCTGCTTGCAAATTTCTTTCCAGCATTGGGAAAGCTGGAGGAGCACGTCAGGATGTTAATGTCACGATGGTAATGTCACCATGGCTGCAGCACTGTCCAGGTACAGTTGCCCAGGGTGGGCTATTCCTGGTGGGGTCCTGTGGTGGGACCCCAGCTCCTGTCAGCCCCCAGCCCTAAGGCTGTGCCTGGTCCTGGCAGGTCCCAGGAACAGCCTCATCCCTGATTCCTGTGCCATTTGCTTGTGGTGCCTCACTGGTATTTACAGAAGGTTCCCAGGGAGTTACCTCACATCCACTGATCCGTGGGTCAACATTGACAGAGCCTGCATGAACAGGGGAACAAGGCACCAGCAAATGGTGGCAAATAGTGCAACGTGTTCACCCAGGAAGATCCTCTGACCTGTATTAGCAGCATATGCACAGGGCAAGAGAGAACAGGGAGCAGCTCAGAGCAGTGGGTGCTGCAGCTGGAGCCAGATGTTCATGTTACTACAGAGAGGAGGAAGAAACCCCAGCCCTGAAGCTCCTGCTCCTCAGCCTCCTCTCTCTGAGTGGATTTATTTGCATTCATGTCTTCGCCGCAGCTCAGCCGCACGCTCGCAGTCGTGCAGAATGGGCGCAGCAATGCCAGCAGAAGGGACCTCGTCTGGGTTTTCAGAGGGTACCAAGTAGGGATGTCACTGCCTCAGGACTGTGGGGTTCACCAGGATGCTGGTGGTCCATCCTCACGCACTGCTGTGCCTGTGTCCATCGCTGCTTGAAGGCTGTGGAGTGACCGAACCCCTCTCAGCTCTGTAGGAGGCTTGGGGCTCCATGAAGGAGCTGCAGAGAGGACTGGGGAACATGCTGTGTACCCCGCCACCTGTTTCTCCTGCAGCAAACTGGGATCTCTTCCTCGCAGCCCAAAATCCCAGCTCCTCCCCAGTTATGTTCTGCTCGCTTCCGGACACAAGCGCTGGGAGGGAAGGATGGGGGCTTGTCATTGCCAAAATGCTGTTAAATTGTCTGGTCAGACTTCCTTCTGCAGCCCAGTACCCCTGAGCCACTCCAGTCCTGATGGAGTTTGCAGGGAAAGCCTGGAACTACCACTCAACCCCTCTTTGGGACCTGGGAACATCTCCATTCCTATCCCAGAAGGGAAGTGGGGAGCAGCCCCCTCTTGTCGCTGTGACTGGGCACCTTCAGGCTCGTACTGGGGTCTTATTCCCAGCACTGGAATCAGGGAAGGTTTGCACCCACATCCACACAGCCCCACATCTACACGCACACGAGTGATTTGTGACACGCCATGCCCAGTGCCAGGGACAAGTATGTGCTGCTGGGCAGAGGGACGAGCATGTCTGGCTGCAGAGCGTGGCTGACCCGGGGCTCTGCAAACCAGTTCTGCCATTCCAGACATGCTGGGTTTGCTATGAGTGTCTTTATCCAGCAGCAGCAAACACTGATGAGATAATTAGAGCTAAAACATGGAGTGCAGCAGGAGAGCAGTGCCCTGCGCTGCCAGGAGCTGCGATGTGTTTGGAGTTGCTCTTCCCACAGAACCAGGAAGGTCTCCTGCATATGTGCTGATATAAAACCTGCTCCCTGGGTGATTTTAAGCGAGTGACAGGAAGAAAACAACTTTATTACCTTGAAAAACTACCAGCTCTCATCACTTCTCCTGCAAAGCAGATGGGCACTGCTGAGGGTGAGAACCAGCTCAGGAGCAGGCAGTGGTTGGGGGGCACTGGAGAGAGAGCTGGCAGTGCCCCGGGGCAGCAGAACCGTCACCACCAGTGCGGGGAGCTGCGGGGCTCTGAGTCCTGCGGGGCTTTGGGCTCCCCAAAAAGCCCTTTCAACACCTTACTCCCTTTCAGCTGAACTACCCCCAATCTTCAGTCCACAGACAATTCGTATCCCTGCCAGATGTTTTCTCCTGCTTTAAACAAGGGATTTTCAAGGAGATGATTTTCAAAACCCAACTGTATAGTGAAGAGTAGTAGATGAGAATGTCACTGACAGTACGAAAGGCCTGGGGAAGGGTGCAAATGCTGCTGGGAAGGTGTTTTAGGTGAGTAGACACTCAGGATTGCTTTGCCAGTGTTTTCAAGGCATCTACCACTTATCCACTAGATGCTCTGGGTCACCTGTGATGGCCCTGAGGGGCTCAGTTCTTGCCCCCAAAACACACAGAGGGATTTACTAGAGAAAGTTTTAACAGACACTTTTGATTGTTTTAACAATTTCTTGCTGTCTGGGAGACCCAGCACAGCCAGCACATCAGAGTGTGTCCTGGCCAGAGCAGTCAGGCAACACGACCCACATTTTTTGTTGGCCACTATTAATTAAACAGCCCAAGAGACAGTTCAAAGGGTCACAGTCACCAGGGGGTCACTCGTGTTGCTCTAACATAGATCTGGGGTGAAAAGGGAGGTTTGGGACCCTGGGGGTGACAACACCCTAGTGTGCCGGTGAGGGCTGTGGGGCACTGTGTGTCCAGGGATAAGTGCTGTGCATGGCTGGCAACGATGCTGTGTGTGGCCAGGGAGGATGCTGCGGGTGGTGCAGGGGAATGTGGCTGCAGAACCAGCTAGGCTGGGCTCCCTGCTCTCAGGGCGCTGGCAGAACAGGCCTACCAGGTGTTTTGGGGAGCTCCGCAGCCCTGTGCTCATTTTCCCCCTTCCCCAGCACCCCATCCCATCTCTGTTCTGATTCTGTCAGTCTCTGGCTGTTTGAAGCTCTTTTCCAGAGTGGGCTGTCAGGCTGGCTGTGGTTTGCAGCAGAAGCTCCTGCCACACCGTTGGCACGTGGCGCATGGGGAGAGTCTGCAGGAGCGCTGGGAGCTGCGGAGAGGCTGCGGGGAGCAGCTTGGAGCTGGCAGCGGGCTGGGAGCCCCAGGAGTGAGGAGGGGGCTCCATCCCCCAGCAGGAGCCAGCTGCTGGGATACTGAGAGTCTGGGCTGGGGCTTGTGGAAGGCATCTGTAAAACCCCGGCCCTGTCCTGTGCTGGGGAGGGCCCTCACCCTGCCCTCGCCTTCGCCCTGCACCCACTGTCCCGCCACGGGGCCTGGTGCTAGGTGGGGACAGCTGTGCCCTGAGACCTACCCTGCTTGGACACAAAGCTCCTGCACCTGCAGCACTGGGAGTTTTGCTGCCCTATTTCTGTGCTCCCAGCAGGCACCATGGGCTCCCTGCAGCAAGAAGGGTGGCTTATGGCTCTTCTCATGCTCCTTCCTGCACAATGGCATGGATCTGGGAAAAGTGGGTCAGTAAAGGGGTGAGATGTGCTGGTTCCTCTCCTCTGGGCTGTAGCCCTCAGCAGCTGGGAAGCCCGGCATCCTCCGGCAGCCAGAGACGCCTGTGGCTCCTTGTGGGGTGGAGGAGATGGAAGAAGAACAGCAAGTTCCAGATTAATTGCGAGTTCAATGACTGTGTACATGAATATTTAATTATCTACATCTGTCATGAATATGCATGATATGCAGATGCGCGAGGGAGCCAGCAGTGAGGTGGGTGTAGGCAGGAGCGCAGAAGAGGGCTGGAGTGGGAGGAAAAACTGGCACCAGCAGCACCAGCTCCCAGGGAACCCACTTGTCCCTGCACTCTGGCACACAGGGTACCCAAATGGAGGGGCTGTGGGACTGCAGGGGACGGCCTGGGATGGGCAGTGTGGCACTGTGACACCGGGGGGGTGTGTGTGACACCGGGGGGGTGTGTGACACTGGGGGTGTGTGTGACACCGGGGGGGTGTGTGTGACACCGGGGGGGGGTGTGACTCCATTGCTACCAGATAAGAATAATCTCACAGGAAGAGTTTGTTCCCTGTGAGGGTGGGCAGGCCCTGGCGTGGGGTGCCCACGAACTCTGGCTGCCCCTGGATCCCTGTGAGTGTCCAAGGCCAGGCTGGACGGGGCTGCAGCGGAACAGATGCAGAGCAAGGTCTGGCAGGGAGAGCCTTCTCTCCAGTTCCTGTGGGATTGTTGTGGTGATTAGTGTTGCTGGGGCCGGGCTGTCAGAGGCAGCTACTGGGGTGCTGTATATCTGTCAGCACAGAGCTTTTTATTACAGAAGAGCTTTTTGTAATTACAGCATGAAATAGCGCTTTTTTAAAATTTTATTTTGGCATGAGGAAAAGCCATTATGATATGGGGACAAGGCTGTTACTCTCCTTAATTTTCTTTTAAAGAACACTGTCAATGGCTGTTGGTGGCTCCTGGGGCAGAAGGGCCGTGGTGGAACCACATCTGTCCACTGTCCCCTGCCTCCTCCAAGACCGCCCAGCACTTGGGCATCTCAGTGGGCTGGCCCTGTGCCAGCCAGGTCTGTGCCATGGCTGGTGCTGCTTCTCCTAAGCTTTCATGAGAACAGCTCAAGAGGAATGAAATATCCTGCCTCAAATTTTCTGGAAGGATTATTTTGGTTTAAAACAGCATTTCACATCAAAATACAGGAAATATGTACTCTAGATTCCTCCCAAGCAAGAAACAAATGTTTCATCCGGCCCAAGCTTTGGTGTGAATGTGGTGGGGAAGATCCAGTGTCTCCCCAGGTCCCTACGGATGGGGATGTGCAGGGAGAAGCTGGCTCTGTCCCTCTGCCAGCCCTCGTGCTGTGGCAGGGGCTGGGCAGGTGTTCTTTGTCCATCACCCCGATGTCCTGCAAGCCTTGATGTTGTTGTCCGTCAGCCTTCTCCCCAGCCGATGGAGCCGTGCCTGCCTCCTCTGGATCACAGTGCCCTCCTTCTGGAGATGGCACACAGGTACCAGGTGCCCAGGCTGAGGGACACATCCAGCACCCCTCATGGGATACCAGAGCAGAGACAGAGGTTTTCTGGCTGTTACTGAACACTGATTTTAGAGCTGTGCATTCAGCTGGACATGCCACATCCCTACAGGAGCCATGTCTGTGCTTTTCAGCTTCCCTCTACCCCAAAAGGCTTTGTCCTTGTTATTTCTCATCTGGCCAAAGGCTGGAATTGTTGTGGAAGAGCCCTATTTATGTGGCATTTCTGATTTAAAGGGACTCACACAGATTCTTTCCTTCTGTTGGGCATTGAAGAGACCAAGCCTGGGCAGTGGGTCCAGTTTGAGGCTACTCAGTCACACAAGTGACATTTTCTCAGTCCTTGCCCATGGGAGATGGTCATCCTGCCTCCCAGATGCGGCCCAGCTCGCAGAACAGGCCACAGCCCAGGTCCCTCTGGCATTTCCTCTCTGCAAAATTCAGTCACAGGAGTTTTCAGAGCTACAAAATTACCCTGGATGCCATTTGTTACAAAATTGGAGGGGGGCTTCCAGCTGTTCTTGGGGAGATGTGCAGCCTCTTGCAGCAGGAGATAGCATTGACCGTCCCCTAATCCTCCTCAGACAGGGATTTGTCACCCACAGGCACAGAGTGTGTCCCTCCTGGTGATGGAGCCCACATGAAGAGCGAGAGGAGCTCACTGGGACCTGGGAGCCAGTTGCTCAGGGCTGTCCCTGAGCTGGTGTTTGTGCTGGCAGCATCCTGGGATGTGCTGAGGCAGCCACAGGGGCTCCAGCCTCCCTCCACCAGCCCCATCCCGGCTTTTTACTCCTGCCCTGGTCCTGTGGACATGGAGAGGGGATGTGCTGATGTGTTTCCAAGGCTGAAGGAAAACTTGTGTACCTCTGTGAAAGCCTGAGTTTCACATCCGAGCCTTTCCTAGAGGGTGGGAGGGGGGCTTGTCTGCCAACACTCCAACACGGTGCTGCTTTTCCCTCTCCAGCCCCTGTTTGAAAGGGATTAGCTTAAAACATCAAAAGCACTTGCTTTACGTGAGTGTTTGGTGTTCCCTCGGGCTGGCTGTATTTGAGCATACAGGAGAGGGAACACGTGTGTGGCATTAGCCCCTCGCAGCCGGCGCTCCACGGCATCAGCTTCGGCCACGTCCACTCCCAACCAACAGAGCATGGACCTCAGGACTCATTGGTGGGCTGCTGCCATGGCAGAGGGTCCCACAGACCCCACCATGGTAACTCCTGCCATCCTCCAGCCCCTGTCCCTCCCTGAGCCACTGGGGAAGGCGTCTGACGGATCGTTGTCGAAGGGACTCTTGGATTAGGTCTCCTTTTCCCTGCTGCTTTTGCCAAGATGTAGTAGGCAGTTTTGGTGCTGAATGCATTTCTTGGATTCTTTTAAACATTCTGTTCCCCTGCACTACACAGATTGCAGCAGTAATCCTCTGTTCTGAACAATCATTTAATACTTCTGAGCCCGCCGTTCCCCCAGATTTGTTCTCCGGTGTCCTTGTTCCTCCTGATGTCCTGTCACACACACATCACTTCTGTAGAACAACAATCTTTGAGAAGGAAATAAATTACATCCTTACAGTTCTTCAAATAACAGGATCTGCTCCGTGAGTTATGGATAATATCTCCTCCTTCGAGGTTTATATGCAGAATGCTGTTGCTGAGGGATGGACACAAAGAGGAAAAGGCATTTGCCCACAGAGTGAGCGCCTGGCTCTGGGCTGGCAGCAGCAGCTCACAGGGTGAGCCCCAAAGGGCTCAGAAAGACCTGGCAAGCCCAGGGATGGGGCAAGGGCAGGACCACAGCTGCCGGCAGCTCCATCCATCAGCCCCGTGTAGCTACATGAGCCCTGACTCTCAAAAAGCCTGGAATGCTGCAGAACTCCACTGCTGAAGGATGCGGGGCCACCTTCCCCCAGGGAAGTGCCTGTGTGACCTTGTAAGGACCCAAAGCCAGGAGACACTGGAAGCAGAACTTGCCTTTCTGCTTTGACCGGTCTGCTTTAACCCAAATCCTCCGCAGCGTTTGGGGGCACAGCTGCGCACCAAGGCTGCAGCAGCAGGGCACGGGGAGGGGACAGGCAGGAGATTGAACAGAGTCAGTGATGATGCTCAGGGGGAAACCTCTGGCCTGAACCAAGGGCCTGGGGTTTGCTTCTATGTTTGATCTTTCCCCCAGGGAAGCAGGGAGGAAGGGCAGGATTTTGCAGCTTCTCCGGCTTTTGTAGCTTATCTTCCTGCTTTTGCAGATCTGGGTTAATAAATAAATCAGTGCAGCTGATTTTCTAGCCCAGATCCTCTGGTGCCCTGGTTTGCTGCACGTTCCCATCAGCGAGAGGCGGTAGGTGAAGGGCAGTGCACCCATGGGAGGCTCAGATTCCCTGCGTGCCCAGGACAGCAGAGCCCTTGGGCCAGATCAGGGACTCGGGATGTTCTCAGGACAGTGTGACATGGACGAGTGGCACGGTGGCACTGGGGTCGTGTCTGGAGCCATGCTGTCCTCTACATCCCTGCCTTGGGAACGAGCATGTCCATGGAGCCCTCCAGCATCATGTGAACGTGCAACAACGGCACCTCTGGTGCTCAAGCATTGCTAAGGGGACGAACACAGGTGCTTCCACCTCTGGAAGATTAGGGAAGAGGAGGACACGTTCTCCTCACCAATCCCTTACAAGTGGTGGGTGCAGAACTCCCTGCACTGGTGCTGCAAAGAGCCCACCTGCAGCACAGACACTGGCCCTGAGGCACTCAGAGAGCTCACCACAGAACCTGTCCCCTCGTTGGGGTGCAGGGGAACCGGGTGCCCACAGAGTCCAGTGGCTCCCATCCATGTGCCCAGAGCCTTGCTTCCAGCCTGGTGCCACCAGCCCAGTGCCACTGGGCTACCAGAGACCAAAGCCATGAGACCTTCTTCCATGGTAGAGCTTGCCCATGAGCCAGAGGGGATTGCACTGAGGGGACGCACTGCAAGGGGACCCTTTCCTTGACTCAGAGCTGTCCAAGTGCTCTGTCAGTGAGCTGGAAGGAAAGAGGCATTCTCAGGGGGGATTTCAGGCTGCTGGAGTTTCCAACATCAGTAGAATCAGGGCAGGTGGACAGTGTGGTGGGGAGCCAGAGGGGAGCAGGTCTGGCTGGTGGTGTGGGTGCAGCTCCACTCTGCAAGAGGATCCAGCTGCTCCTGCCTTTGCTCCGGAGCCAGGACGCCTGTGCCTGTCCTGTGCGTGGCAGGATGCTGAGGGGCTGGGAGAGGCTTGAACGCCAGTGACAGGAGGGCGGGCTTGTCAGAAGGACTCGGGTCAGTGTGCGAAAGCGCAGACGCACAGGCGGGGTGGCGGTGCCGTCGCTGCTGACCGGCTGCGTCCATCGGCGTTCCCCAGCGCCTGCTGCCGCGCTCTCTCACTCACCGCCCGGTTCTGTCTCCTCACTGAAGCTCCACGGGAAGAGGCCCCGTCGGCTGGAGGAGCACAAACCCCTGCTCAGGGACAGCAAGGCTCCCTGGAAACCCGTTGTAGTGGTTTGGTTCAAAATACCCATTACTTACTTATTTTCCTTCTGTGAGATAAGAATTAGGAGAAAGCAAACCAGGCACAAAACTTAAACCTTAAAAGAATAAAGAAGTTTATTAACAGAACTAAAAGGAAGGAAAAAAAAGTTAGACTAAACCTTCAGAACACCAAATTAGTGTTTCTGCCCGGTTAACAAACTGAACCCGCTACACCGTCCTCTGGAACACGGGAGCTGCACGTGCGGCAGAACTGCTCCCTGCTCCCAGAAAACACGCCTGCGAGGAAGGAGCAAGCAGCCCACATGACCTTAGTGCAGGGAGAAAGGTTCTGCCAGGTCTGGGAAGGGGCTGACATGTGAAAAAGTGCATCTCTGGCCCCCAGCAGCATCATGTTCTCTCACAAAGGTCTTTAAGACCTTTTATTCAGAGTTTGAAGCCAGGTGGCTCAGTCCACTGTGCTGTCAGGGAAGGCAGCCTGGGGGGGCCAGGAGACAGACACTGGTGACACTGATGCCACTGGTGCCACAGCAGCACAAATGGTCTGTCTCTCCTGCTGCTCTCTCAAAGACAGTCACTGTCATCAGAGCCACCAGCACTGAGAAAACCAAAGGTTTGGGAAACTGCTGGGGTGCTGGGGATGCTGGTGGGAAGGGTGGGGATGTTGTGCAGCACAGCCCCTGCTCCCAGGCTCAGCTGCTAACATGCCCCAGCACCATCCAACAGTGATCAATGGGCCACTTCAGTGTCAGGTGAAGGAAGAAGAGGATGGGACAGAGTGGAGAGGAAGCCCCACTTCCTCTCTTGGCCTCTTGTGGGTTAAATCGTGCCACGAGTCCTCAGCAAACCTCTGCTCCCACTGAGCATCACAGCTGGGGACCTCAGCGGATAAATCGCTGCCCTAACACTGCACATCCCATCAACTTTGTTCAGGAGCAAGGAGCGAGCACCTCTTGTGAGAGGCCATTAAGTACCTGTCAATACCAAAATTGTCTCTCCTCAGAAGCACACAGCACACTTGCTCCTCCCACGCCAGCACTGACTGCCAGGTGATGTGGTGGGGAGAGGTTACAGATGGCCAGGACTGGGCATCTGTAACCCATGAACTGCCCAGGTAACTGAGTCCTGTCACAGCTGCCTCTCCCTGTGGACAGGGATAGAGGTGACCCTTAGCTCAGGACCTGTGCTAGAGTTTGGCCCAGCTCCAGCCCAGGGGCAGCTCCCAGCTCCAGGCTCTGGGCTGTGAACAGTCCAGGAAGGGAGAGGACAGGGTCAGCCCAGAACAAGCCCTGCTCACAGTCCCCATCTCCTCCCTGTCCTTGGACTGAGCCAGTACAGAATGAACCAAACTGAGAAACCAGACAGCTGAAAAATAACCCCTCTTTCTTGCCTTTCTTTTTCTTTGGGTTATTTCTCAGCTGGATTTGTCCCTGCTCTGGTTCACAGTGCTTTGCCCCTGCAGCAGGTCACAAAGGATTGGGGACAACAGAAGAACAAACTCCTCAAACTGTCCCTGAAGCCACGGGAGGTCTGTGCCAAGCTGTGCCAAGAGGGACACGGGCATGGGCTGGGGGCCAGTGTGGTCACCCCAGCCCTTTCCAGCCCAGCTGACATCCAGCGTATCCTTCAGACAGCGTGGGGACGCAGTGGGAACTCCGGAAGGGATAGGAGGCTCTGCTGAACCAGGGACACGTAATCTGGAGACAGGGGCAGCATTTCCAGTGGGCTCCTTGTGCATGGGGAGCTGTTCCCGAGGTTCCTGCCCCAGCCCTGGCTCACAGTGCAGATGTGTGGGATGGTCAGTCTGACACAGCAGCTTCACATCCTCCATCTCGCTGTGCCAGGACCAGTGCACAGCGAAACAAACCCAGCGTGGGCGAGCAGCAGAGCCAAGGCCAGCACTCCTGGTTTCTGCCTTTGATGTGTGTTTATTTCCAAAGAACCTGGATTGAAATAAAAAACCTGGACAGAGGAGAAAATGTTTTTAACTGCAGTGGGTCTGCTCTCGTCTGGTACTACTAGCACTGGCAGAGATTTGCTCTTCCATGCAGACTGCCCAGCACAGCCCTTCCTATTCCCCACTGCCGTGGGATGGTGCTCTGGTTCCCAGCGCCACGTGCCAGCCCAGCGCTGTGTCTGGTTATGGTGGCAGGAGCTTTCCTTGGGAACACATGGCTGAGTGTCTCAGCCCTGGTGGCATGAGCTCCCCTGTCCTCCTCCTTGCAAATATTCCTGTGTTTCCCCCTCTCCTGGGGCTGCCCTGCCCTCCCACGCTCCAGTGAGGGCTTCCAGAGCTTGAAACATTCACAACCCGCTAATGAGTGCCTTTTCCCCTGGCCTGGCTAAAAATCAGATCTTTCTCCAATTAGCACAAGAGAGGTGAGCACAGCTAGTCAGGCCTGAGCCCTGAAGGCAGTGTCCTTGCTGGCCCAAGGAGACAGGGATCGGGGGTGCTGGGGAACCCCCTTCTCTCCCTACACACCCTGCCCAAGCAGCTCCGGGCCCAGGAGAGGGTTGTGTTCACCCCCGCCAGCCCACTGGTCACAGCTCCCCTCCCCAGACCTACAAATCATTGAGCAATGGGCACAAATTCATTTATTACATTAATTAAAACCCCACTTCCTCAGTTTTTTTTGCTTGTAGAGAAACAACAACAGTGCCAGGAAGGTATATAATTATGGCTCATGATGGCAAATTTTACATCCCCAAATTGGAGCGTTTAATTCAATTAGATGTTATAAAGCTCTCGTTATCCCCTTCAGATGTTAATAAACTCAAGAACTTACAACTCCCTGTATTTGCAGCTCTCGCCACCCCAAACTGCTGTTATTTATGTGTTTCTAAGCTGTTTCTAAACAGAACAGATTTTTATTGCTTTCTGGCCATATGCCCAGAATGAATGGGCAAAATTTTGGGGAAAAAATTAAAAACTGGAAACTTCCCTTTTTGTTTTTCTCTCCTCTGCCCCTTTCACTGACAGAGGCTCCAAGATCCTATTCCAATGGCCAAGTTCCCTCCTGGTGTAGCTGGCGTGGCCAAGTGTCCCCTGAGCTCCAGTTCACCCTGGGGAGAGCCAGGTCCTGCCCGGGGGTGCTGACAGCCTGTGCAGCTATTTCGATACGTGGTGTCCATAAAGGCACTGGGTTACTCCTGATCTCCCTGTTTTCCAGCGATTAACACACATGTCAGCTGTGGAGGGGCTTGTGCTTGACTCCCTCAATTAGCAGGAGGGGAATTTTCTCAGGTAATTAAACCCCTGCAAAGAGCAGCATTAAAGAGCAGCTTTGTGGTGGTGTTAAAGGTGCCTCACTCACTCTGTGAGGTGCTGACAGCCCCCTGAAAGGAGGGCTGACACGACCTGAAGGACCCCTGAGGCCTCCCAGCTTTCCCAGCACTCCCTACTGACCCCTTGCATTGCCCACCACCGCTGGGTGATGGGATCTGGGCTCCCACTGCCATTTGTTCAGCAGTGACGACAGCTCTTGTCGCATCTCACCTGCCTGTAGATGCCCTGGTCTGACTGGGCTGGACAAAGAGCAACATGCTGAGCCCACGGTCCAGCCACACTCTCCATTGCCCAGGTCTGTGAGCTGACCTATTCCTCTCCCTTCACACTCCAAAATCCCAGTGGGAATTTTCTCCTCTCAGCTGCCCCAAGGCCGTCCTCACCACACACAGATGGTGCAATTCAATGCTTGAGAGAATTCAAACCCGACCTGCCCACCCCAGGTCCCAGCACAGGGGGTAACAGAGACCCTCAGGTGAGTGTGTGCAGCTGGGCAGAGCTGCAGGACAGACAGACACAACCCAGCCCTGCCAGCACAGGGGCCGAGGCGTGATAGCAAAGATCAGCAAACAGGATTGCCAAAGTGTGTGTTTGTTCACACTGTCTGGGGATGTTGGCTCAGCAGCCAGATCCCACAAGGATTTTTTATTCCCAGAGTTCTGAGATGACCACAGGGTGATCTCTGGAGTGACTCAGAGCATGCTTGGCTGAGCCCAGACAGCCATGCCCAGCCGAGCTGCTGCTGTCATGGAATACAGCCCCTGAGGTCTGGTCAGCTTCTTGCTCTTACTGTGGGAAATTGGGATAACTGGGGGAACCCAGGCTAGCAACCATCTGTGATGCTTCTGGAAGGCTCCCTGCCATTCCCTGTGGCTCAGGACACCTTGGCATGTCCAGTCCCCTGGTACACACACAGCAGGATGCACAGGTGCAGGAGGTTTCCCCCCAGACTGGCACAGTCAGTCCCTCTGTCATCCCCGAGGAAGGGAGTGCTGCACCAAAATGGAAAGAGGGAAAACTTAGGTTGGATATATGGAAGAAATTCTTCCCTGTGAGGGTGGGTAGGCCCTGGCACAGGTTGCCCTGTGGCTGCCCCTGCATCCCTGGCAGTGTCCAAGGCCAGGTTGGATGGGGCTTGGAGCAACCTGGGATAGTGGAAGGGCAGGGGTGGAATGAGATGAGCTTTAAGGTCCCTTTCAATCCAAACCATTCCATGACTCTGTGTCCCCAGAGGCGTGTGGATAATGGGGGTTTTGGAGATCACCTGCCTTGCGGAGATTTTTGGAGCCTGGTTGTGCCTGGTCCCCAAAGCCACAACCCTTACTGGCCACGTGTGACTCAGCGTGGCCTCCGGCTCGGTCTGTGCCTTAGAGCTGAGTCAAACGGTGGCACATCCCAGGTCACTGTGGCCGTGGGCAGGTGTCAGGGCTGATAACGTGAGGAGAATCTGCCGTGTGCCAGCGCGGAGCCCCCGGGCAGGCACCGCCCGCACAGCCCCACGCACAGGGCTGGGAGCAGCGTCTGGCAGAGCAGGCAACTGGAAATGTTTCATGACCAACAGCAGTGCAGGACATGAGGAGCTGGACAAGCATTGCTTCAGACATGTTTCTGACAATTCTCTGGCTCCAGACTGCTTCAACTTTAGCTGAAAAATGTTGAGCTATCAGTTGATGGTGCAGAACAGAGCTGCCCGGGGCTGGGGAGGCCAGGGGGGTGATGTGGAAGTTAGAGAATTATTTTGTATGAATGTTCTTTTTTTTTTTTCACTCTTTTCCTAAGTCCCTGAGGCTTTTCAGCGTTTAAATCTACTCTTGTGTGGCAGCTGCATCGACCAGCTCTGTCATGTCAATAACCTGTGTCACACAGCATCCTGGAGGGCTCATTGGCGTGGGGGAACACAGCAGCTCATCCTGGGGCTGGGATCCACTTCCAGAGTTGTCTCCTAAATTAGACTGACTTGGGTGCACAGGATGGGAGCAGTGGGAATGCTGAGGACTGGAAAGAAGGTTCACTGTCCGATCAAGCTGAGGATCCACGTGAGCTGGAGCCTTGCGACAGAGCGTCAGTACTGTGAGAACAAGCTGCAGAGAGGGGCCGGGATCCACAGGAGCAGAGGAATGTGTCAGTGTCGGCACAGTGAGCACTGAGACAGGCACTGAGCGTGCCCTGGAAAGCCACCCCCAAGCAGGAGGCACCTGTGGCACCTTTGCACCCATGTTTGAGAGAGGGAAGTCTCTGTGAACCAGGTTTGAAGAGGTTCAGTGAGAGCATCAGAGCTGAGGAAGCGCATCAGGACCGGTGATTTGCTTGATGAATTCAGGTAGCGATCCTGTCTGCGGGTTATCAGAAAGAAGTGCTTTGATTTGCAGAAATTCCTTCATTATTCTCAATTATTCAGAGCGCACGGTGCTGCCTCAGCGCTGCTGAGGGCGCGGTCTGCGCAGCGCTGGCTGTGATGGTGGCCCCTGCTCCCATCACGGGGTCTCAGGTCAGCGCCTGACACGGTCCCTATGCTACGACTTCTGACCAAGACTCCAGTGCAGTGAGGGGAAGAGCAGCAGGATTCCATCCTGCCCAAAGAGCTTTCCTTGGGGATTTCTCACACCAGGGAGGTGTGACCAAAAGTGTGACAGATGGCTGAGGTGATGCATGCCTGCCATCACCCCAAATGGTAAGCCAGTGTGGATTTCTGAAGTGGGAAATCCTCTCTGAAGTGGGAAAACCTGCTTTTACAAATGTTTGACGGAAGGAGATTAGCGAGCAAGCTGGGAACGTGAGGTACATCTACCTGTCAGAGCAGCCTGGCTGCCCCTGGATCCCTGGCAGTGCCCAAGGCCAGGCTGGATGGGGCTTGGAGCAGCCTGGGACGGTGGAAGGTGTCCCTGCCCATGGCAGGGGTGGGATGGGATGAGCTTTAAGGTCCCTTCCCACCCAAACCGCTCTGTGATTCTGTGATATCTGGGAAGGGGTTTTCTCCAGCTGCATGGTGAGTCCAATCAAAGCTGCCAGCTACAGCCTCAGCATGCACAGGGTGAGGAGGTTTTACGAAAACAGAATAAAATGCGCAACATGACCATTGCCACTCCTGAGTCACGTGTCAGTAGCATGGCTTTGAATCCCAACCTCTGCCAGATGGATCTGGGGCAACCTTGGAGGCTGGCACCACAGCACTTACCTCCATCTCCTTCCTGAGCACGCATCTCTGCATTGTGTGATGTCCTGGCATTGCTTTTATGTTGTTTGCAGGGATTTTGCTGAGGAATCCCCGGCAGCCGAGCGTTACCCAGAGCGCTGGGGTGAGCAGCTCACGGGCACGAATTCCAATTGGCCAGGCCAAGACACCCATGAGGGCTTAAGCCACCTGCCCCAGCTGCCCCACAGAGAGCTTGAGCCTGCCCCACCTGCCCCACACATCTTCCTTGAGGGTCAAACCTTTCTGTTGAAGTCCAACCATTTTCTACCATTTTCGACACGGCCACGAGGACATTTGAAAATGCTTTTCAATGAAAACAAAACCCAGCATTTTTGCTTAATTTCTTGGTGCTATCAAAGGCTGCTCGCTGCTCTATTTTTAGCTCCCCCAGAACAAGCTGCATGAGCCGGTGAAAGGAGCAGCATGTTGATGAGGGTATTGGGTTATTGCATCCCAACCTCCCACTGCTCCCACGCACAGGCTGAGCCCAGCAGGGCTCTCCAGCTGCCCACACCGGGCATCCCCCACCTCACAGTGCCCCAAATGGGGGTGTTGATCTCTCCTTGCTGTGAGCATGAAGTTCAAGTTGGCAAAGACCTTGGAGGTGAACTGAGACCTATTGGTTCCTCAGTAGCACCTTCCTGTTGGGACAGAGCAGCCCAGTGGAGCCCAGCCAGCCAGGGGATGCACAGATGTGTTCAGTCCCTGCTGAATTGCTTTTGCCTTTGGCTCAAGGTTCAAGCTTAGGTGTGCTGGGAGAAATTCCCATTGTCAGTCCTTGTTTGCTCCATGGGGAGTTTTGTCCCAATGAATCGCCCTGGAAGGAGATGGCAATGAGGCACAGCTGGATGTTAGGGAAGGGCAGCACTTTCAGCTCCCTGGAATCTGCTACTGAAGAAGGAATAAGCTTGACCCAGATACATGAAATAACACAGTCCCTGACAAAGCTCTGCAGCAAGAGCTAGAATTTCACATTTATTAAAAAACCAACTTACTCTCTGTCCACAGATACACACAGCCCAGAATTAGGGATGCACTGGGATAAAACGGCATCAGCACAGGCTGAATGCAGCTGATGCACTGCCAGCTCTGTGCCGGGGCTGTGCGGCAGCAACGTTGCTGCTCCACCTGCCCTCAGCAGTACCTGCCTGCCTTTTCCTGCCCTCTGAGGTCTCTCTGTGGGTCAGACAGCTCCGCTGCTTATGCTCCAAAACCCAGAGGCATTGCTTTGGGGAGCCCTCTGCCCCCAGGCACACCAGCCCTGGCAGACAGGAGAGGGCAGATGGGTTGTGTCACACCAGCCACAGGGCAGCGGAGTTGGGACACTGGGAAGGGTGTGTTAAACCCCACTGCCAGCTGGAGGAACGGGACCACAGGGATCTTCTGGCAGCACCAGGGCCGGTCCAGCCCTGCCAGCAGCCTGTGCTGGTCCTGCCTGCTGGGACGGATCCATATGTGCCCTGCCCTGTGGGAAGGGGACACCACACTCCACAGGCCTCTGCAGAGCGGTGCCCGCTGTGTGGGAGGATAAGGAGCACTGGTGGTCCGTGGGGAACCCCTTGCCCAGGGGTTACTGGTTCCTGGTTCCTGGTTAACCCATCACTTGCACACTGCTCCCAGCATGGTGGGAGACTGTGCCCGCTGCCTTCACCGCTTTGGGGCCGTATGAGCTTTCCTCCCATGTGCTGCAACAGCATGAGCTGGAACAAGTCTGCTCACGTGTTTTCCTCATGCCCTGAGGCAGGTAACACGGACCAAGGAGTGTGGTGGTCTCTGATCCTCATGCCACGTGCAGAGTGTGCCAGGACTGGTGGAGTTCTGGTACTCCAGGCTCTCACTGATGTTGGGCACTGCCCCCCATCCCACCCAGGAGTGTGGGAAGCTCGATCACCCTCCTGGCACTAAGGATTGAGCACGTGAAGTGCTATCATGGGCAGTCTGAGCACGGAAGTGGTGTAGGAACCCAGGCCAACATTCATTTGGGAAGCAAAAGGAATTTGTGCAAGGCTGCCAATCCCGCCCACAGCCCAGGGGCAGGTTCCAACAGTACTGGAATGACAGCGTGGTGGTCTGATACCAATGGTGCTGCTCTCAGGGCCATGGCTGGGGTCTGATCCCTCTTTCCTGACAGCACTGCAGCCCTGGGGTGCCTGTGACCCATCCTCTGGCAGCTCTGCCCTGGAATTGGGAGGTCTCAGAGCCTCTCCTGCAGCACCTGCCCTCTGTGCTAGTTGAGGTGCTCTGCAGGATGCTCCTGTCGCACAGGGACTCAGTCAGGTTTTTCTCCCAGTATTGTGTCTTTTTTTCTCCTAAAAGTCCAGCTTGGGCAGGAAGCATGGAAAGCACTTGGCATCTCCTGTGCCACACACCTGACAGCCCTGGATTAGCTCTGGGGACACAGACTCTGCACCGGAGCTACAGACAAAAAATGCCTCAAAATAGCTCCTCAGACCCCAAATCCTGGAGTTTGCAGCACCAGAAAGGTGATGATAATTCCTGAAGGCTTGTGCTCCAGGTCTGGAAGGGATGGGCTGCCCACGGCACAAAGGATTTCTGAGTGTTTCATCCCGGCCATCCATGTCTGGTGTATTCACCCACTGTGCACATCCCCAGGACACCGACCTCCCCTGACCTGAGTCTGCTCTTTCTTCTTCTCTGCAATGGCTCTTCCCCTAATTAGGAGCCATAAATATGATTCTACAGAAATTTAGGTTAGGCTCCATGTGTGATGCAGGGAGGACTTTGTACAGACAGATCAGCTTTAAAGCTGCAGAGTGGAAAGGGATCTTTGCAGGGATTTTAATCCCAGAGTGTTTCAGTTCTTTCCAAAGAAAGGAGAGAAAAATAAAGAGACGGGGAAAGAACCATCGACACGTGTCTTTTAAAGCCGCTAATGGAAGATTCCCCGAGGCGACCAGTCGAGCTGGAAATCCTCCTGCTTCACTTCTTGACAGCTTCCTGTCTCTGCCTGCGTTGTCAGCCCAGACACCTCTGTATTTTGGCACTCAGGACCTGACAGACACAGCAGGACATCTGCGTGGCCCCCAGCGGGACCCGGGCTTTGGGGGCCACGCAGACCCCCAGCTCTGACCCATCTTTTCCCCGGCTGTGCCCGGGACAGGTGAAGGTTTTCTCTTTTTAATGGTGTTGACCCAGACTTGCATGTCTGTGGTCAGTGATGGAGTCAGTCCGACCGAGGTCTGTGCTCCACGTAATGCAGCCAGCGGGGCCGGGAGAGACCGGTGGGTGTCTGCCATCCCAGCACACCTGAGCTAACACAGGGCCACAAACTGTGCCCTGCTCCTGCCTTCCCCTTGTGATGGGCTGTGGGGATGTGCACTGACAGCTCTCCGAATTGCCAGAGGGTTCATTTCGTGCCCCTTCTGCATTTCCTCGGAGGGGAGCATTGCCCTATAAAAGCGTTTTGATCAAAAGGTGTCAGAAAACTTGCAGAGATCAGCTGAGAGCCTTTTTACACCATGAGACACGGATATGGAACAGACCCAACAGTCCCATGCTGCACCCATGGGACACGGGTACAG
This sequence comes from Dicrurus megarhynchus, assembly GCA_013399195.1. Lineage (NCBI taxonomy): Eukaryota > Metazoa > Chordata > Aves > Passeriformes > Dicruridae > Dicrurus > Dicrurus megarhynchus. The sequence goes on from VXAD01008127.1 coordinate 161,830, forward strand.
AACAGACCTGTGAGCACCAGCAGAGCAACATCGGGCACACTGAGCAGGCGTGTGAGCCCCAGAGCACTCGCTGCACCACAAGCAAGTTCATTAGCAAGCAAGTGGCCCATCACTTAATCACCTGTGTGGTGGCATTGACCTCGTGTCCAGCCGCAGGGAGGGAGGTCACATCGCTCCCAGCACCCTGCTCTGGGGCAGTGTGTTTGAGCACTGGGAGTAAGGAGTAAAAGCCTGTGGTTGCTCATCTCGGGCACTGCCAGCCAGGCCCAGACAAGCAGCCTGTTGGTTCTTGTCTAAAACCAGAAATCTGGATGGAAACCTGAAAGCAAATGCCCCAACCCTGTGAAACATGCCTGGAAGAGCATCAGAGTGTTTCCCTCTCCAAGGCAGCAGCCACTGGGAAACAGGTATAGCAATAACAAATGGAAGATGTATCCAAAAAAGAAATAGTTGAAGTTTCTTTGCCACAGCAGGGACCTCTGCCTCATACCCTCATGAAGCCAGGACCCCATATGAGGTGGCTGGTGGTACTGGCAGGAGATGCTCACAGTCTGCCAGGCCCAAAGGCTGCACAGAACTGGCATGGGAAGAGCCAGTGGTGATTAATGCCTCATATTTCACCCCAGAGGTCCCTAAAGCCTCCTGTTGGGTGAGTGTTCCAGCACCTTTGGTGTTGGTCTGGTTTTGTTCATTTCTAAGTTGCAGTAAAACTCCCAGAGAGGGTCCTGGGACACCCCTGGCCCTGCTGTACTGCTCTGGACTGCATAGGGCATGTGCAGGGCTCTTGACCCTGTGGGGAGGCAGCACCCCTGTCTGCCATCAGGATAGAACCAGATGTGTTTCCCAGGGAGCTGCCATGGGGAAGGAGATCATCTTCCCATGTATTTCTGGTAGTTCCAAAAAGTAATTCCAAAGAGGTCTTGGCATCATTCTCGCTGTGTTTCTGAGAGGTGTCCCACAGCAGGGACCTCTCCACCACATGCAGCCAGTACGGTGTGACCAAAGGAGTGAGGAGTGGTGACATTCCTTGATATCCACAGGCAGAAGAGCTGCATTTGGGGACCCCATCCAGCAGCTGTGGGAGGTGGTCTGTTCTCCTGGTCCCCCTTTACAGGAGTTGATTCCTCCGAGCTGTTGAACACACGAGTTCCTCTTGCCCACGGCTGGTCTTGTGGCATTGCTGCCTGTTCCTGCCCGTGCTGGGGCTCCTCAGGGAATCTCACAGCTGTCCTCCAGCATTTTGAGGAGTTGAGGATTTTGGCCAAAGGATTTTAACTGCTGAAGGCAAGTCATCCAAACAGGACCACAGCTCTTGGCCAGGTACCTGCACAAGCGGGAGGAAACAGTGTGTGGTCACATGTGCTGCCTCTGGACACGCTGTGGGGCATCCTCTGCCCAGAGGGCAGCAGGAGGAGGAGGAAGATGCTGTGGAGAGCAGAGCGATGAGCCCTGATGGAGCCACGGACACCGAAGTGAACTCCTACACTGCGGTGTGTGGTTCGCTCAATGCCTGGCACCATTCCCAGGGATTAATGTGCCCTTCAGGAGGCCACGTCTGACACGGCTCAGCCGGGGGCAAAGAGTAGCCACTGCTGTTCATGGGGTAGGGCTGCTGGAGACCCTCTGAGCCCCGCGTGCCCCACACACACACAGAGCTGGGAACGGAGGGGAGGGACAGGACTCCCCGCGGAGGCACCAGACTGTGCTGGGGATCGGAGGTGCTGGGGCGGCTGTGGCCAGCCACGAGGATGGTTTCCAGGAGCGAAACTCCTGTGGGCTGCAGGCTGAGGCCAGTTTCGGGGCTGGGAGGTGCTGGAGCTCATCCTGACTCACCCCACACAAAGCCAGGCAGTGATCCCACCTTGGTTCCTCTCAAACCACCTTTGGTCTGGAATATGTGGGATGTCTAACTCCCCCACTGGGTGCTGAAAAAAGAGATGAACCAGTGCTTCAAAGGCAGCCCAGAACTCCCTGGATTCTGCAGGTGATTCACTGCATGTGAGGATGCCCCTCTCCTGCCCCAGTGCAGGGACAGATTGCTCTGCCCAGCCCAGGCAGCCCAGCCAAAGCCATGCAGAGGGACTCCAGACACACTGAGCCTGGCATTGCCCATCCCCACAACGAGGAGGGATCCTGTAGAGCTCTCACATGGAACGTCCTGCCCAGGGCTCTGCCTCCAATGGTACCGGCTCTGACACAAAGCAGCAGCACCAGCTGGGCTTCACCTGCCATAAGTGAACTCCTGAAAGCCCTGACAATTCCTGGGGCCTCAGTGTCCCCACCTGAGCTGGAGAGACAGCTCCTGCTCTGCCTCTGCTGTGGGGGGCGACAAGACAGGCTCTGTATGGCAGCCACAGTGTCCAAACGGAGCCAGGAAGGGCAGCTGTTGCCAAAAGGATCTGCTCCCTGTGCTCCTGGGTAGTTCCAGCACCATGGCAGCCTTCTCCCCTAAAAACAGGGAGCACTGCCTGTGCACCCCAATGGCACAGCCGCAGCCCCAGGGCTGGGAGCTTTGGCAGCAGAGCTGGTCCCAGGCGTGGGGAGCAGAACCATGGCTGAAGACAGTCACCACAGGGCCACAGGGGCAGAGCTTTGGCCAAGTGCTGTCTCATGGCCACTTGTGTGCTGCATCCAGCCCCTGAACAGCAAAACGCATTGAAAAGGCACTGGCTGGGGACAGGAAAACTGTCACAGGGGTGCATGTGTCACATACCTGGAAAACACAAAGCCATCTGGATGGAAACCTGAAAGCAAAATGCCCCAACCCTGTGAAACATGCCTGGAAGAGCATCAGAGTGTTTCCCTCTCCAAGGCAGCAGCCACTGGGAAACAGGTATAGCAATAACAAATGGAAGATGTATCCAAAAAAGAAATTTTACGCATTGCTGTAGCTGGAGAAAACAGAGAAAATTATCTATAAAGGCTTATCGACGTTTATGCCAAAGTCCCCATGTCTGCTTCTGCCTTCCCACGGATGGGCTGTTGACAGCACAGCAGCATTTAGGGATGCACTGCAGACTTTCCTGGGAAAACAAACTTAAAAATCCTAATCTGAGCCTTGTACTCATCTGACCCACTCAGCACCACATGATCTGTGTAGCAAATCATCTGGATACCAAGTAATTACAGCCTGGTGCTAATAAATGAGCAACAAACTCATAATTATCTGCAGAAGTTTTGATGAATGGTTTTTGGAAAACCCTCCACGAATCTCGCTAAGTTTGGAAGGACTCAAATCCGCCTGTGCCTGCGGGAATGAGTCAGTGGGAAGGACGATCACTGCTGGCAGTAGCGTGGGGCTGTCGCTGATGTCCTGGCTGGGGGGGTTCTGTGCCCCTTGAGGCCTCTGGAAAGCTCCAGCTGTTGGTTCCTGTGGAGCAGGGCACAGCGCCCGTGCTGTGTGTGCAGGGAGAGCCAGAGTGCGCGCAGGGACAGCGGGTGGCCGTGCACGGGTGATTGTGCTGGCAGCTGTCCCATGCAGGCGGAGTGGGCTGGGCAGGCGCCGTGGCCCGGGTCAGGGCTGAGGGGCTGGCAGGGAGCTGCCCTGCAGTGCCCCACATCCGCCCTCGCCCTGCCTGGTTCCCAGCCTGGCTCCTGCCATGGGTCAAAGCTGGGAGAGCTGCCTCTCACCCGAAAAGGGCTTGGCATCGCCCGATCCCAGCCAGAGATAACAGAAGCACCGGGTGGGAACACGACCAAGGCTGCAGCACCCAGGGCTGTGCAGCACTGCTCTGCGGGTGTCCAGGTGCATCCCCGCTGCCTCTGGGGGAGTCCTGCTCGGGCACATCCCACCGGTGACACGGAGCAGGTGAGGCCACCTTCGGCCAGACCTTCCCTTGCAAATATCCACTGTGCAGAAAGGGGCTCCTCTGCTCATCCCTGCTGTGCTCAGCACTGGGTTGGGTTCCCTGTTCTGACAAGGTCCCATTAAGGTGACCCCTGGGCTCTGCAGCAACATCCCCCCAGGAAAGCAGCATCCCGTGTGCTGAGCCAGCTCTCCTGCCCTCCTGAGCTGGTGGAAATACTTTTTTCAAACCTGTAAACCTTCGTGAGTGGCTATGAAGTTGCAAAAACTCACCCAGTGCACTGCAGCACCTGTGAGGACTGACCCAGGTCAGGGCTGCCTGCTGGAGGGGGTGCCTGGCAGCGCAGTTCTCAACACTCTGTCTGGTATGAAAATGAATTGAAATAGATTTTTTCCTCACTGTGTTGAGCCAGCAGTGTGCTCCCCAAACCCAACTCTCGGCTGGCTGATGGGTGTCTCAGAGGGCTCCTTCACTGACAGGGGGAAACACCTGAAGCAGAAGGGCTCTCCAAAAGTCCTCGTAGCCCTGATTTGTGATGATTTATCCTTGGCAGTGAGGCAGAAGCCATTAGGATGGATGTGCCTGTGAAGGAGCACATCTCCCCGCTCCCCAAGAGCTGCAATTGCAATAATGAGCTGTGTGAGAGTGAGACCAACTTTTCCAGCAGCAGCAAAGCAGCTCCACAAACCCTGGGATGCTCCACAAACCCCAGCATGAGGGGACAGTGTTGGGAAGTCTACTTCCATCAAACGACCATCAGATCTCCTTAAAACCTTATACTGACGTTCTCCTTGCGTCTGTGAGCCGCTGGGAAGGTGAGAAACTTGCCTTACTTTAAGTAGATGGTGAGGTATGAAAATCCTCCCATTGCTCCAGGAACCAGAGCTTTAAAAATAAAAAAATAAATGTGTGTTCCCTGCTCTGCAGGAATTTGGCGCCGGCTGAAGACTGAGATCCTCAGATAGCTGCACAGTGGGTTGGTCTAGCAGGAGCCTCTCTGGAAAACAAGGAGAAAAACCACCTCCATAACAACACTTCAGAGCTCTCAGAGGTGAAGTTTTTACCTTTTATCTCCATCCAAATAAAAAATATTTTTGTTTTGCCATGTCAGCTGAATGGACCATGCCCAGGGTGTGGGGGAGCCGGGGTGACCGGGCGCCTCAGCACACAGGTCAGCTCGGCTCTGGGTCCCACCGCACCGGGAATGGAGCGCGGGCTGGTGGGCGTGCAGAGCTGGCGGTGGAGATCCCACCACAACCCTCAGTAAAGGGTTTGAGTAACTAATCACCCTCCTAATGAGCTGAGGGAATTGTGTTCCCCCTCTGAACCGCTGGGTGAGACTCCCAGCTCTGCTCTTATGCCAGACCTGTGTTAGGTGAAAGAAGCTTTTCCCAGCCAGCGTCAGCTCCCCTTGCAGTTTGCTGGGCTGGTGTCACCATGGCCTCTGCTACAGGAAGCAGCTGAAATTTTGAAGTCTCACCAGACCTTTTCAGCTTCTCTGCATAGTTTTAGCTCCCATATGGGATGTCCCTTTGCTCCACCAGCCCCAGCAGCAATGGAGGGGGCAAGATAGTCAGTGTATGTGTGCACCTGTGCATGGCTTCATCCTCCACCTCCTCCTCCTCCAGACTTTAATTTCCAATCAAGCCCGAACATCACTTTAGTTTGGAGCCAGCACACACCACTCTGCTCCTGAGCCCCACGCCTGCTGAGGGAGGAGCAGAGCAGCAGGCAGTGCACCCTGTTGGACCTGCTGGGCCAGGTGCCTGTTCCACAGGGAATTCCTCTCCTGACACCGGGGAGTCACAGGGCTGGCAGGGGGAGGGGTGTGCATGGGAAGGGGCTGGAGCTCAGGGAGGCTTCACTTGAACCTGGCAGGGGACCTGAGGGTTGACAACCTGTGACGAGGTGGCAACAACACTCGTGGGTAGGGTCTTCTCGCTCCAGGCTCAGCCACATCCATCACTGTCCTTGTCACCTCATGCAGCCTTGCCTGCTGTGCTCGCAGCTCTTTCAGCATCAGTTGCTCTCCCAGACGCCTCTCACTGAACACAGCACATCATGTTATTTTTGAGATGAGCTTCTCTTGCTCTGATTTGCATTTTGTTCTATTCTGCATGGCCTGCCCCAGTCTCATCTGACTGGCTTGCCACAGCAGGACACAGTGGGGCAGGCTCCACTCTCCGGGCTGCCTAAAAGCTCTTGGCCTCTCTCCCTGCTGGAGACGGACCAACTCCCATCCCAAGGCTGTGTCCAGCTCTCTCCCTGGGTTTCAGCCATAAGACAGACACAGTGCCTGTTCCTAAGGTTAGCTGCCTCCCAGGAGGCCTGCCTGCTCGCACCACCCAGATAAACATCTGGGCTTCACCCACTGCAGTCTCGCTCATCCCCACACCCGTGCCTCGGCGGCCGCTCTGCCTGTGCCACCTCCGGGGAGAGACTGTGGGCAGCCAGCCCTCGGTGATGTCCGAGTCCACGCAGCCTCTAATTTCACAACCTGATTCAGTAAATGCCCTCAACGTGCCTTTTGCTCCCTCCTCTGCCTCAATAACAAAGACAGTGCTGCTTAGGAACACGGGTTATTTACTGAGGGTGGGCAGCAGGCTCAGGACAGCCCCACGTGCCCCACACATAGGGATGAGCACCTGCTCAGCCAAAACAGGGATCCTGCCCTGGCAAACCTCAGCCCTGTCTCCTCAGTTCCCTGCCCAGCACTTGCTCCTACCCAGAGGTGCTACTGTGAACCCTAAGGGAGGATCTGCTGTCATTTGTCTCTCCTTAAATTCCCTCAAGCTCAGCATTCATTTTTTCTCTCACCTTCCAGCTGATGAGGTGTGAACAAGGGAGGAGGAATCACTTGCTGCTTGCTGCAGGCAAGGGGGTGGGGGAATATATAAGCTGGGAGAGCACATCTTTCCTTTTTGGAAAGTCTTTGATGTCCTTTGAGTGCAGATGATGACTGTTGAGGAAATTTTGAGTGCTCTGGAGTGAGCATATTGCTTTTTTCTGGTTATAAGCCTGACCTAGGTCTTACTAAATGCGTATTTGCTTTGTTTAATTGCTAAGGTAGCCTAATGCTGGGGTGAAAAAGCTGTAGCAGTGCAATACCTGTTACCTGTGAATGTGTGAGGCTCAAAGAATGTGGGAGATTCACGGGAACATGGAAGGGCTGCCCTGGGTGTGTGTGAGCCGGGAGCTGGGAAGGGGGAATGCTCCTTGCAGCATGGAGAGTTGGGACAGCTGTGGTGATGCCAGGAGCTGGCTGGGGTTGAGGAAGGTTGGCTTGGCTGCTGAGAGCTGGTTTCTCTTTTGCACAGCACAGGGGGTACCTGAGACATTCCCTAAGCCAGCATGGTCATTGTGGGAGCCTCGTGACAGCATCCTGAGCCATCCTTGGCTGGGAGGTGGTGAATGCAGGTGTGGGGTAACCTCCCTTTCCCTTTGTGCTGTCACAGGGATGTGTGAGTACAAGGGGACATTCTCAAATGCAGCTTTGGAAGTATGTCAGAGGAAGGAGAAATAGTCATAAAAATACTTTAGAAATCTCTGTGCCTCAAGAGCCAATATTCCCCTTGGATGCTCCATTGAGCAGGTCCAGCAGCCTGAAATCAAGTTCACAGGGAGCACTCCAGCAGTGCTGCCCTGCTCCTTGCAGTGCATATCCCACTGAGGGCAGTGCTGCATTCTGCAGTGCGTGACCTTGGGAGTAACTTCTGTACTTCCTACTCGGTTTATTTCCTACTGAATTGATTGTTTAGATGTCAAAATCGTGTCCTCGGGTGCAAGGCTGGATGGGCTTGGGCCCCTTTCCCATCCAGGGGCTGGTACAAGTGGAGCTCAGGCCACCAGAGCTGGCTTTGCATGTAGGACGTTGTGGGGAATGCAGAATTACAGATGTGTGCTTCCTCTGGAGCCCAAAACTGACCCCTGGGCTCCGCAAGCATCATGAATATTTTTCCAACATGAATACGTGAGAGTGGGGACCCACAGCCCAAGGATGCCAGGGAAAAGTACAGGCAGCGTGTCATCCCTCTGCATGCCTGACCTGAGGGACTCAGGATCCTTGTCCTTGGCACAACAGGACTTCGTGAGCAAATCTGCTGCTGAGCTCTGGCATGGGGAGTGCAAACAGCATTGGCAGTACAGAGATGTGCAGGAGATGGCTGGAAACCTGGCTGGATAGTTCTCGCCTGTCAAACCCTGCCTCCTTTCCCTCTTGAGGGTCCTGGGGAGGGGAGGCAGAGCAGGGGATTGCTCACAGACAGGGTGACACAAAATCCTGTGACCCTTCTGAAAGAGCTGGGCTGGACTGGGAGAGCAGCTGGGGTTGGTTTGAGTGCAGAAAAGGGATGCTCTTGGGAGAACAGACTTTCCTCTTCAGAAATCAGCCCTCAGAGCCCGTGGGACAGCTCATCTGGCTGCTGGGGCTTCGGCAGGTCTGTCAGACCACGGGGCCTTAACTAAGGGCAGGACACTGCCACTGAGTCCTTGTCTGAGGATGAGGCAGTGCTCTTATCCAGCAGAGTAAATTCTGGGACAGATGAGGACTCCACCTCCCTCGCCATGGGAGAGACCTGGAACTGGGATCAGGCTCTGAAATTCCAGGCCTCAACATGAGGTGGTGCACAGCATCCGCTTCTATCCCTGCTCTGCCGCTCCCTTTGCAGCAGGAGGGAGCGAGAGCAGAATGCCTTTGGGGAAGAACTGGGGATAAAGGAGGTGCTAATGAGAGCTGGAGGAATGAAATCATCAAAATGTAGAAAATAATCAAGAAGAAATTCTGCTGGGGAATTCATCCATTCCTGCTCATCTCCACACTGCCTGCCTGCTCTTCAGAAGGAGTGGGAAGAGGGATGCAGAACTTAAAAGGATGCTTTTCCTCTGTGCTTTCCACTGGAAGAACAAATTTGCGAGGGGGAATCCTGCTCTATAACCTCGTGTTATTCATTCAGCCGGCATCCCAGGCACGCGGCACAACTCGAGTGTTTCCATTCCTGTCTGTGCAATGTGGATGTGAGCGCAGACCAGCCTTGAGCAGGAAAAGCGCAATTCCCTGAGTCCAAGCAACACGCTCACAGCCGCGTGATGCAGAAACTGAGATGGTCCCTATTCAAATCGCACAAGGGCTGCTGAGCACTTGCCACTCCAACACCAACACGTCTTTGTGGGCAGATGAAGACGATCTTCCCACCCTGGACTGCTCAGCACATCAGCGTGAGGAGCTCTACCCTCCTGCTGTCCTGCGGCTCATTAAAGTGCCGTTTGAACCCTACCCCTTCTGTTTTGAGTACATGCACAGACACACCACCACAGTAATTGTAAATATTTGCCCAAGGTCACCTCTGCTGATTAATGCAGGATCCCAACTAATCCGGCACCCATCAGGCCTCGAGGGAGTCTGGCATCTGCAGTGATCCATGAGGAAAACTGTTTGAGGGACTTGAATATACTGCATCTCTGAGCTATGGTCTGGTGGGTGCCAGCCCACCCTGGGCCTCGGCATTGGGTCTGTTCGGCAGCTGGAGCCACAGCTGCGCACATCCACCACAGCCCCTCGGCTGGGGAGTGCCAGCAACAGCCGGACCCCGCAGGGCAGAGGAGGCACCGGGGCTGATCTCCACTGTGTCATCCCAGCAGCTGCTCCAGCCCCACGGGCCGGTTCCCAGAGTGCAGAGAAGACACTGAGACTGATCTCTGCTGTGTCACCCCAGCAGCTGCTCCAGTCCCTGTGCTCCCTGGGCCTGCTCGCTCTGCGGTGGGGCTGGCACTGGAGCTGGGAGCTGGAGGGACATGGTCACACTACGGAGCTGCCACCACTGCGCAGTGCCACCATCGGGGCTATGTGTCCCTGGCTGCTGTGGGAGCACAGCACGGCTGCCGGTCCCGGCACACAGCTCCTCCTCCAGCACCTGCCGGCAGCTGGCCCGGCCTCACCTTAAGATGTGTCAGGAGCCTGAATGTATTTTTCCTCATGTTTATTTTTAAAAGATGGCTCATTTTACACTCTGGGCAGCCTTCAAATATAAATAACCTGTGCCACATGTCCCCATATTACCAAGGAATAAATTACAGCTCTGGGTTCCCCCTCCCGTGTTTCCCTTTGATGTTATTGCTGTGGATACATATATCTGTGCACTTACAGGTAACAACCTAACCTCACCCAGAGCTGGTTTGCTGTATGGAGAACACTGGGACGTCCCTTTGTGATGCTGAACCAGGTGGTGAAAACCCCATTTAATGACTTTTTAATTTTGAAAAAAATGTGTTGAAAGACCTGCTGTCAAGGCACCGAGTCTCACCATAAACACATGGACATACAGTGCCATCCCCCTCATGGGAACACGCAGTGCCTCACATCCCATAGGGACATGCACTGCCCCGCTCCCACGGGGGCACGCGGCGTCCCCACGCCCCGCGGGCTCCGGGCCCCGCTGCCGGCGGCGCCGCGGCCTCACCTGCGGCGGGGCGGGGCTGAGC
>VXAD01008130.1:0-70681 GCA_013399195.1 Dicrurus megarhynchus
CTCTCTTGGGCTGGCTGTGGCAGACCTTTTTCCCCCACCCACGGCGGTGGGGCGGAGCCACAGTAGCCAACAACCAATCAGAAAGGGAGTTCCCAGCCCGGGCCCGCCCCAGGACCGACCGACTTTGGAGTCGCTCTGCCCTCCCGGTGTCTATGGTGCTGCCGGGGGCAGGCTGCGTCCTGGCTGAGGCTGGGCGAATCCTGCCCAGCCAGGACAACACAACAATACACTGCTTATACTGGAACCAAATACTTCCCATTTCCCCTGCATTTTCAGTATCACCTGCTCATAATGCTGGAGCACCAGTGCCATTCACAGCTTGCAGCAAGATGATGGCGGCAGAAAAGATGTCACCATCTGCCTTTTCAACAATTTCACTGGAGATGTGTGCTGAGCTTTGCTTTGCTGTGGTGCTGCCAGCTCTCAGGAGCAAGGCTGCCTTCTGGCTGGTGACAGAAGCAATGCTTGTTCCATCTTGCCTGCTCTCCATTCTTACTTCTTCCTTCCCCAGGAGAGTGCTCTTGTGAAGATGGTTGCATGTGTGAAGATACAGTCTGAGGGGGAGTATGGAGAGGGTGCTGGGGGGCCAGGAGATCCTGTACCTTAGAGGGAGGGGAAGGAAGATCAGGTCCCAGCCTTAGGTACAACCAACATCAGAGAGGTACTGCAGGGACAAGCCTCATGCCTTCAGAAGGTAAGCCTGGCTTCGGCATATCTGTACATCCAAATGGATGCTTTCACCAAAATGCAACAACACAATTGTCTGCCATCTCATATACAGCCCCATTCACATTCCCTATGACACCCTACTGAAACACCTATCTACAAGAATGGCTAGATTATGATAGAACATAGAATGGGTTGGGTTGGAAGAGACCTTAAAGATCACCTAGTTCCAGCCCTCTCACCATTGGCAGGGAGATTTTCTAATAGACCAGGTTGCTCAGAGCTTCGTCCAACCTGGCCTTGAACACGGCCAGGGATAGGGCATCTACAGCTTCTCTGAGTGACCTGTGCCAGTGTCTCAACACCCTCACAGGGAAGTATTTTTTCCTAATAGCTAATCTAAACCTATCCTCTTTCAGTTTGAAGTTGTTATCCCTTGTCCAATCCCAACAATATCTCTGGAATCAGCAGAAATTGTTTTTATATCACCATAGCAAGTGATTCAAATACTTCCCATTACCACTCTCTCTTCTAGCTGTCTCCAGATAGAGTCTGCTTATAATTTTTACCCATACAGTGTCTGCATATGTGTTTCAACACAAATTATTTATATATGCACATAAAAGCCTGCTGGGCTTATAAACCCAGATGTTATAGTGGGAAAAAGCACATAAACTTATACATCTGATGCAGAAATTCAACTCTGAAGAGTCTGAGATCAAGCATACCAGCCGTCTGTTACCAATTATTATTAAATTATATCTCCTGTTCAGCAAAAGGAAAGGCTGCTGTATGTATCAAGGCAGCAGTAAGCTATCCCGTTTGCTTACGTCCCTCTCTCCATGCCTCTACTTCTATCTCATCCCTCTTGTAACTAGAGGCAAAAAATCCTTTTATCTTTGGTCTCCCACAGTGACTGTGGTCAAAACATTTGTTATTTCCAGGCAGGATTACTGTCATAGACAGAATCTGGAACTCAGTATGAAAATAAGACTCAAATTCCAAGCAATGAACAATGTGGCTGCCTGTTTTTTCCATAGCTTAGGTCACAGCCAGCCTACTCAGCCCATGCTCACATCCTTCTAATTTCACATTGTTTAAAACCTGGCTTCCAACTTTCAAAATAATTAAATACAAGATTTTGACTCCAAAGACAAAGACCTTTTGCATCACTCTCATACTTACTCTCCCTTCTTCAACGCCCTGCAAAAATTCTTAAGTGAAAAATACAATGATTTTATAAACTCAGAAGAAATACGTTCATTCCTGCAATGAGAACACTTAGATTTTTCTCTACGTTTGACATTTTTTTAGTCATCTTTTCCGCTTCTTTTATTCCTGCTGCCAGAATACAGTGACGGTTGTGTCTCAGGACAATGCTTACACCATGTGGAACACAACAAAATTCCTCTTCAGGACACTGCAACTCCAAGTGGCGCAAGAGTTGAAAGTAGGACAGCAGACTTTATCCACATGTTATTAAGTCAGTGACTCAGTGGTGGAATCGTATGTGTGTGGCTAAGGTAATGACGTCAGAACCTGCAGTTTTGAATTGTCCTGCTTCTTGAACTAGTTAGACCTCACAGGGCATAGTAGATTTCTTCCAAATCTATGGTCCTATTCAGGCATACCCTGCATCTGCAGCCAGCTTTTAAACAGGAATGAGAAGTATTAGATGAGCTATTTGGATGAAGTCTCGAAGTAAGTTTATTTTAAATAAAAGATATCTTCAGATTGTTTTTCAGAATTAAAAACCCAAACAAACCAACCAAAAAACCTCCCAAAAAAACCAAACCTCAGAGGAACATCCCTATTGCTAATAGCTAGGGAATTTTGTTTGTATTTTAAAAACTACCCCCTCCTTGACATCGTGGCCACTATGCCAGTGCTATCATATATATGCAAACAGAGTAACCTTTTAAATTTCATTACAAAGCCAGGTGGTTTGTATTACAGCGCTGGGTTTGTATTGCCCTACACAGAAATACTACATAAAATTTTATATAAAGCAATTGCATTCAATTCAGAAAACCTTTGGGATTGAGTTCAGAAGCCCAGAGGACTCCACCATTCCATTCTTCTTGCTGGACAATAGGACATAGAATGATCTCCAATCCCTTCCTCCATGGATTCTTTGGATAAGCAGCAAAAAAAATGCCAAACCAACCCAATTGCATACTTGGTTCCCTCTTACCATCAGCTCCCCTGCTTTCCAAGTGCCATTAAGTTGCTGGGCTGCCAAACAGAGAGGAAATTAAGTCCAAAACCAGTTAGAAAAATAAGGGGCAATAAGTGAACAGCACCAGTCATGGTAGCAGTCAGGGCACAAAAACTCCTGTTCATGCCACCCAGCAGCCACTGAGATCACTTGGAACAAATGTGTTGCTGTTGGCCCCTGGAGGGGTGTGGGACCAGGAGTGCTGACTGGTGCAAAGTTATTTCCAGTGCTCCATAAATCTCGTGCTCTGATCATGCCTTTCAGCTAATGCTGATGGAGGGATTTTCTGCTCTTCTCAAGTGGCTGGAAAAGCCCCCCTACTTCACATGTAGAAACAAAACAAACCCAAATTATAGCTACTTAAGATTGTCCTTCAGCCAGTCTTACAAATTCATCCCAACAGATTCACTCAGTCACAACAGGCACATGAGCCAGAATGAGTCCCATGGGACAACTCCCGTGGCTATCACTGGAAGCGTTTTTCCCTCATCTTGTTCCAGTTTTCTTAACTTCACACTGAATTTTTGACTTCATCTTTAGGAAGCAAGTGCCACATTTCTAGAAGCTACCCTTTTCTAAGCTCCTTTAATGGAGAAAAAGATACAAGTCCTGCAAATGCATGCTTTTGAAAAACTGTTTTAACCAATATCAATACTAATAACATCTGTGCCAAAGAGCCTGCAAACTACACTTAGATGCAACATGAACAAGAAGATGAAACAGAGTGAAGACTCAAAATTTTTCAAGATCACAGAGGATGTTTTGCAAGTGGCTGCAGCTTCAGTCAACTCATTTAGCAGCAGTGAGGCTAGTCTACAATATACCCTGAAATTAGCCCTTTTTCTAGTGAAAATGGGAAAGGCTTTCTATGGCAGAGATATATTCCTTGCTAGGATTTGCATAAGGAAGCAGGAGTAGTAGAGCAGGGGAAAAAAATAGTATTTCTGTGAGGATGTGTGTGAAAAGCAACAGACTGATAATAGTAAAGAGATTTCACTTTGTGGAAACACACTTTTCTTCGTTCTTTTCCATTTAATGAAGGTACTGCCTCAGTAAAGGTTGGGTGTACAAACCTCAAATATGATTTATTCCAGAAACAAACCTACCGTGAAGGCTGACTCCTCTACAGAGCCTTTTCTAGGTTCCTTATTACTCTTTTCTAGATTCATTATATCGGGCTCCTCCTGACGTGCTCATTGCAATTGAATTGCAAATAAAAAATTATTCAACATAACTGTATCTATGTCTAATGGCACTATAATGCTCTAAATAAAACATTCAGAAAGGAAAAGGCAGGTGAAATTTATTCTGCACTCCTGGTAAATTTTCACAGCAGATTTGTAAGTCCTGCAACATGTACTGTCTTATGCAAAATAAGGCATCTCCTCCAGGCTTGAACTGAAACTGAATAATAAACTGTATATTTAAATATGGAACAAGTACCGAAACTATTTTTACTTTTGCAGGAAAAAACCCCCAAGTTCACTAGAAAGCAGTGTCCTGCAATATGGTCATCAGCTCAAGCTGTCACCTTTTTTGTCTACTGAATTGGTGTGTCATACCAACAATGACATCATTTAAGAAAAAGAACCATGGTTCTCCCTCTGTGGTTGCAACGCCATTATCTGAAACACACCCAGCAGTTGCTACACAGCACAGTCAAGAAGGACGGGCAAACCTGCAGAGGTATTTGCAGTACATTAGTAATTGTATTCAAAAACTGGAGACTGCTTCTGAGTCCCTGCCCCAAGGGAGGACTGGCCCAGTGGCTGTGCTGAAAGGAAAGTTCACAAAGTGCCTTCTGCAAGTGTGAACTGACCTTTCCCAGGCAGTTCGCTTTTCCCACCCAGTTTTATAGTGTAGTCTACAGAGCTCTGTTCCATAAGTGTGCCTCCAAACAATGCCCATCCACAATCAGTAGGACAGCTGAATTATGCAGCCCGAGAATATGCTCAGCTCAACACAGTCAACATCAGATGGGAAATGACAAGAATTTATTTGTACTTCCACGTCTGCCAGCTTTTCACAGGCTAGGAAAGATCAATGAATCAAAGTTATTTTGTCCTAACTCAATTCTCACCACTTCTAGGATGCCAAGCACCTTAAATGGTTTGTATTAGTATGACTGCATTTCTGTCAGTGAAATAAGATGCCCCCACTTTATAGCCTTGGTCTCACAGGCAGACCTGCACAATGAAGTACTTGTGTGAGAATGCCACCCACATGACTGATGATATTATGATCTTAACTCATTTTACTCACATTTGCTGCAGAAAGAGTTCTAGTTTCTCTTCTCTCCCCAAAATATACCACACTATGATCCCAAATACAGGGAAACCATTATGTAAGTGAAGAGTATTTCAGTCAACTTGCTGAGAGAAGGAAAACCAACAAAGCAACTTTCCATATGCTGTGCAGGCAAGATAAAAGTGATACCTACAGTAGGAAAGAAAGGAAAGCTAACTTTACAGTGAAAAATCTGGAGAAATACACCATAAATATTGCTGCCTAATCCACTTTCTGTATTTTTTATCTTCACTTCTTAGATAATTCAGTGACTAGTAAAACACACTTGCAGAAATATCATCAAGTCTTAAATAGGACTGAAAGTGTCACACCCAGTCTTCTTCTCCTATGGCTATGTGACCTCTCCCTGTCACCTTTTTCACTATTCTGCAGGCTACTCAGCCATCCTGTGACCTTGTATGCCCACAAGTTACAGGCCTTTCTCTGACCAAATGAAGAACAGAAATAATGGGAATAATGAGAGGGCTCTTCTAGCTAACAGATTCATTGAGTGTTAACTCAGAGTGTTTTCTTTTGTAACTGACTTACTCCATTTTATTTATATGGAAGTTCTCAAGAGCTTATTCAGATGAGATAAGACTGAACTGTCATATCAGAAGAGATGTCATCGAGGTTAGATTTTAAAAAATACTAGCCACCCAAAACTTTCCATGTAGACCAAGTCTCCACATTCTGCCAGATGCTAGATATTGAATAAATGAAACAGCTGCATAGAACAGCCACTTTGGAAAGAAACAAAACAAAAACAACCCCAGACCCAGTTTAAATTTTATTATCCTACTGTGCTGTCTGACGGCAGCTGTAGCTGCTGCTTTATACCATATCCCATTTCTCCTCAGCCAGCTGAACTTCCAGCTGGACTTTGTCGTGTTCAAAATGCAGCTAGCCTCTACAAGACTTCTCTCAGATGCAGGATGTGGTATGTCATGGAGATGTAGCCTGTGCATGAGTTATTTTGTTATGTAGTGGGAAGCAGCACAACAAGGTAGGAGGAACAGGAACAGAAAACTGAGGACACAATCATTCTTCCATGTAATTGCCTCCCACTTGTCTGACACCAGTTGTCTGAGCCACGATGGGCTCAAAGCACAGAGAGAAGAATGGAAAAATGGCTTTAAACTTTGAAACCTTCATTGCTTTCAAAACAAAGATCTCTTGGATACGTTCAATTCAAATAGCTCAGATCAATGAATTTAATTTTTTGAAAACAAACCTGTAGTTTTGTGTCTTCTCAGATGTACTGAGGTTTGAAGAGTAAATGAAAAATGAAATAATCATTTGTTACAGAAGTGTACTGCAAAAAGTAGAAAGGAGTCACCAATTCTGCAATTTGGCAGATGCCCCTCAAGCCTCTCTTGGCATCCAAGACTAGGGGCAGACCAGTCTGAAACGTGATTAAGCAATCAGCAGTTCTGGCTCTTACGGCTCGAGTTACGCATTATGAATCAAAAATATGTTACTTAACTTAGGATTTCTTTTTTGTTTGTTAAAAGAAGCATTCAAATCAGTGTCTGTCTTAGAAGCAAGATAGACACTGAGCCTACATATTTGAGACCTAATTTGAAAGATGACAGGAACTACACTGAGTTGCTGAGGAGATCTGTTGAAGAGAGATCAACCTTCACATGCCAGGCCAAGGTTGACTCTCACCTCTCTCTTCTCCTGACTGATGCAAAGGAATCGAAACAAGGAAGATAACCTGCTGCAAACCTTCCTGTCCTTTCTGAAGCAAGATGTGCCCTTAGGTTGTTAAGTCTGGACATGCATGTGGTAAGAAGTGGTCAGGAGTACCAAACACTGCTGTTGGCAGCTTCACTGGCTGGGGACAGACCTGCACTTTGCTGTGGGCAAGTGCAGATGCCACCAGGGTGCAATGCTTTATTACAATAGGCATGGTCAATTTCAAAGTCAAAATAAAGATACTTCAGTGATACAGACAGAACAGCTTTAAGAAATATGAACCAGGACTTTCCATGCTGTACATGTGCAGGACAGGTGGACCCCCAGTAATAATATTCTGACTACCAAGTGTGCAGACAGAATTTTATGTACAAATTTTAAGACCTAATTTTGTTAAAATACAAAAAACCCACACTCTCTTGTGTAATCTCTCACACTATTGGCCATATCAATGCTAATCCCCATTGGAAGATTAATGTGAATTTAAATGCTACTTTTCAAAAATAAGAAAACAAGTTTATTTCTTAACTTTCTGCTGCTGGATACTGTCTTAACTCTCTGCTGGCAACACAGCTGACAACCTCACTTCCAAAAATCCTGGAATAAGCCCTCTGACACTGAGAGTTTTCTTCTTTTTATTGGCCTGCCTGCGAGTTTTTTATGCTTTTATTTTTAATGATCCATTTCTGATGTTTAGCTACTGAGAATGTTTGAACTCCAGTAACACAACAGGCTCCGTATAAGTGATTTGTGTCTTCACAAATTAAATCTAGACAAGAACAGGCTCAGACTGCAGTTCTTTGTCCTTGGGTCATGATAACAAAAAATCCCCTGTGAACATACATGAGAATGAGGCACAAACAGTCTGTTCCTCAGGTATGTGAGGCCATGGGAGCCAGCTCCCTTTAAAGGACTGTAGGTGTCTGGGGTCTGAGGACTGGTAAAATGCTAATGGTAATGTTAGCTGAGTTGCACTTCTAAGTGAGTTGTCTGCTAAGCCCTTGGTTTCACCTTGTAAATTAAAATGGAGATTATGTTCATTTCATAGAGGTCATAATTTTGTGGGTTTGTGGAGCTTTTTCAAGAAAAAATTCTGACAGATCATTTGTGTACTTTTACATAACACTGCAAGGAAAAAAAAGCATGAAAGGGAAGAAAAAGAAAAACCTGAGAAACTGAAGCTTGTGGCCTGGTGCTTACAATCCATGAGCATGAAACAGCAACAACAACATAGCTATTGCTTTGATCTACCTCCCTATTAATTCCTCTTCCCATAATAGAACCACTGACATTTCACTGGTATTCAGATGTGATTAAAATATATTCTAATACCTATAAATAGAAATGTTGGTTCAAGTACTAATTAAAAAGAAATCTGGCATTTGGAAAACTGTATCAACAAGAAGTAAAAAGGTGCAGTAAACAGCAGCAATTGAAAAGTTATCCTCTTTTTTTTTTTCCCCTGAGAAAAAGGTAGATATGTGTTCTATTGATCTTCATGTTACGGTTTGGATTTCCAAGTCTTTCCAAGCATCCACACAGCAATTTCAGCATAAGAGTAACAAGACAGATTTTGCTCTCTCCTTCAATTCTAATAATTGCCACCAAGTTGTAACTATAACAGGGTAAGTCAGGCACACTGACTTTCTGCAACCTTCTGTAAGGTAGTTTTTAAATAAACAGGAGCCAAATGTTAAATTCACCACATTCCGTCATTGCAAAGTAGCTTGGTTGTATACTACTTCATAATTAACCCTTGTTTTATATACATATACATATATATACACACACACACACATGCATATATCTACACATCATTTATTTTCATAACTGATTGCACTTTCTTACCTCCCCTCCTGAATACTATGTCTTTGAAGCAAAGGCTTGTTGCAAGGGTGCTTTCAGCCACTACTTCTGCTGCCCTAATTGTCAGAACTCTCCCAGCTCAAGAAAATCATGGGACTTAAAACAGTCATCTCTGCATGTGGTAATTAAGATTTACTGGTTTGCCTCACAAAGATACAAAGCATACTGGAGCAGGGATGCTACCCTTTACACTATCATATAAAGCAGTGTTTTCCTTGGGGGCTATTAATGTCACTGGCACTTACTAGAAGCAATTGTAAAAAAACTGACTTCCTATTAAATTAATGCCCCAAACCAGACAACACCACAGTCCCTCTGGAAAGCTAACTTTTCTAAATCCTGAGTGAGACTTTGGAGCATGCAAAGAGGAACAATATGAGCTGACAATGGGGAGGAATAATTTTATGATTACATTTGGAAACAATATCACAACGAAAACAACCCAGGCTCTACTACACAGCAAAACATAGTGAAAAATTTAACACTTGAACAAATGTGCTGCCTGAGGTACATGTAAAATAGTTTGGATATCTGCATTGTGCTGTCCTTTTCTACCACAGTGTGCAAACACACCTGGACCTACACAAAACACACAGAAATACTGAGTCATTACAGCACATGAAGATGCAACAATACTGGAGTTAAGATCATCCAATTTCAGATTCAGACACAGAAAAAAAGAACTGGAGTGAGCCTGGTTCCTAGTGGAACACGTTCATTCCTAGTCAACAACACAGCGGCATATGTTAGGGAGATTTTTTTAAGTGACTTACCTCAGCATCTTGCTCCTGGAGCTGGTATGTTTTCTCCAAGAACTGCAGTATTCTAGGACACAATGTCTTCTCCTCTAAGAGGGACTCCAGAAGTAAGACCAGCTGGTCAGGGAGAAGCTAAGAAAAAAATAAATGCCATGTGTGAATGAAGATCTCTACTGGCTGAGAAAGATAAATCGAAACGAACCAAAGAGGACAAGATTGTGATAACCTGTGTACTTCCAGCATGTCCTTGAAATACAACTTGGACCTATAGCTGGTTTCTGAAAAACCTCAGGGTTTATGCGTCTATGTTCTGAAAGACTGTGCTGGGGCACAGTGAGGACTCGCTTTCCATGGTTTTCATTGCTATGGTTAGGTCAGGTCTAAAATATGCTTATCTTACTGAAATATAATCAGAGCTTAATAAGTAAGATTTTTATGGAATGTATAGAATAAGTAATTCCATTTTGTTGGGCTTGGAAGAAATAAAAAGAAAGAATAATTTACAGTGCATAATTTGGGGAATTGACTAGGCATATGAATGTATAATTTTTTACAGTGGCATTTTTATCTGATATACAAGCAATTGCATGATATGTTTACAGTGAACAAAGAAACACAACCCAGATATGTGACCCGCCAAACAACTGTTGTAAAAACATGTTTTGAGGCATATTTTAGTGCAATGAGTCACAAACCATCCATCCTTTCATGGGAAATGTGCATGAATGTTGTGTTTGTGGCACACACAGTATAACATCTATACATGGATATATATTTAGTAGTTAGTTGCTTGACTCCAGAACCTATAATTTTCAACTGGAACCTAATGTAACCTAAAAAAAAAAAAAAATAGGAGAAGTCTGTTGTAGCAAGTGCTTAAGTGCTCTGTTTAATAGGCTTATTGGATGAACAAATAAATAATTCAAACAGAGCTCAGAGAGAAATTGCACCAGCTGCCAGGAAACATCTATTGGAAATTCAGGCTCCAAGGTGATCAGTCAGAAGTTTGTTACATGCCCCAAAACTTTCCCCACTATTCATCATTGCAGGGCACAAGGGGAGGAAGGGGGAAGGGAAGAAGAATGTCAGTAAAGCTTTTGCACACAAAGAGAAACCAACCCTGCTCACTTCTAGCGTTCTTGAGACAAACTAATGAAAAAAGGCATCCTGTTATTTTGACACTACTTCCAGCTTTCGCCACATTTCTTTTCCCACCTCGCTGCCTGCCCATGTCCCCCTTGACACGTCAATGTGCTAAGCAGGGATGAAATGAAGTCAGCTATAGGAAATGCCTCTTCCAACAACACATCCCTCAGCCAGGGCTGTTTATGTAGACTGAACAAGAACGGATTCCTGATCTCTGACAGCAAGTCCATGAAGATATCAAGGATCTTCCCATAAATCTTAATCTGTAAAATATCTACATTAACAACTAACTTAGCAACATGACATTTTGTTCCCTTTTAAACTGATGTAATTAGTACCTAAATCAGAATAAAGAGGAAAAGAGATCTCTAAGATGATAAAGCTTTGGTTTCTTTGCATTTTGATTTCCTTCCATTTTTTTATTAGTAAGGTTAGTTGTATTCTTGAAGACTGAAAATACCTCACATCTTACTAGCTCTTAGTGAAACATTTTGTAAGTAATATCAAAGCCTGCCAACCAACGGGAGCCATTAAAAGTGGTCAGATATTTAAAAATATTGAATATTTCATTTCAGGACAACTACTAAAATGGCAGCTTAAATGTTTATTACATAGTCCAACAGCAGCTGCCTGGGGGTTGGTGAGACAAGCTAAAAAATAAAACAAGGAAAGCTTCTGGGAAGTGTCTCTTCTTGGAAATGGAATTAATTCTGAACACTAATAAAATACAAAGTGTTGCAGAACACCACACAAAGAAAGATAACTTCTGACTTAGAAAGTTTTCCCTGCTAACTAAAAAGACAGCTGAACAATACTTAATTTGTAGGAACTATAGAACAGCTGCTTGAATACATAGGTACAGAACGGCTGAGTTATTATTTTATAATATATCTCCAGTATAATTGCTATACAGATTCAGCCACAGAAAGCTATTGTTTAGGGTAGCATTACAGAATCTCATTGAAGCCAACAAAAGAGCAGCAGCAGAGCAGCAGCCATGCCCTTAATTTACGTCTGCCTAGTGCTGCTTCATGGCTGAAGTTTTTTCAGAATTACAGGTTAAACTCTCATCAATTTAGATTTGAGAGTGAGGAGTAAAATAAACAAACAAACAAAACCCCAATAAAACAAAACAAAAAAAAAACAAACCCAAGAGTTCAAGAAGCATTTGGACACTGCTGTCAGTCATATGGTGTGACTATTGAAATACCTTGTGCAAGGCCAGGAGTTGGACTCCATGATCCTTGTGGGCCCCTCTAACTCCACATCTCCTATGATTCTATGAATGAGACCATGGCTTCTGCTATTTTCCCACGTTCCAGCTGCCCAAGATGGTACTTTACATACCAGTTTCCAGCTCATGGATTAATTACAGTCCCAGGCAGGAGTTACAGAACACCGGCAGAGAGGGTGGGGCCCTGGCAGGGGAAGGCTGGCAGACCTCTCCCTGCAGTGGCACTAGTGGGCGCAGCTATTACAGTTTGTTCTCCAACTTGTTTCTGACACAAAAGGAGGAACATTCTCATCTACGTTTTATCCTTTCCTTTCAATAAAAGAGACTCTGCTGAAGAGGAAACCCTATCTTAGGCCAAGAAAACTTGGCTAGAGTTTCATGACAGAGGCTGCTACAAAATTCATTCAGGGGTGCAGACGTTTTCTTTTCCCCGAACACAACAATATGAGCATCACTCTCACCAAAGCAGTCTTTTAATGGTTATAAATAAGCTTCAAAAATTTGCACTTGAATTTTCTGTCAGAAACCCCACTCTCATTATTTTTTGTTTTCCCACCATCATCCTTATTTGTCCTGCCCACCTGTTACTTTCCATCTTCCATACCAGGAGAATTGTTTGGAGCGCATGCGGTCAATTTTCAATTTGTTTGCCTTATGGCTAATACAAAGAGGCTCTTGCTTTAAATGCTACCTAAACATAAATACTGTAGAGACCTAAATGCAAATTTCTTTTCGAGCACTTAAAAACACTTTCCTTTCCAACAGCTCATATTCTGTGAATGCATATTGCATATCTAACACCCATAATAAAGTACACAACACAACTACAGCAAGTTACATAGGTCTCAAGCTGTGTCTCTAGGTTGAAAACATTCAGAAAACAACCATAACACCCTAAACACAAAATTTCAGTGATCAAAATAATATAAAATAAAATAATAAAAAAAAAATATATATAAACTCCCCACACTGAACTATACTAGAGAATGCTCAATCAAAATGTTTGAATATATGCAATTATTGAAACAGATCTCTTCAATCAGGAAATGTGGCGAGGATCAAGACACAGTTTTCATTACGTCAATGATTGCTGCAATAGCATCTATTTATATTGTAAAGTAGATAGTTCCTGTCTCAACCTATGCTTGCTGCATGGAAATCATACTACTTTTCTCAGGGCTCTCCCTCCCCCATTTGTGACTACGGACACTACAAAGAGGAAATAAATGAATATGTTGTGGTCAAGCACACCAGAGATTTTCTGTCATGTCCCACGTAATTAAACATCATCCCCTCTATAAAGCTGTATCCCAGCACTGTATATATTACCTAAGACTGTAAAACCTCTTGTTCAACTCTTCAGCCTTTTGAAAGAGTTCACTTTGTCCTGCCACTAAACAACCATTTGTTCCCTGCTTCCCCTAAGTTACCTGATGTGGCAGCTTTAAAGACGGAGTAATGAGGCTATTACCCTTAAAACAAAATGTAAATGATAGGGAATATCAAAACCGGGTCTGTATTTGAAAAACGCAAGATGAAAAAATTAAAGAAAACATAACCAAATGGAGAACGTAACTGAGATCCACTGTTTATTAAATCCCTGAGGAGTAAGAAAAGCATACTTTGTATCTTATTTCATATCAGTACACAAAACACTTAAGCCATTATACTATGCTACCAGAGTATCTTAGTACATAAGTAGGTTTGAAAGGTTTTCTACAAATAATCTTTGAACAAAACTATGAATTTTCTAAGTACAATCCCTAACCTGTAAAAAGCACAAAGAAAACAAATCTCTCCTCTTCAAAGATCTGGTATAGCAGCTATAGAGGTCATTGACCTCACATCCCAGAAGACCACCCACACGAAAGAGCGTATTTATCAATTCCTACATTAACAAATGCAATAAATGCCAGATTCACCCTTTATGCTAGAAAAAAAATTGCCACTGAAACATTTGACTACTGACCTTTCACAGCCATATGAAATGTGACACAGATATATCTACTTGAGTATCCACAGCACCAGCACTTGCACTGCACCCCTCCGCCAGGACACAAATCACTAAAGTTGTACAGCTGGTATGTTGAATATCCCATTTGCTCCTGCCTGCACTTGAATGAAGTCATTGAAAGCCTCCTTGGAGGGGAAATCTGCCTCAGACTAATGCAGCAACCGATTGACAGTGGCGTGATTTCTATTATTACTCCATTATCACACTGGGATCTGTGCCTAAATGAGCATACTTCCCCCCTGATGCCATTTCCTTTTATCCTGGCTCTAGTCTAAAAGTGGATCAATGGGAGTAATATATATGATGTCACTTCAATTTACAGCTACTGCCTCCCTCTCTTGCATGCACAAATAGATCGATTCTTCCCAAAAATGGTTAAGAAATGCACAGGGAGACTCTTCTCCGAGAAAAGGGTTCTCTGCTATATTTGTCTGTGTAACCACAGCAAGGAACTGTTTACACTGAGCAAAAAACAGGGGAAAGGAAAAAAAATCACTACTGTGCTCTGGAAAATGCTGGCTGAAATACAAGAAAAACAAGACCTTATAGAGAATTAAAGCAATTTGACCTTTGAAAATTACACAGAAATGTTTAAACTTTCTAAGGTACAGTATATTTCTCCTGTATTTCTTTGGTGGAAGGTAGTCTTGTGTCCTACCCCCAAAAACATGAAATGTATTTTCATATATATATTTATAAAATTTTCCAACATCAAACCAAATTCCTTCCCAATCCTCTCTTAGGAAAGAAAGGGAAAACCCCCACCCCATAGTTCAATTAAGAATGGTTCCCTTCAGACAAAATTTGTTCATAGAATCGCTTACGTTGGAAAAGACCTCTAAGATCATCGAGTACAATTGCTAACCCGACACTGCCATGTTCACCACTCAATTGTGTCCCTAAGCACCAAGTCTACATGTTTTTTAAATACCTCCAGAGAGAGTGACTCAACATTGTGCAGCCTGTTCAATTTCCTCATAAACTGCAGTCAAGAAAGCAATGCTACTAGTCCAGGAGACAGAATTTATAGGTTCAGGCCATCTCTGCACTTTTATTTCTTGCTGGTCAAACAAATCCCTGAATGAGTCTCACTTTATAAACTCTTCCCCATTGCCTTGAATGCTCTTTTCTGCAGGTTGCAACTAAATAAAAACTTTTGTAAAACAAATTCCCCCATTCCCCAAACTGTCCAGAAAACCAGTAGCTTGAAAATTCAAGAAAACACTGTTTACTCAACCATGTTTTTAAACAGATTTTGTCATTGTTTACCTCAAACAATATTCTTCAGATGCTGATCAGCACAGTGACTTCTTTTAAATGAAAACAAGGCACACTTTTCCCCCCTTCAGGGGCTAAAATGTACTCATATCAACTAACGTATGAATTCAATAAAAATGTCCGCACTAACAGTTGTTAACTAGTGTAGTGTAATACACTACTGAAGAGAGTTTAACTCTGAGAGAACTAGTCTGCTGTTTGATTAATATGCAGGAAAAAAAAGTATTCTGCAGCTGACATAAAAATGCTTTGAACTGGTTTGCAAAATAAAGCCCATCTTTGCCCAAGGCTGACAAAATTTCACAAGTGTGTAGTGAAAAAGACAGTCTTGTTCAACTTCACTTGAGCCAGTTTGTTTGACTTCTCTCTTGATGAAAAGTCAGCTCCCCTTCCAATGTTCATGAAAGATAACTAGTCCTCACTATATTTAAAAGCAAAATATCTCCGTCTGTAACACATTCTCATCTACTTATGAGAATTCTCATCTACTTATGCACTTGTATGATATCTCTTCCCACTGTGTGCGGTTTTTCTCAATCTCTGTTCAGATGGCTCTTTCTGTGCTCAGCAACTCATTTTTCAACAACCATTTTAAAAACAAAAAGCAGTAATTGTACGTGGTAATTATCATGAAAAAGATATTCCAACTTTGCTTCAAAAAGCCTTTTTTCAAAATGTAGTAACTCCAACAAGTTCATCAGCACTTCATTTGTGTTACACTTCAAAATGCTTTTTTGGGGACACTTAAATCTCATCACTTAGTTCTTACTAGTAGAACATACAAATGACACTGAGACCAATTTAATTAATAAACAATTGCACTGGCATTTTGTTCCCAGTTACTTTCCTCTTTATAATATCAAAATTAAGGCTTTTGGTTTTTTTGAAAGCAGATAAATTCCGTCAGAAATAATTTTAAGGCCAATACCTACTAAAACACTAAAGGTTTGATTTATTATGGCCACAAATATGAAAACATTGCTGAATGAAGGACACAAATCCTTGTTTTATGTTCTATGTCTGATATTCTGGTTACGCATTACAGTATTATTTTTAAAAGGCCAGCCACTGCTACCAGGCCGTAAACTGAAAATTTTTTTCTTAAGCTTTAGTATGAAGTATTTTCCCATAATTTACTTAATGGAGAGAAGATCCACTTAAGAAGAAATTCAACATCTGCAATCTAATATAAATGCACTGAAATGTCAAAAATGATTAAACCTTTATGATCTAACATATTGCTGAGCCAGCAAAATGAAAAACAGGTGGCTTCCACTACAGGTTCAGTCAGGTTATGCAGTGCTTTTCTCAACCATAGTTTTCTCAAAGAAACATTTCACCGTAACCTTACCCTCAAGCGTAATAACTCCCTTTTAAGCATAATAGGTTACACATTCTCTATTCTATGCAGATCATCATCCCTGCCAGTTACTACCGTGCTTCTAGGATGTGCTGCTCCTGCTTTCACATGAAATGGCCACATCAAGAGAAAGTGGACACTGGAAGCCAAATTCCACACCTCAAGTCGTATTTCACAGGACCATTACCTAGACATACTGGGAACAGACAGCATTGCTGTGACACAATCCAAAGTTGAAGCTGGCAACAGCAAGATCTTCAGTCATCCCATCACTTGATCTCAGGAGTGCCCAGCAGTGGGGAGGTGATCAGAATATCAGCCCTGTGGTTAGCGCTTGCCAGCTGTAAGCAGCAGGCATTAAGACCACCTTTTCTCATCTAACAGCACACTCAAGTGTGCTCACACTCAAGGCACTTCAGGTTCAGCATACTGTTCATCTAACTACAAAGAACAAAGCCAAGGAATCATCTTGTTTTGTTTTCCAGACTCTTTGACTATTAAATAATAGAGGATTCATACTGAAGACCACCAAGTCTTAGCAATCGGTGGAAAGATTTCATACCCACATTGTAGCACATGCTGAAGTGCAAGTATCTGCCTCCTAATTTGTCCACCCAAAACACTGTAGATCTCAACTGCTCCAAATCATGAGCTTAAGCTGGTCAGTGGCAGTATAAACCATCTCACCCTGAATGACCAACATCTAGATCCTCTGAAACTAACTGGCTTTCAAGTGTCCTCTGTGGCATTAAAAGAAAGTGGCACACTACAACAGACACTGAAAACCAAAGACTTGAAGCGGTGTAATGACTGAATACAAGCCACAATCATCAGTGAGAACACCCTCAGCACCCAAATGCATTTCCTTTATTTTTCTCATTGTAAGTACTAAAAGAAGAAAGACAAAAACCTGAGAGCCAAAGAAAATTAACTCAGTTTTCTAATCTTTGATAAATCGCAAACTACTGGGCAAGTAACTTCATCACCCAGTACTGAAAATGAAGAATCCTGCCCCTGGACACTAGCCCAGGAAGTTAAGCTACCTCTTTAGTATGAAATATCCTTGCAATAGAACTGAGCAAGGGCCAGCTTGAAGAAGTATCATCCTCTTCCTTGAAAGTTTGGCACACATTAGGCCACTTCTGGAACAGAAATTTGTTCTGCCTATACCTACCAATGCAAGACTCAGTCAATGCCCAGAGTTCAGCCAGGATTGTTATCTTCAAGGAATTCACTACAAGTTTTCCAACTCTCTTGTAGTGTGGTCAGGTCTTGGGGAAATCTCAATTTGTTCACCAGAGCATGTTCCTTTCTGGTAAGTCAAGTACAAAGGTACTAGACCTGCCCCAAACAGCTGGCATCATGCGGAGAAATAACCCGATGGAGAGAGAAAAGAACTTTTCTCTTCAAAGCTTTCACCAGCATGGCTGTGCAGAATAAAGTTTTATCAACTCCACTTAGCTCATGCTGCAGCTGCAGGATACACCACCACTTCCAGGAGGGCTGTCTGAGATTCATCATAAAGCACTAACAATGTCACAAGCCTTCCTGGAGGAAAGGATTAAAGCACAGTTGGGAACCTGCACTTCCATCTCTTAACCCTCGTGGAATCCACAAGAATAAATTCTCATTTCTAGCCTTTTTTTTTCCCAGAACAACAGATAATGAGGGCTTTCATATTTAATTATGTCATGTGTCTTTTAATTGGTAGATAAACTGCATTTCCAGACCCATATTTTCTTCAGATCTGATATCTGGCTCTGGTGGACTGTGTGTCCAACACAGCCTGTACATACTCACAGCAATTTTTCCAACACACACATCCATTTGATCCTTTTTTTCTTTTAGAGTGGTTTTGTTGGTTGCGGGTTGTTTGTTGTTTTGGGTATTGGTTTTGGGTTTTTTTCATTTGTTAAGAATGCAATTGACCAGATTGAGTGGACTCCAGTTTCAGAAATACACACATAACTCCAAGCAAGACTTAATCACAGACAACTTTAAAACAGATGTAGTTCTAACAGTCTAAACGTAAGAAGAGGTGCTGCTAGGAACCTAGAAGAGCAGTATATAGAGTTTGCAGTCATGAAACCATCCCCGTTGATCAAAGATGCAGAGGTGCCAATCCACCACTATCAGCTCCTAGAATTCTTTTTTTAACTAAGGTCTCACAATGGCCATGACTAAAACTATCCAGTTGTCTAAGAGAGCTCTTTCATTGTGGTGGAAAGCCATCTAGTTCCACACCCACTGTCACTTCTCAGCCCAATTGCCTCATCATCCCAAAATGAAGCCTTTGGCACTTGCCATGGGTTAGCATAGTTTGAGTTTTTTTAAGGAAGGCTCCATCAGCCATGGAAGTTATCTTTTTGCAAAGAGGTGCTTACAGCTTCCTCTAGACCTGACAGAACCAATCAACTGGCTAGTTTGAATATTGACAACTTTTAAAGCCACTTAAGAAGCTTGATACGCCTCTGTGATCCACATTTAAGAACAAACAAACCCTGGGAAAGCTCCCTCTTGCTTTCAGACAGGTAATGGCAGGGGGGCTCTGCTCGGCGCGGCCCGGCCCGGCCAGGCCAGGCCAGGAGACAGCCACCCTGGAGCGGCCCTGTTCCACCTGCAGCCTGGCCAGGCCAGGAAACAGCCACCCTGGAGCGGCCCGGCCCCGCCCCCCCAGCCCTGCTCCGGGCGGGCCAGGCCCCCCTTACCCACTGCGGGCAGCAGCCCGGCAAGGAGAGATAAGCAGCGAATTCCAGCTGCAAGGCCGGGTGAGATTAACTCTTTTAGTGCTGTAAGATTTCTCCAGAACAGATGAAGCCTGCAGACATCAATCCTCTCCTGAGTTAGAGGAAAGGGAAAGATGAAGGCACGTGAAGTAAACAGCACAGAGACACCAAAGTCAGCGAAGAAGGAGGAGCTGAATCCCTGAGAGAGGAGAGAGTGGAGATGCTTCTCCTGGAAGCTGAAATTCTGTTGTAAGGCTGTGGTGATGGACTATGATATGTCAGTGTACCTGCTGTAATTTCATGAAGCATGGTGGGGGGAGGCAGAGCGTTCAAACCACAATCATGGGTAAAAGTACCTGTGCTGCATTAAGCAACTACTGAAGTAGCTGTGATTTAATGAGAAGTTTTAACAGAGAGAGTTGAAAGTGATGAAGACTCTCTTGCTCCCAGAGGAAGACCTCTGTTCCTAGAGATGAAGATGCACCCACAGATGGGTAAAGAGAACTTTTGCTTTTGAACAGCTCATCCTTAAAATGGTACCCCACTAGCTAAAAGAAGGAACCCTTGACAGCAGTTGTGGGAAAGCTGCAAGTCGAGGGAAGGGACTTTCACAGGCAAGGAGAAACCATCCCGGGCGGCTGCCTTGCTGTGACACTGAGCCACAAGAGAACTATTTAACTGTTTTCTTGTGGAGATGTCTCCATAGCATGAGCAAGAGAGACTCCTCTCCCTAAGTGAACTGAGAAAGGTTATTATAGAGATGGTAAACTGACTGAAAATCTCGAGGGTTGTTTTTTTTTACATTGTTGGTGGGAGGAGGGAGAAAGGTGGGGGGAGGAGAAGTGTTCTGAAGGTTTAGTCTAATTTTTTTCCTTCCTTTTAGTTCTGTTAATAAACTTCTTTATATTCTTTAAAGTTTTGCGCCTGCTTTGCTTTCTCCTAATTCTTATCTCCCAGAAGGAAAACAAGTAAGTAATGGATATTTTGAACCAAACCACTATAGCACTTTAGAAGACAACTGGCACTGACACTGCACCATGACTAGCAATACAGGTTACCATACACCTGTCATACTGGTTTTCAAGTTTTTACACTGGTTCCCACCCCAATACCCATGAAATCAACCACTGCAGCCTACACTGATGACTCTGAGGCAGCCACTTCTGACTGCTGCCCAAAGATCACAGGTGACAGCCAGGCTCTTCCTCCACTCCACAATTCTCCACTCAAAGCACACCAACTTACTTCTTGAAAAGGAGCCTGAACTTTTCAATAGGTTGATCTAAAACTTGCACTGTCAGCTAAGACTGGTCACAAGTGTCATCACCCGTCACTCCAGATGTAGGGCAAGTTTCTCACTTTTGCCTGCTCTAGTACAAATACATAGCAATGTGCACTGAAAGAAAAAAAAAAAAAGGAAAAAAAAGCAAGCATTTCTACCTCCCAAAAAAACCCTTCTGAAACAAACCACTTAACTGCACAGTTAGTTCATTGCTTACTATTTTTGTGACAGCTACTCAAATCCTATTGTGATGAGTGTGATATGGAACAGAACAAGTGTATCCCATTAACTTTTATTCCTGATTGTAAAAATATGAAGTATGAAAAGGATTTTAATTTAAACTGTTGCAAAAGACAATTAACACTGGAAAAAAAAATAAAATCAAGCCTTTAAGAGATCTAAGAACAAGTGGATGAATGTTGCATGACATCCTTATTATGCCCAGAGCTATTTAAAAAGATACTATAATTACTAGCAAGGATCTAGCTGCCACATTTTCAAAATCTGTATTTCAAAATCTGTATTTCTCCTATACAGGAGCATTAGAACTAAGTAAAAAAATAATCTAAGCTCAAACTTGCTGGACATGAACTTTCACAAACTGCAGTTTGACTTACAGATCTTGTAGCTTGAAGGAGTGCAAGAAATTGAGCAGCTTGGAGCCAGCACTTGTACACCATTAGTATGTGCAGGAGTAGAACTTCTTAAAAAAAAAAAAAGCAAACCAAACCCAAAAAGTTAGTTGAAATACTAATGTTTTCAGAAGTAATTACAAAATAAAATGAGCTTAAAATGTGATATAAGTGCTACATTCTGCTCATGTTTTTCAGATGAGACTTTCTGTAATGTCTAGGATGATATATGAATCATTAAAAGGTATCAGGAGCTATTTTATCATATGTGCTGACCAGTACTTTGACATATAAACACAACATTAATAATGACTTTTAGATTTTGATAATAGATTTGGGTTTTGACTCATAACTACAGCTTTGTGTACGAACTCTTCAATTTAACAGAATTGCATCCAAGCACTAGCCTCTAAACAGCTGTCTTGAAAAAAATCCCAAAATTACTACTTTCTTGTGATTATAGGAATGTGTGTTGGTTTTATGAAAATGTGACAGAAACAGAAAATATATTTTAGACATACTAAGTAACTACTAAGCTAAAGGGGTAGGAATAAAAATATGACATTTAAGGCATAAACCCCCTTATGAATTCACTCTCCCAGCTGGGGTAAAACTAGAGTCATTAAATATATTAATTGCATGCAATTTATTATGCTCATTTGCAATACTGGTAAATGCATGTAAGTATACAAAGATATGCTCACATAATAATTCAACAATTTTCTTCTACCTGCCTCCAAAGAGTGGCTGGTGGTTTTTTGAGGTATTTGTTTGTTTTTGATTGGTTGGTTGGTTGGTTTTTATCCATCTGTAAGGAAGATTCAATGAGGTGCTGAAAATAACTCAATTTCATGCCCTCCATCTATTAGGTTTATGTGTCACATTGCAGAGTACCTCGAATCATTTAACATAAAATACAGGGACCTGCAACTCGATTTCCAGAAGCAGGCACAGAGACAAGCTTTCATGCTGAAATTGAAGAAAGTCCTAGGTTCTCCATTTTCAAATAGAGATTTTCTACCACATTTTCCATCAATAATTTGCTACAATCTTCATTTTCAAAGATACTTGAACATTTCCAGTGCTTTACAAATGACTGAGAAAGCAATGGGAAAAGCATCTGTTGCAGAAAAATAAAAATAAATCCTTAACCAAAACCCCCAGACTACAGTTCATTTTTATTCCATAAATGTGCAGAGAAATTATTCAGTCTACTGCCATTCCTTTCCATACTACTTTTTCCCTAAGCAAAAGGATCTAACGTGTTAAGCAGAGAGCACTCCATATATCCATAGCACTCCATATATATATAAATATATATANTGCACTCCAGGTATTTCATGCCCTTAAGTTAGACCCTTGTACATGGACTTGGAGGAACCAGTATGGGCCACACCAAGACTTCCTGGTAAAGAGGCAGATTTGAGAAAATCACTGCTATTGACAGCAGGGGAGTCTATCCTCCACAAAACAGCATTCACTTACTTATTTCTAAGGCTGCAAGCTATTTAACTTCTGCCTCTTCAGGAAAGGAGGGGGAGGAAAGAATATTGACCTCCAAGATGGATATGCGGAAAATTTGCTGACCTATGGCTTCATTACCTACTTCTTATGGAAGGAGAGCTCCCACTAACTTCAAGGGATTATTTTTTCGAGTAAGGAGAATAAGACCAGGACGTCATCACTGAATTTACATAGAAATGTGAAAACAATCAGGCAGATGATGCCAGGGAGCAGTGAGCCAACCGTGCAGCAGCAGAGTATTATTTATAATACGAATGGCTGGATAACCACTAAGTGCAGTACTTCAACAGTAATTCATAATCTTATCTACTGTGGAAATAGTTGACTGAAAGTGGGCTTTAGCAAGAACCTGCAGCGCAGTGCACAGTGACACACCAAGTTATTAACATAAAAATTTTAAACAGTGCAATCCCACAACTGATTTAAGAAACGCCTTGATAACAATCATTTAAACCTAATTTAAGGTAAGTAACGAATGCTTTTGAATACTGAAATGCAACCTATTCTGCTGTACAAGCAAAATATCTGCTTAGTATGGGTCTTGTTCTTAAGAAGCAAAGGCAAGCAGCTACTCTATCAGCTCTTTTTGTCTAGCGAAATCAGTCTCTTGAAGTTTCATTTTAGAAATCTG
Source organism: Dicrurus megarhynchus (assembly GCA_013399195.1). Lineage (NCBI taxonomy): Eukaryota > Metazoa > Chordata > Aves > Passeriformes > Dicruridae > Dicrurus > Dicrurus megarhynchus. The sequence goes on from VXAD01008130.1 coordinate 23,323, forward strand.
TGTGCTGCTGCAGTTTCCATTATAAACTGCAGTTCTCAGGTGTTTATAACTTCACTATAAAAACATCCCTCCAGAAAGAAACTTGGCATTAAAGTTCGCAGTTTATAAAAGATTGTAGAAATATTAGTTTCATTATTATTTTTCCAGATAAAATTTCTAAGGTGAAATTTCTTACTGATTTAAGACAAGTGTCTTATCACTGAACTCCTACTTTTAACAAATGAAAACTTGACAGTTGATTACTCTAGCACGAGTCTAATGACATTTGCAAGTCTTTGAAATTAGGAAAGCTATGGTAACAAAGAGTGAACAGCTATGATTAAGGAATATTTTCCACTGGCAAAATTAACCCTTCATGTTCTGTCTTAGAAAAAACCCCAAAACCAATTTTTTTTCTTTCAAATTAGGTAGTAGCAATCTAGCTTGCTGTGTGTTTTTTTCCCCATGCTTAGAAGTAATCCCCTGAATATGCCTCAGAATCCCAGCCACATCATCACCTACACCAACAATACCCCATGACAATCACAGTTTATGGCACAGTGCTGCACACACTCAGGTGGAATTAACTTGGTGTGCATGAGTACCTCCACTGAAAGAAGCAGCCTACTCCTGCTCACTAGTTTATGCTCTTGGCCCTCTTAAATGTGAGGGCTTACTAAATGAATTGCAAAAACTGTAGAATTTTGCAGTGATAGTACAGTTACTGCTTTTTCAAGCTAGCTCAAAACATGCAGATTCCATACTATATTACACAGACTTTTACCACTATCTGTTAAAAGCTGCTTATTCTCAACAGAATCTAAGGAAGTCATTAGTTTGTGTAAAACTTTAGGTGGCCCAGCCTGAAAATACACTAAAATAAACAACTAATTACTGGAAATTTAACGCTTTTTACCACCATGGTATTTTCAAACACAGACATCTCAGCTCCAACAATATGCTGCAGTTTCTGTGCACCGACTCCAGCCTGGGAAGCCGCTGCAGACTTTCAGATGGATACATACCTGTAAGTCCTAGAAAGCTGGGAGCCGAGCACACTCAGAACCTCTGCAAACTAAACATGCACATGAGTGTGTACATTGTAGAGGCCTAATCAAAGCAGGCACTGTACACTGAAATATGTTTCTCTCCATGGTTATTTCACCATCGATTGTTACGAGGGCGAACCGCTGCCCACAATCAGCTTAGCTATGAATTAGTATATCTGTCTTCATTCTGCCAATTATCTCGGCATAAATTCCAGAAAGATGCACTTTAAAGAAGGAAAAGCGTGTTAAACTGTCATAGATTTCACCATTTTAAAAAAATTAAGCTTGAAAAAAAAAAATCCAAACAGGCATAGGAAGCTGATTGCGTGTGTATTAGAAATATTTTTCCCCCTGTAAACTCTTCCTAAAGAAGTCTGTATTTCATATAACCCAAAGTCACAGAACAGATACCAGCTGTGCTGTAAATGCCCAGTTTGGCACTGGCAGGTAAAACACTCTCAGCTGAGTTTTAATACTGTGACTGAACTCTGCAACAGACACTGACTTTCTTTCATAAACACACGTGGAACAAGTAATTAATGGTAAATCCAAGTTCTTACCAACTTCTAATTGCAAATGGACAATAGAGGCAAGAAGGTGACAACAGAGGAATTTCGCAGATACTCAAAATGAGTGCTATAACCCCTAACAGCCAAGTTACTCCAAGAATTGGTAAAGCATGTGACAAAAGAAATGCACTGTTACTGTAAAAAGGCCAAAAGACAAGAGCATACTTACTGCAAATGCAATTTCAGTTCCACTCTGTTAGCAAGAGCACAAAGTCCTTTAACCTGATTACAGCTGTGCTGTGGTGCCTCTAATATTTGTCTTCTCTTCAGACTAAATACACAAGCTCTTCTTCTTAATCTAAATCCAATCACAAACCAGTCTTGGATATGCTCCACCCTTGCAATTACGTCTTGCTCTCGGTGATCATATTCCACTTCTTTCCTTCCCTACTCCCTTTCCATAGTGTAGCCCTTTTTATTCAATGCTCTTCCGGGAACATTATCTCTCATCTAATAATCACATTAATTAGAAATTTTAATTTTAGCATTTAAAAACAAAAAACTAGTTTTGACAAAGCTTACAATTCCAGGGGCAACAACAATGTAAAAGTAAACCACTTTTTCGTCTGCCTCTGAACATATCTGCATTTCTAAAAGGCAAAAACAAAAGAAGAAATGTTACCCTCTTGCTTTCTATAACAAGATGAGAGTGTCCATTTGCAGAAGGACTCTCTTAATTTCAGGTGTTAGTACACTGACTTCAAGAAAATATAGTAAATAAACATATCATTTTACTTTAATAGCTGAAAAACCAAGTGCACCAAGGTTTGCCAAGGACAGCACATATTTCACAATCTTCAGAATTACCGTTTTATTGTAAATAAAATTTTAATGCAAATAAAAGCAATAAAAGGAAAAGGTCTAATGCAACTGTAGCTTCTGCTAATTATGAATGTTATGTAATTTGCATGCTTACAGTAAATGACAAGTGCTGGTCTGTGTGATTTCACAACACCAAGCCCAGCTCATAGGCAGTCTGGCTGGAAAAAACAAGAATGCAGCAATGCAGCAGGTCTGTATCATTAATAAAGCCAGTATAAATAAGCAGCCTTTCCAGTACATACTGCCTTTCCGTATTACCCTTTGTAGTCAAAAAACAGTTTGCCCCCATAGAAACACAGTGTTTACAATGCTGATTAGTTTTGAATGTATCTGCATGGAGCAAAATAATAAGGATCCAAACCTTTCTGAGTTGTGTCTCAAGGGGAAGAACAGGAAGGTGACAACAAAGGCATGTTGTGATATTAACAGAAAGCAAATTTTTTTTACAAAGCTGCCCAAGTTCCATACAGTGCTTAGGACTGTTTTTCTCTGGAAAACATGTTTTCCCTTTTATTAACCCCCCTGGGCTCTATGACCATACAGCTTGAACTGGCTTGAAAAGTAAAACAGGGGCAGAGGAAGGAGGGGCAGGGGAGAGGGGTGGTGGTGCAGCAGAAGACAGACAAAAACCCAAGCTATAGTGACTGGTGTTTTCAGCATTTACATGGCTAAATTTGTATTGCCAAGCCAATTAGAGCTTATTGGCCTGAATGCTGAAATTACTGACTTACACTTAGCAACCTTGCAAATGACAACCCTTGTTGCTCACAGTAAGGAAACCAATTTAAGGGCCTCTCAATGTATACAATACTGCCATTTATATATTTATTTTTTAAAGCTCAGGTTTCCAGTTCTACCAGTAAGTGCTCTCTCTGTGGACCAGTGATACTGTGGTGATACACACATGCACTGTATATCATAGCACAGCTCTAAATTGCAGGGGCAGACAGCAAGACAGATTAGTTTAATCTAGATTTTGGGTATGTAAAATTGCAAAGGATAGAATGGAAGCTGGTGAGTCAGGCTGCTGAGACCTCAAAATCATGGGAAAACATACTTTTAGGTGGCTTTTAGCCAGTTGTTTGTTGAATGCCCCTCCCCCTTTCAACTTATACCTGCTACTGTTAAAACCAAATACTATCTGTTTTCTTAAGAATGCATTGTGGGTTATTCATAAGACAAAATTGTGAGTTCCATTACACTAACATACTTTTCCTTTTCTCTCTCTCTCTTTTTTTTTATTTGTTATATAGACATTGGGTTGCTTGGTTGGGGTTTTTTCCTTTGGTTTTGATGATTGGATTTTCCTCTGTTTTTGAAATGTTTACCTAATGTTTGACATCTCACTGTTTCCTCCGGACAGTCAGTTCCTCCAGTTGGTTTTTGTTTTGTTTTGTTTTTAAATTACTCACACAGCAATAGGGAAGAGAAAAAAAAAAAAAAACAAACAAAACAAAACAAACCAGTAATAATTTTTTTTAAAACCCTGTCCAGGAAACAACAGGGTTGTAAAACCACAAAATCTGGCAGGGTGTCAAAGCAGGGGAGAACATAACATATTTTTATATAAAGTTAAGCTTTAAAAAAAAAAAGGAAAATGAACGTAGTTTGCTCAGTTGAAACACAAAGTTTGTAGAGGGAGTGGACAGGAACAAAGACTTGTGCTACAATATTTAGAAATAAAACACTAGGGGAAGCAAACACTACGGGACAAAAAATCCATTGATAGCATGAAGTTGTATTCCCTCTGAGACTTCACACATTCCACCTTTTCACCACTTTCCAGAGCACCCACATTTTTTTTCCAGTATTTCATTGTATCTGAAGTTGCAACTCTATCTCGCTTTTCATTTTCCCACATTTTCCGTATGGGACAGTCGCTTAGGAGCGCGCACTTCCCCGAGCGGGGCACGGGCAGAGCGCAGTGCGCGGAGGGAGGCGCGGGGGCTGAGCTGAACCGCTGCAGAACAAAGCGCAGCCGGGGAGAGGCCACCTTCCCCTGCGGCCAGCGGCAGCCACGCGTGCCGGCCGCACGCCACCCGCAGAAACGCTTCTGCTTGGCTTTCAAAAGCCGTCTCCGAACTCCCTCTGCGCAACTCTCCTGAGCTCTGTCTAAAGGCTGTCGGTGGTGCTGCTTATGTAAGAGAGACAGCCAAACGTGCCTGGAAACTGGGAAACGCTACAATTAAATTTTTGTTATTTATGGCTGAAACAACTAAATTCAGTTGTAATTCAAAGTAATGCACAATTTAAGGCAGAACATGATGCCACCTAACACCTACAGAATGATTTTGTCAAACTGTATTTTGCTGTTATTCATTTCCTACTACATTTTAATTTATAAACTTTAATAAAAAGAAAATTTAAAAGTATTTAAGTGTCTATAATAAAAAGTAAAATTTTGGTAATTGCAATGAAACAAACCCATATTTCTATTTCTCAGACAAAAACCTTCAGTAGTCCACAATTAGCTTATATTTGAACAATGCTCAAAGGTGTGTTTAAAGTACCATGTTATAAAAGGCAGATAGAAGTACTCTTCACTGAAACGGATTTACTACTCAATATAAAGTAAGAAAAAAACCAATATGAGAAAGACAGTCAAGCATGGAGACCACAGGCTCAAATCAAATCTCTGCATTTTTCAACATTAACTTTGATGCTAATTTTCCAGCTATATTAGCTTACCGATTCAATTTCATAATTAAATTATATAATGTGACACTACAAAAAACACATTAGGTAAATATCACAGACACTTTAATTCAGCGTAACACAGCTTGGCCATGTATTTAAAATTAGTTGCTGTTCCTGATACACTGCTGCTCTGGAAAAAATGCTACAGTGAATCTAACTATAAATCAAATTTCCCCAATTATACAAATCATAAAATACATAGAAAAACTCCTATGCAGCACATTTTTAAATACAGATTTTATTACATCTTGAATGGAGTAAAAAGAGAAATTACTGTTCAGAGGTTTGATACAGACATTTTTTGCACATTTGCAGCTTCATCAAAAGTTGCAAACTTGTGCTTTGCAGAACAAACTAGCAGGAACTGAGGAAAAAACGCTAATGTAGTTTTGCACTACTTTTCTGACAGGTGTGCATGTTATGCTATGCTGTTACTGGAAAAATTGTAAATCCATACAATCACTAAGAACAAGCAGTACAGCATTTTAAAGAAAATACATTGAACGGATACTTGCAACAGCTGATGAATTCTGACAGAACAGATCTGACTAAACTGACTTCAGGCTAAAACTTCTGAAGACGACATCAGAAAACCATCTTGTAACAACAATGTTAAAGAAACAGAAATAATAAAAAATAGGTGACAAGTTATTTCTGACAATATCAACATCAAGAAAGTTTTTGTTTTGAACATTAATCATGACTGTATTTTTCGTTATGCTTCATGGACTATCTGAAACAGACTTGTTCACAGTTTTTAGAAACTAGGGAATCTGAGCGGCAACTGCCTTGCTTTGTGCTAGATTTATATGTTAAGCATTTCAGACATAACAAACTCGATTTTAGCAGCAGTACTTGTTGAGACAAAATTCCCACAGATTTCAGTGAAACTCATCTGCAAGGATTGTAGGGTGGAGCACACAACACCTTCTGAGTAATCATTTTAAAATACATACACTGTGATATTTTAAATTTATTTTGACATTTTATATTCTTTGGTTAACTTTAAACTTTCAGTGCAATGCTGAAACATGAAAACATTAAAGAGAGTGACATAAAACATAGTGCTGCAGGGAACAGACTTACTCAAATTTGGTAGAGGTAGGAGTCAACACATTATGCACTCCCAAACACCTTGTTCATGGATTTTATTATTGATGTCTCCTGCACACTGTGTCAATTCTTATTCAGTGATACCAAATATACTGGTATGGGTCAAACTAATTTTACATATAGGAATAAAAAGGTTTCAAAATAATATATATGTGTGCAGAGCAGCACAAAATTATGGAAGCTACGTGCCAATAAAGTGATGAAATTCAGTAGTTATATTTTTCAACTGCAACACAAAAGGTTTTTAGAAACCAGCAGGAAGCTGCTATGGAATCTAAACCAAAAAAGCATATAACCAATGCATAAGAAGCATGTATTATCAAAGCTTTTTCTGATGTAGGTTTTGATCACTGGAGATCTGCCAAAAAAACTTTTTCTAGTAAATTGACTTAGATGTCTCTAAATGCTTTAGAGACGTGATTTGCGGCCATGAAGGTAAATAGACAAATGCTAAGCCTTGACTTCAGCAACTGGAAGCAGCCAGATTTGCATGAGGAAACTGTGAAAACAGGAATTTTGAAAGGCTTACAATTTACATCTCACCCATAAAACCGAAATGTAACGTACTGTTACAATAATTAATCACATGAGGAAAATTAGAGGTTTTTGCTTATACTCACACTTTGAAGCCAGTCCTGACACCTTTACATAGCCATATCTCCAATATTTTTGCCTGTATAGCAGTGGCAGAGTGGGATCTTCTCCAATTTTTGTACTATTCCTTATTGGAATTAGGGGCAAATTCAGACAGACAGACAAGCCCCCTGTAAGCTGTGTGAATCTTGGCTTCTGAGTTGAAGGAAATATGTTCACAATGTCTATTCTATGTACTTCCAGCTTTGTAAAAGGATACATGTACTTTTGGCATACGATCTTGTATGCAAAAAAAAGATTTACCAAATGGGAGAGAGAGAGGCTTAACTATTTATAGTTTCTTTCTGAAGAAAGGCAACACCAAAACCAAACCAAACCAATCAACAAAACAAAAAGATAGCTAGACGAAATTAGCTTAGTTGCCCCAGTTCAGTCCCTACTGGAAAAGCCATCCATATGGCAAAAGCTGACCTCACAACTAGCAGCGTTGAAAGACATGGGATTGAATGAGTATGGAAATTGAATTACACCTTCCCTCCCTCCCTGTAGGTGGTCCTTATGGATGAGTGTACCCGAGTGTGTTAGAAGGTGGCACCACTCCTGTCCATGATGCATCTGTTCCCTGGACACAATCCTTCGAACTGCAGCTTTCTCAGAATGGCACTATTCAAAGAAATAAATACCATTCTTTAAAAAATCTGTCTTTGAAGCAGCAATTTAAGGTAATCATCTATTTGCAACAGACATTTGCAACAGGAACTCTCATTGCAGGCTCCTACTAATCGGATTTGTGCATGATTTTGTTTCCACTCAGGAAGCTTAAATTAATTTAGCTGTTCCTGAACAGTGTTCCTACAGAAAGATGAAGTATCCAGTAGCTCACAACTACAGTTCCTAGTTCTACAGCCACATTTGCTATTTAGGGTATGCTGAAAATTTGTTTGCATTAGCTTAGGAATTACACAAGGGATTTGTACTATTACACTGTTATCCAATTACATTCATTTCTTAGACTTGTGTAGATTGCCTAGAGACTGAAAAGTGGAAGAATTCAGATCCTCATGTGTGTCATGTGTGCCAAACTGCCATCTGCGAGAAAATATCTGGTGTGTTCCCCACACTGATGAGACTCTGCCATTAACGCACCCTAACACTGAAAAGTCTGATGTGTTTTCCTACTATTGTCTGCTTTCAAGTTCTACATTTAAAGCAGCAACAATGAATATACTAATAATTAATACATGATTATTGTTACTATGATTCTGTCAACTTTCAGTCCAGGACTACTTTTAATTTTAAAAGTAGTGGTTGGTAATTCATCTTGTGCATAGAAGACATCATTTTGTGAGTAATGACAGGCAGGACAGAAACTACGATCAAAAGTGTCAAAAAAGATATCTATGAAGCACAAACTGAAGTCTCACAATGTTTTTCAGAGACTTTCAAAACAGTTTTTGAATAAAGACACTACTTCTCTTTAGTTCTTCCATAACTACATGGAGGACTCCATTAAGACAACTAGAAAATCAAGACATGACTCTGTTAAATTTCCTAATTGACATCCAAATTAAAACAATGGATTAAGATAGTCAAAATCGCTGATTGAGGGATGTCTAATTAGATTAATAACTCAGTTCAGAGGGTTGAGTCTGTTCCTTTTAGCTTGCCACTCCTGCTATACACATGAGGGCAGGTATCATGAGATAACCCACAGTCTACTACTAGCAGGATACAAAGAGATGCTTTGTTCTTATGCAAAAATTCGTGGCATGGCTAGTGCATTGTTAGCACTCTGCTTTCAAGAAAAAACAACTAGATGTTTCTATCACTTTGAGAAAAACAGCCATGAGGAATGCGCAAGTACCCTCACCATAATCATCATCTTGAGTCGAACTGCTTGCTGTTTCTGGCTGATACATCGAAGTTCTCCTGGCTGGTGCTTCATTTAAACTCACAAATTGCTATCTATGGATGACAAGCAGTGCCACCACAAGCACACACACACACATACACACACTCCTGACCCCCACTCCCTGCTCTCATGTTCTTCGCAGCTTTCTCTTTAAAACAAAAATTCAACACACGGCTCAGGAAATACTGTAAGATGAAGCTGGCTGCACTCCTAGAAATAAAAAATTAAAGTTTTGGTAAAAACTGGCATCTCCCTGTAAATTACACTTTAAACAAACAGGAAAAGATACTATTACCTAATGTCTGAAAATTCAGAGAATATATTCATTCATGGAAAATACTTCTGCAAGTGGCAAGAGCTAAAACTGCTTCCTCTGCTTATTACACAGTAATCAAGATATCCAGGTATTTTTTTAACCTGTGCCTTCCTGGAAATAGTACCTTTTTCCTTTTATCAAGGAAAGAGAACATTGTCTTGGTGTAGGTAATATTACTAACACAAAAACATATTCAACAAGACAGAACTAGACACTGTGTTTTTACAGAGGCATGCTATAGCAGTTTCCAGTGTGATCCCAAAGAGTTGCCAATTTCCAGTTAAGACTAGTCAAATTTGTGCAACTAGATAAAAACATCATATCCTCTAAGCTTTTAACTGTATTTTCAGAGAAATAACTTCAGAATTCATTCATTGCAAATCTCAGTGAGTAATTTAATCCCATGGCAATCACATCATCTTTCAGATCATTCATGTGGCTATGACTGTAAATGCAGTGTTTGTGGCCAGACCAAAACACAGACAGGACCAAAGAAACTAAATAAAAATTACCCCACCAGGGCAATTTTACATGCTGTGCCTATAAAGTTAGTCTACTGCTTCCATGGCTATGGTTTTCTCTCCACGTCAAAGTTGTATCAGGCTTCATAACGCCTGAAGTTAACAGAAGTTTCCTTCTCAGAAAAATAAGCCACAATAATCCCAACATTTGCTCAAAGGGAAGTACTATCATATTGCTTTATGTCACAGTAAAACTATTTTATTTCTAAGACAACAAGGAGCCGCAGAAACCTTCTGCACAATGGAAACATACAGTCAGATCTTTTTCTGCACTGTATTACTGTGGTGAAGAGAAGGAAGGGTTTCTGCTCTTAGGAGCCTGTTCACAAGACAGCTAGCACAGCCCTGCACATCCTGCCCACGAGGGATCTCCCTCCAAGAAGCATAGATCTGGTGAACAGTACTGACACTTTAGGCAAAGCCTCAGTTCTAATTTTAAGTTTAAAACTAAAGCTGGACCCTAGTGGAAATTAAAACCTCTCTGCTCTGGCTTGGCTTGATCTGACATTTGTGTGGCTTACACAGATCGGTAATGAGTATTCATTAAGCCCATTAAGACACTAGTTGGCAGCCAATAGATAGATGCAAGTATAGGAAGCAAGGACAGTCTTTATCTAGCTGAAGATGTCCCTGCCCATGGCAGGAGGGTGCACTAGATGACCTTTAAAGGTCTCTTCCAACCCAAACCATTTAGTAACTCTATGATTTTGCAAAGGACCACAAATCTTACTTAGCACTGTGTGTATAACTCCAACCTCTGTACTGTAAGCCCACTGACTACTGCATTCTAGTTCCCTTTTGTTGCAGCAGCATATTCAGCAGAAATAGAAAGCACAGTTAGGGTTAGGCCACATTAACTTGCTGAAATTAGGCTCAAAAGCATCTCTTTTTGGATGACTTCTATGACTGCAATTCTTGTATGAGTCAGCAGCCAGATAAGCAGGTATTAATTTAGCAACCAGATCACTCCAGAATACATGAAACCAAGTCCCCGTTTTCTGTTAGCTCAGGCTCAAGTGCCCTTCCTGTTACTTCTGAGCTATGATTATACAGAACACAAAACCAGAGCAGGTTCTTTAGAAGTGGCCATGCCTCTCTACAGTCCTTTCCTGCCACCCTTGAACATGGTTCTATATGACTCTATTATCTCTGCGTAAAGATAACCAAACAAAAGCTACATTTGTAAGTTCATTCAAATCATAGAATGTTAATGGGTTGGAATGGACCTTAAAGATCATCTAGTCCTCAATGCCTTGTGCCACAGGCAGGGACACCTCCCACTAGACCAGAGCTGCACAGAGCTCTATCCAACCTGGTCTTAAACACTGCCAGGGTCGGGGCATCTACATTCTTCCCGGGCAACCTGTTCCAGTGTCTCATCACCCTCACAGTAAAGAATTTCTTCCTACTGTCTAACCTAATTTCCCCCCCTTTCAATCTGTATTCATTACTCCTTGTCTTATAATTTTACATGTGTCCAACACAAATCATTCATGCTACCTTACCCTATTGTGCCCTCAGAACACCACACATTTAGCAAACAGGATTATTTTAGGGACTGTAGATTCAGAAATGCATTGATACATCCAAATATGATCAACAGTAGTCAAAAGCACAGACGTGTTACTTTTACGTAGGTGTTGGGCTGAGGGAAAAACCCCAAACCTGAAACACCTAACAGTTTTAACCTGGAATCTGAAAAGAAGTATAAACATAGTGTTCTCTTATTTTGCAACACAGTGAGAATATTCTGCATGGTATTCGTTACTTTTAATGAAATACATATGATATTGAAACCAGCGATATTTGTTCCAATCTCTGAAACAGAAGTCTACTCCTCAGCTCAACAGTCTCATAATGATTGAGAAACACTCTTTCAGGAATGTCCACACCTCAGAGTCTGAAAAGGCTACAACCTTTATACTTTATTTGATGACAATACTGCAGGACTTCAAAATATAAGTTTAAAAAAAGAAGCAAATCAGAAGCTAAAGAAAATATTTTTAAATATTCAGTAACGCTCTTCCATGACTTGATATGTTTCCAGGTTGACTTCTGACCTTGCCATGGTGCTCAAAGACTTAGGGAAAAGCGTGAAAGAAAAGAGCCGGAACCAAGAGATTTTATGCACTCCCCTGAAGGCAAATTTGCCTCGCCTTTTCTTTTCCTTAAATAAACCCTGGCTGCAAACTAGAACCATGATTTTGAATACCTCTTGAAAGTAGCCAGAAATAGATTCAGCTTCATGATTACATGGTGGGAAGAGAGGAAAAGAAATACTGTGAGCTACTAAGACTGCCAATAAAACTTTGAAGCTATGGAAACTTTATAATTCTGACTAAATCAGGTTTGGCCATTCAGTTGCTAATAGCAACTACTATTTGTTTGAATCAGCAGTAAAAAAGCAGGGGTCTGGCTCATTGCAACTGCATTTTGACGGAAAATAATTAAGAGGTTACTTATATTTTCATACTGACCAGTCTAAATATGACTAAAAGAACAATAATATTCACTTGATGCTGCAGACATCTCTTGATGGGGCAACTTTCCTTATCATGAGGCCAACACAAATGCACAGTTGCACCTCCCAATTATGTTGCCATCTCTCATGGACAACCACACAGTCAGTGGATCATCAAGCTCTTGAAGTTCCAGGTGGGCACAAGGACCAACTGCACTGCAGCATCTGCTATAAATGCTGTCTCCTTGCTTTCCTGAAATAGTCATAGGACTTGGTGGAGCTTGTGTCCCCTGTAACAGCTGGTTCCACGTGAAAATGACTTTCTTCTAATGAGACTGAAACAGCAACAATTTTGTTTTGATGCATGATTCACTATGTAAGTAAAGGATTAAGAGTTTAGGAAAAACATGAGTGAACTTGAAATTATTTTAAAATATTCACATCTTCCCAAAGTAGGAAACCAGTATTTTGAAAGCTGATAAACACAGTCCTCTCCTCTTTGTTTCTAGAATAAAATTACTATATTCAAAGTTAACTATCCAGGAAAGCTGAAGGCCCCTCCCCTGACAACTTTATAGTAAAACACGGCTTAGACATGATGACTTAGATAAGGCAGCACCAAAATCAGCAAGTTCTAAGTTTATACCAATTTCAGATTTTGAAAATAGAAACAGAAGATTCATGCATAAAGCAAACCATACTCTCCTCTCATTCCACTACAAAAGGACACAGCAACAAAACCAACAAGAAACAAGTCTGTTTTAATCAACAATAGTGTATAATCTGAGCACTATAATTCATTTAAAAACCAGCAAACTTTGATACATAATGCAGTCAAGTGTCCATAAAACTCATACAACAAAGCACATTCAAGAACACAAGGAGATGCTAATTTCTATTGTCAACCTGGAATCTACTAACCACTCCAGATGCAAAAGGCTCCACTGCCAACTCTCTTGGGTCACCACAATTTCATGGGGTAGAATTTCAGGTGCAACACCCCACGCATCATCAAAATCAAAATCAAACCCCTTTTCTCAAGCAGAAAATAATTTTACAGAAGCTCCATTTACCTGCCACTACCTTACCACTGGGATAGTCACAGGTCAATATTTCACAGTGTCATTTGAAGACAACACAGAACAAGTTAGGCTTCTGTCCTCAGGTTTTAGCATGACCATATTCAGCAGCAAAAAAAAAAAAATCCCTTCTCCATTATAAAGGAAGAGTCCAAGACATTGGGAAAACTGTGGTGTTTTCTGCCAGCCCAAGCAACACTGAAAAAACCAGACAACTTTTTTTGTTCTTGTTGTTGGTTGAGGGTTTTTGATTTCTGACAGAAGGAAGGAGACCAAAACCAAACGGAGGGAGTTCCTAGATTTGTAGTAAGAAGAACTCTAAAGTATGGAATAAAATGTAAGTTGTTTCCCAAAGTCATTGCTGATAGTAGGGTCATTGACATAAAATTGCATTTTGTGTCAGTAACACAGAGAGGAACAGAGAAATAATTCAGGAATGGGTCTTCATGCTTTGACATCAGAACAGAGCTGGAACTATGAAACACTGCTTAACAGTTATGCTCCGGACAGGAATGTTTTCCAGTGCTTAAATTCTAACAGATCAGTATTCAGAGCACATTTTCCACACTCTCTTTTACGGACATTTTCTATGCAAAAAGAGGTTTGAAATAATACACACTAGCCAAACCATAACAAGTTACACATGGGGAAAGAAAAAACCATAGAATAGAGTGTAATATTGTGCTGTTCAGCCTGTGGGGCAAAGGAACACAAGCCATGAAAACACAGTGTCTATCTCACATGAACGACTAAACCATAAAAACTTCAGGTATTTTTAAAAATTCTGGGGCCATACTTGCAAAGAGATCAATAATAAAACTACAATTCATTTTTTTTCCTTTTACCTTCATACAACATTATGACATGAAAAAAGGTCACAGATCGTTCACTTCACTACTCACTGACTCCCTATGTCACAGAGGATCTGTTACGTTTTGTCATGGCAGAAAGTACACCTAAAAAGGCTAAGTTAAAATACCCAGTTGATCCTTTGATAAGACTGAATTCACTGCTTCAGCACAGGTCCTATGACCAAAGTGCTCTGACATTAATGCAAAAATGCAATATTACAGCTAGTTAAACAATTGCCTGGTTTGCTGCCTTTTTTGTTTAATTTTTAAAAAAAGTAAAAAGATAAATTGAAGCAAGAAAATATTGCTGTCTTGGTACATTTTCTGTTAAGAGGACAAAGACTTTCTCCCAGAATTTAACTTAGATGTAGTGTTTCCTCCTTGTTTCCCGTACTTTAAAGAAACCAGGTAAGAACACAAATAGGGACAATGGTGATTTATACAATGCTGCTGCCATTAACCCTCACCTAAGCACTGGGGAAACAGATTCTACCAAATATTCTTCCTGGGAGATGCTGGAGTTGCATCGCACACCTCTCAAGAGAATACATCCCAATAGTGCAGTCAGGTGCAGACACCCGGATGCCACTCCTACCAACACCACTGCTTCACTTCAGTTCAGGCATTCACTGAGGCCACAGAAAAGCACTCACCTCATCCTGTCCTATGCCACCACAATTGAAGTATAATTTTTCCATGAATTTTTCTACTCATTCCCCTACCCACCCACCCACCCCAGAAAGCTCTGTCTACAAAGTCCCAAACCAAAATATTCAGCAAAAGTTTTCACATTTTCCCCAGAGGTTTCTGCTCTGAGCATTACTACTCAAAACATATGCTAACTGTACTTGAGCACAGTAGCACCACACTCTGAGGTGTAATCTAAATCCCTCCTACAGCACCAATTACATACAGTTTTATTTATGTCCCAGCTTGAAGGGTGGACATGAGCTGAGACAGATTTCACATGTGCTACAGCGATGCCATTCTGCTGTGCACATGCCAGATTCTACCAGAGAGATCACTGGCTGTTGATTGCAGTTGAAGAGATGTCTGAAGTTTTTTCTGCTGAACATCAAAGTCCCTGACATCTTGCAACTAGACTATGAAGTTTTAGTAGACAACTGAAACACTGCTTTAGGATAAAATAAAGAGTTATTGTTGTCTAAATACATCAGTTAATGTTCAGACCACTGCACAAACAGACTTTTTAGGCATATTCTGGATATTTATACAAAGCAAATAAAGAGTTAGCTTAAATGCCAAAAAAAGCTGCCAGGGAAGCCAAGGAATCATGAAAGGAGCTAAAATTAACAGTGACTGTTCTTTGCAGGAGGGATAATGGGATAATGACAAGATCATGCAACTTCTAAGCAACACGCTTTATTTCAATATAGTACATGCCTGAGCTTAAGAGGTGGTGTGAACACTGAGTATATTTAAATACCTACTTGTCTCCTTGAAAGTACTTGTGTTAAAATGCTCAGGGCTGTACTTTATTTCCACCTAACCCCCAGGTCCCTTCCAGGGCTGAAATCAATGTTACTTGGAAAATGGATACAGCAGATACTTTTCAAAACAATGTCTATAAATAAATCAATGGATATCTGCATTTTCTGCCTTTTCTTCCTTCTTAGGAAACCACTGTTTCACAATGGAAAATTTTATAATATACTGAGCTACTCTATAGGCTCAGCTCTACGTTGCCTTTAGCTCCCACCAACTGAAGAATTAAGAACAGATTCTCAGTATGTGAAAGACTTTGGATTACCTGAACACAAAAGGGAAACACTGATACCACTGCCGCTGCTGCCAGACAAGCAATGTTACCCAGTGCGCACTTGCAATACTGGCTATAAATCTGGCATCAATCCAAAACTAACATGCTTAAGATGTAGTGAAATAGGTGCACAGCACAAGCATGTGTTGTGAAAAGTCTTAATGGGCACTTGTAAAGTTTCTTTTTTTCCTGCTGAAACTTTTCAGAACTTAAGAAAGGACTATATTAACATCTCCTATCCTAAAGCTTATTTTTTGAGTGAGATAGTTTCACTGTGGTATTCAAAAGCAGTTCACACAAGACAGTCTTTCACATTAGATGTGTAACTTTGAAGAAAAAAAATTCTTCGCACCTGATCAATACAAATTTTAAGATGTGCATGGCAAAGCAGAGTGAGGAAGGGTATGTACTTCCCAACAGCAAATACATGGGCATCATCTCACTTCTAAAATCACAAACTAATAACCAATCACAATATTTTACAACAGCAAACAAAATGTTGCTTGTTACTTTGCATTTACCCAATGGCTCTCTCCACTAGGTAGTTCAGGCTTCTCTCACAATCCCCACCAAACTATTTTTCAGACAATCACTTGAACACATTCAACAGGAATTGAGTAAATATTTTAAGATTGAGGTTCGAGATTTATTTTCTTCTATGTATATTACTTTTAGAGGCTATGACAGATCACTCTTTGTGATATGGAAAATACTGCCAAACTACAAGGTAAAAGCTGAAAATCTTCCAGTGCAGGATGTGTCACACCACCACATGCTATAGTTCTTACAACAGATGCAGCTACTCCATAAAACAGCACCAGGCATTACCAAGGTTCTTCCTGCACTCCTGCAGAGGCACTGTATTCCCTCATTTGCAAGAAGGGGAATCATCTATAGCCTGTTTTGTTTTCCCCAGTGACTTTAGAAATCAGAGCCTGGTCTTTGAAGGACACACCTTCATCAGCTAGAACACAGTTGTTGTTGTAATCAGAGTGTAAAATAAAACAACAAAGGATCACCATGATTGCACAACCCCTTGGCCTGCAAAGCAATGAAGATTCTGCACCCAGAATCTGCCAGCTGACATCACTACAGGATGCTTCTGTGATGAATGCAAGGATTGATTTAAAGCAGCCATTTTTCACACTTTATGTGCATATTACAAGGGAGAAGAATAGTACGACAGAGAGGAAAAGAGACAAAAAAGTTAAGAAAGAGAACAAAAGAAAACAGCCAACAGAAACAAATAGAGGGACAGATCATGACTGCAAACCCCAAATCTTTTTTACATTTTGTGTGCCTATGAAAGGATTGGAGAAGTGACATAACACCTCCTTTCTGATGCTCCTTTCTCCCTTGTTCTAAAGAATTTATTGGTTCATACCATAGAAGACCACAGTGAGGGCTGGGGGAAGCTAATCAAACAACTTATTTCACCAAGTTCTGTAAGGAAATTTGGAAGGATGATTCATACTCATGAAAGAATGGCCTGTAAGGTCTGACAATTCTCTAAGTTTGCTAACATGGAAAATTCCATGAAAAATTACCCAGGGGGCAGCTAATAGAATGAGTTCAGCTTACTCAAATGGTCACTGATCTACTCTTGCTGACAGCTGCAACGTCCACGACAACCAGAGATGGGCCTCTTGAAGGTAAATACCTTCAGAGTTATGATGCATGTAGGCACATACCACCCATATACATATATATGTACCTTGCAGCAAAATACTTAGAGAAAAACATTATTTTCTTCCTTATCTATAAGATGCCAGAGAAGGGTGTGAATCAGGATCAGAAAAATCTTGGAACAGACTTAATGCAATTACCAACCATAAGAATGAAGATTTTTCTGCACTTTAAGGCTGTGCACAATGTTAAAAAGAAGGCTTCACAGGCCACTGCACGTTCAGGTGGAACAAGAGAGATCATCACAACTTGCTCTGTCCACACAGATAACGCAACACATCTATATTGCTGCTATGATGGGATGTCAGTTGTTTTACCCAAAGTCACTAAGAATATTGTCTTGGCTCAGTCTCTTCTTCTTTTTCATCCTATGCCAAAGTTCATGGCAGGGAAAGAGAGACTGGTAAAATTTAACAAGATTAATATAGAAACATCCCTGTCTGATCAGGCTTCTGCCAAAGAGGAAATTAAGTAAAATAAGCTACACTTGTCACAGTATTTTTAGCTATACATCAATAAACTAGGTGAATCAAGAACAAATTGAAAAATAAATTATTTCCGTTTACTTTTAGGCAAGTTAAAAAAATTGATTCTTCTTCATTACCAATGTATAATTCATCTTAACTAATGATGCACACACAGCATATTTGACTGCTGCCAACTACTAGACTATGAGAGAAGTAATGTACCTAAATAAGGTGGGATGAGTTTCCACCTGTGTTTTAAAATAGTGTGCAAGACAGTCTGAAAAAAATACTTCTGTCTAGTTAATAGTATTATTCACATGCACTCTGTGGGAGAGGCCAAGCAGCATCTTCTGAAATTGGGTCAGGAATCTTAGTCCAGTACGGAGACAGCAAGCATGCCTACTAAAATGACTGGACAACCTGAGTGGAGTTCAACACTAGCTTTGTCTAAATGAATATAGGACAGTCAGTATAACTTAACTTTGAGGAAAACAAAAGACAAAACCAGTCTTTTTCGGAATGCTGAAAAAACAGCCCACACACCTCTGATATGACTTTCCTTAAGACTTTTATCCACAAATAAAAACTAGGAAATATGTTACTGGCAGATTTTGTATTCCCTTCAATCCCCTTGCAAGATATTCCAACCATTAGCCCTCAATCTTAATTAATCTAAAAACCTCATCAGAATGTATTTACTACCTTTGCATTTGTCCTCATACACAGCTTTGCCTGATCACATTATGTTATCCTATTTGAAAGTGTGAAAAAGCAAGATACATCAGGAAGTCTTGTTCATACCACACTGCAGTGAAACAACAGCACCAAGTTGCTAACATCACAATAAATAGAACTGTATGTTCCCTTTATACGGCTGGGCATGCAGTAACTGCAGTGCAAGACAACCATGGTTACAACGCCAAGAATTCTGAATGATATCCAGTACACATCTTCGAAAAGAGTTCTTTATTTTCATGCTCACGTAAATCATTCCTGGAAAAGTACTGCAATGTGCAGGAGAGAATGGATAGGTCTTTGAGGCTGGAAGATAAAACCAGTTAATGTACGGCCAACCAGCCCATGAAGGGGCAGAGGTCTACAGATCATACACTGGAAACGAGCACACTGTATTTATGTTGAGTCATTTGTAGAAAACCTAAGGGGAATTAGTTTGCCTAAAGGCATTCAGTTCATCAGCATCGAAAGGAGAAACTGACTTGCACATCCTGTTTCCTGCTTATGAGCTGCACCCAACATCCTACTTGTCCCTTTGACACTACTGTGTGAGAATGATACATGGTCACACAAGCAAGAGCTTTGCTCCATCACAATGGAGCACCATGAAGCCAAACTGTGTTGTTCCAGAAGTGTAAGAGTCCATGAAGTCCATGTTTCTCCTCAATGTGTATCCTGTGGTTGAGTGTCAACTCTGGAGTTTATTCAGAGAGAGATTCCTTGTGTCTAACAAATCACAAGGTCTATTTCAATGTCATGATTTACTGACTCTCCTTCCTCTATCTGGCTAGTGTTTACTGTATTAGTTGTCTTTGACATCTTTCTCCCATACTTTATTAAAATAAGCCAGGTTACTAGAGAAAACATATGGGGGTAAACACATATACACTGAAATTAGCTTTATGTGAGCATATGTTATAGGAAACAAGACTAAAATAATCTTGATCTTTTCAGGAGGTGAAAGACAGCATCCATAAAATCTCTGAGGAGCAGCTATTAATACCACAATATCACAAGCCCAGCCCCTGCAGCTACCAAAGGAATTTCCTGGAACCTGATCAGCTTTCTTCCTCTTCTCTGAAACCAGATGAGAATGTCCTTGAAGCAAATATATCATTGTAGGAAATTATAACTAAAGAAAAGGGTAAAGGCTAAGAAAGAATAACATGTAATTTAGATAAAACCCTCAGTGTAAGTGACCTATGTTGCCATTCAAAGCAACCTAGTGGTAGAGGACTCAATTTTCATATCTAACCTCTTCTCTAGTAGCAGTGCTAGAGAAGTGTAATGACAGTCCAGTGCCTGGACTTCAGCAGAAACAAGAGGAAAAACCTGTGTGGCACTAGGGTAACTTCTCAAGTCAACTGAAGTACAAACACCCAGCTATTCACATTTCTATGCCTTAGAGGATCTTAGGCTAAAGAATTCAGCCTAGCCTGAACATAGCAACTCCAGGGGCTGTAAGATCATGCCTTAACATCCTCTATTGTGCATGCAATGCCATCCTGCCTGAAAAAGACAGGAATACCGAATGTTCAAAGTTATCTGGCAGTTAGTATTCAGCAGCTCAAAAGAAGAGAATTGGAATAAGTCACCCTGAATAACAAGATTACTACTCAATGAATACAAATCTTTCTAAAAACAAGAAAAAAACAACAACAACAACAACAATATCCAAAACAAAAAACCAAACCAAAACAACAACAAAAGAAATAAACAAAAAAATCAAAACAAAAAAATCCCAGAAAACCCCTGTGAACAAACCCCCTGAAACCTATCCACTGGTAACATACAAATGAGATTGTACTAGGTCAAATAAAAAAATTAATGAAAATACTAATGTCAGCATGCATTAACAGTTTTAGAGGAACCAGGTCCTTTCAGATTTCATTGTCTATGAACCTGGTAAAATATCTTGGCTAGCAGTCAGTGGGGAGCCATCATTGAACAGAGATATTTGCAGAGAGGATCTGTGAGGCCATTCACACAACTCTTCCACTCAGGAGTGGGAAGCCTCACAAGACTCTTACACAGAGCTGCCTACTTCACTGAGGGCCATTATCCAGTTAAGGATGCAGAAAACCCATAGTTTCCCCTCCCAAGCTTACACAGAGCTGCACTGTTTCATCTGGAAAAGGTAAGTCCAGAGGAACCTCCAGGACACCCAGGAAAGTTCCTTCATTGTAAGTAACAACAGCCCTGATAAAATAAACATGATGGCAGAAGTCATTGTCTCAACAGTCAGCAGAAGAAAATTTTAAAAAACATCTTTACACCAAATTTTATTTTTGCAAAAGCAAAGTACTGACCATATCTGTAAAGAACTATGAAAAGTAGTGCAAATCACTATTTCTCCAGCCATGCTATGGTAATGTGGCTGGACAAACCCACCCTGTTATCCTTCACTAATCTCTCTAAACTGATCTTTCCAAGATCATTAAATGAAGTGGTATTGCTGCACTGTGGAAGAAGATCTAGACACTGCTGGGTACAGCCATTCTATCTATACATATTGTACGGGGTCTCAGAACAATTTACATTCCTTACATCTACTCACTGTAATTTAAAAGGCACAAACACTGAACCTGAACTACTGGAGAGGCTCAGTCACTTTTCTATTTATGCAGCTGAGTTTCTCTAAAAAGTAAAACAGTAGCTAATGTATTTGGGCACTAAATTACTTGTTTGGCAATTATTTGTCATGCCACTGTTGTATGAACATTTATGTAGGTGAACTAAAACAATCATGAAACTATTGAGCTTTTATGTAAGCTGTTGTAGAGCACCAGTTCTGTATTGCTTTATGCCAGTACAGTATGACTGCATTCTTCAGGTTACATGAAGTTTATACGAGTTCAGATTTTCATTAGAGAAAATATACACAGTGCAATTTATTTTAAACTAGTATAGATTCATTCTAAGAGTACATATGGCTTTTTGTTAGATGGAGTATTGTACTCTAGCTTCATTCTAGCTTATAAAACATGGAACCACTGAAGTTAAATACAACATGGGACTAAAAAAAATGCTTCCTTCAAAACATATAGTACTTCTCCATCACAGCTGATGGACATATGTGTCTTACTCAGGTTCTCAAGTTTAAACTCAAAAGTAAACTTAAAACAATAAAAAATAATTTAAAATACCAGATCTGCTAACATTAATTCAGTGGCTTAATTCCCAGAACAATATTTGTGTATAAATATATTTATAAATCTCTAAAAATTTCAAATAATTTCAGTTAAATCTGCTGCGCTCTTCACTCCTTTGGTCTTTCACCCCACTTGACAAACTGCAGACTACTGTGGACATGGGCATCACGTGCCTGTGATGAGCTTGCTTAAGGACTAAACCCTCTGAATAGCACATTGCTACAGAACTATGTTGCCTAGATTTGAATCTGGCCCAATATTTAACTGTCTAACTGACCAAGAAAAGGCAAAACAAGGTCTGGACTAGAAAATCTGCTTTTACTCTTTTGGGAACTCTGCTTCACAGAAGCACGCAGCAGTCTCTGCTTTGTGCTTCGATGCGTAGAACCCTGGTACACACAAAAATGTAAAGTGAAGATAGAGCTTCTGACTCAAAAAACCAGAATTTGTTGAATCTTGAAAACATTATGGTTTATGGTTTTAATCATCCTCTTTTTCTTCTTTTTCTCCTTTTCATAAAGGTCATCATTTGGAAACAAAATGAGTATCTACTGACTGACATTTAAGCAGAAGGAGTGGTCCAAGTGGCCCATTAAAATATTACCAAGTTACCATCAATCCACGACAGACGAGTGCCTGCTAATTTCCTATGAAAACGTACCATCAATAATGTGTATTGATGATTGACAATGCGGTATTTGTAGCTTTTCACTGTCCTGTAGATACATGCACAGAAGATAAGTAAACTTCTGTTTTGTGATAGTTTGCAGCCAGAAGATATGAAAGAGCACGTTTTTCCAATTTCTTAAAGTTTCACCCTGAAGTCATGAAACTTATCAAGCTGGTTACTTCAAAGCATATAAATTGGTAACACAGGGACTCAAAAGCATATATAAAAGCTTCCAGCTCCAGTCTTTTAGCATTAGTTGCAGTGAGGAGCTTCAACATACCCCATGCTGGCATGATACTCTGAAGAATTACTATGGCTTGTTCACAGGAAAAGGGATCAGGTGAGGAGATCACGGCAGGCTGGCTCTTGTATGTCTTCAGAGTCAGCAAAGAGAAAGGCAGACAATGCCCACACCCTCAACATAGCCTCATGCACGTAAGGACCTGGCCTTCTCCTCGATGATTAACATTCAAACCAGCTAAGCCGTGGGATGCCTCCACACGATCTTGAGAAAAGATCGCCTGCTGCACCCCTAGCATACCTCTGGAGAAAGAGAACCAGGCTGTAAGTGAAGCTCTGCCCACACCCAGGCATGTGAACCTCAACAGGCAGGTAGCCAGCACAGCTGGTGAGGACATCAGGTGGGGAGGAAGGAAGGCTTTTGTGGGTGTCAAGTACATTTGCACTGCAGACCAACCCACCGTTTCAGAATTAAATCCACATCCTCTCCTGTCACAGACCCAAATGTGTTTGGTCTTCCTCAAGTCTAGCTTACTTTGCTGACATATTGATGGCACAGAAAGACATGATTCTTGAAGAGGACCAAGCAAGGACTTAACAGGAATTAATCACACTTTTCCAACAAGGTCAAAAAAGCAGCACTGTCAAATTTCTGTTTAAAATTTGCAAATTTTAGTTTGAAAGCACCTCTTTCAAACTAAAAAAATAAGTTATAATGAAACCAATTTAAAGCGTACAGTTATATTTCTTAAAACACAGCACTTCTTTTTGGTTTTGAGAGCAGGGGAGAAAGCCAAATCATATGTACACACACACTACATGCTGTGCCTTCTGTAAGAACATAAATAAGATCTCAGAGAAAGCTTCCCTCAGTCTGATAGGCCATCAAAATTTGACAAGAACTTTTTGTCAATCCCATTTCACTACTATAGTTACATTTCTTTAAGAAAGGTACATTTCTTATACCATATGCTCTTCCAGCATTTTGCTTTCACATACACATTTTGTCTTCTCAAACAATAGCTTCAGACTTGTATTTTTCCACTATAAACTGACACCAACCCTAAACCTGCCCCATAACTATTCAAGGGCACGTAGGCACAAAAAAAAATACTGTCCTCCTAAGTAGGCTGGGTGTGGTATTTGAGTGTTGTACATTCCTTCAGTTAACTGAATATTAAATGTCTCTTTTCAAACGTTCAGTAAACAAATGGCTTGGAACAAAGATATTGAGATATTTGAAATAGGTATTCCTGGCTTATAACTTTTATTTCAAGTATGCCGTTAATACATATGCTGATACACAATAGAATTTCTGATGCTGTAAGCAAGCATTTTCCTTTAAAAGAAAGTGAAAGGAAAATCAGAAAGTAGGGTACAACCAAAAATCTAAGAACTTAGCTGTGAGCCAAAATGAAGATCTGTATGTACAGATTTAGTAACCTCAGTGAATCATCACAAAATTGAGACTGATATCAATACAAAGTAACAGAAGTTCCTTCTATGTATGCCCTTTTCTTTTTTCCTTTCTCCAGAAGACCCATTTGTGGCTACCATATTCATTCTCCAAGACATGTCTTGTCTACTGCTGATATGAAACTGTTCCACAGTGTCAGGTTCTGTAACAGGCAGAGCGCTATTCTCTGCATTCAGGACTCCAACACACAGCAGATTATAATCTTCTATAATATTCAGAGAAATTGTATACGCATTGACAGATAACACTTCTAAGAGTTTTTAAAGTAATGCCAAATCGATTATTGAGAAAAAGTAATCTGAACATTAAGAAAATACATGTATTTACTGAGATATGCTGACTTTGAAACAGCCTGTTTCTCTCAAAGACCAGAAAAGAATAGCATTATTTGTAAGGCTTTTAATATTGAGTCTTAAACCTCCTTCTTATTCACCAATGCGATTTTCAACAAATTTATACATTTGTTTCAACTCTTAGATACTTTTAAACTCATATTTTGCTACATTCATGGATTTTCCCCTCAAAACTTATGGCAGTCTCCTTTTCAGTTGAAAGAGATGCAAATTTTGAGAGCAACAGAAAAGAACACAATAGAGAAGGTTAATTTCAGCTAAGTGCAGTTGGCCCAGCTGACCCCATTTCACAACAATATGAATGCAAATAATATATTTGCATACGGCAGTAATGAGAGCCCCATGTGCTGCAGCTTTCCAGAGCCAGCCCTACTCTCTCATAAGCCATCACGCGGCAGGCAGGGATTGCGAACACAAAATATTCTCTGTGCTAAAATGTCAGCCAGTCTGGTGCAGGCTTCAAACTGCAGGAATGTTTGCCTGCCTATTGTGCTGAAGAAGGTGTTTCTTTAATATTTCTCCTCTAAATGGTCAATGAGGAATGCACTCCATGATGCACAGAATGCTCACTGTGTCCTTTTGTCTGGGCAGCACAGCCCATCCCCCAGAACTATTGGTTTGTTAATTCATTTTGTGCAAGTAGTTCAGGAACTTGGAATAAACTCTCCATACTCCTGACACTCTACTTCCAAATTTAATATCAGAGAAAAAAAATTAACACTACTATTAAAAAGAAATTGAAAAGTTCCACTGGCCACAACAGTGGGAAAACTAAAGCTTTCCAGAAAGGATGTGTCAACCACAGAGCAGGAGCGGTTTCTCTCCTGTTCCCTGGAGGTACTAGTTAATTTCTTCATATTACTCCTTAAAGGCTAGCTCATTCCTTCCATGAGCTACCATGTTGGTGTGAGCAGATTAAACGGGACTCTTATTCACAGTCACGAGGCTCCTCGCTGCTCTCTGATGTCAGCACAGAAGGTCAGCTGCATAAATACCAGGCAACCGAAGCTGCACTGTTATGACCAGACATCCTGTTTGCTGTGAATTCTATTTTTAATATATTTATGATGTTAATAACGGGAACTCCCAGTTTAACCAGTGTGCTTTTTGTTATAATTTATCCTCCACTTAATCAAAACTCACTTTATCAGAGATCCAGGTGTGTACAGATTCTGTTTTTTACTGTCAGCTTTAAGCTGTCTTTCCCCCCTACACACCTTGCTCCTGCATTTCAGGATTTCTCAGAAGCAAAGATAGAGGTTTTTGTAAAGATTTTAAAAGATAGTCTGTTACCTAATATTAAAGCAGTGTAGTCAAATAACATTTTAATATTTGGTTTCTGCATGGGAGCCAAGACATTAGAAAAAACCACAAAACTCAAAACATTTTATGTAGAAATTTTCTTGAACTAGCCAGGAGGCTGTGAAGGCTGGGAATTGCTGTGCACCTTCAACACCAGTATGGTGCTCCATCTGGGACCAAGCCTTTCTTACCATTTTCTTTCCCTGAAAACTTCCCGTGTGCATCCCACCTGAATTCAGGTTCACATCCCATACTGACTTCCTTAAACTGTTTCTTCCTTCTCTTTGAGGTACAAAACAGGCATCTCTCACCGCCCTCCCCCATTTACTTATAGTGTGACTGAATATTCACTTAGTGGACCTTCTTTTACACGCACTTCAAGGTCAGCAGCTCCTGCTGAAAGGCAGTCAGCTGTCTCTTGTCCTCCCCCAGTTCACCAACCATCATGTCAATTGACCTATCAATGATTTCAATTTTAAAAGAGCTTTTTGACTGAGCATTCACCTTGACAGACACAACATACTCAGTCCTTGTAGCGACTGCAGATTTCCAGAACAAATGTTACACATTAAAAAACAAACAGTAGAAGAAACAAAGACCCACAACAACAACAACACTGAAACAAAAATCCCAGAGCAAAAAGCGAAAAGTTAGATCTTCTTTCTTTCCAGGAGGAGTGCCTTTAAAGTCTGCAAAAATACAAGGCTGAGAGAACAAGTGTCAACTCAGAACCTCAGATGCTGATACATATCTTCAAACCTATCCTACCCCTGGTTATTGCTGACACAATCAAAAAATACTTTAAGCAATACAACTCTCTTGTTAGCTCTTTTAGGAGGCTTTCTTACTGGGAACAAGTATTTTGGCTTTCCTCACCCAAAACACTCAGCAACCTTTAGATACTGCTAATTTTTAGCTATTGCCAATCTTGTCCATACTTAAGAAACAAAAGCTTCTGCACAGACACTGCTCTCCCCAGTAACCCAGTCCAACTAGCAAAACTGTCAGCACACTGCTGTAAAAGCATTTAATCTGGGTAAATATTTAAGAGTTGTTCTATTGCCATTTGGATAAAGAAAAATAATAAACAAACAACCCCCCCAAACAAACAAACAAACAAGAAAACCCCACAAACAAAAACTATTCTAGAACAGCCTACTTTGTAACAGAAAGGCCTACTTCAAAAGCATTAGCCCTCAGAAGATTTCTTTAGCATCTAAACTGACTGGGAGAGCTACTGGATGAAACTAAAACATGTCCTGATTTTTTGCCACATGTAATCTCCACTTCCAAACTGTGATGCTGTTTTTATTATAGACTTTGAGTGAAGATAGCTACATGAGGTTTCATTCATATTTGAGCTAAAATGAATCCATCACAGTCTTAATATAATTCCAGTTTTGTCATTTTCTATGCATCCAAAAATGCTTAAAAACCTTCATCACATTAAAACAGGCATAGTCACGAAGAATCAGGTCTCTGCAGTTTATATGATATGACAACATTATCTTCCACAAAAACATATGCATAATGGTACAAAAAGAAAAGACAGAAGGACAAGTGTATCTGTAGTAGCATGGAGTTGCTCCATACAAAAAATATATTTGCTTCCCATTGATTCAATTAAACATCACAAAACAAGCAGACATTAACCTTTCACCATCTCCCTTGTTTTCACAGGCAAACCAGACACCTGAGCATAACAGAGGTTTATATCAGGTAAAGCACAGGTACTCATTAGAGTAGCTTATCTATAAACATTCCCAGGTCAGAAATGGATTTTCACTCTCATGATAGCCATTTTTTGCAAAGGGAAGGAGGAAATACAAGGTTGCTGAAACTCAAGTCTTCCCTAAAAAATAAAGAGGAAAATGGTAAGGAACCAATGTGGAAATGCAGACAGATAGGATATGATGCAAGACAGGAAAGGAAAATAAAAGGACTGCATTTGCCATGTGGAGAGCCTGACTTCATCATTATATCACTCTATCTTTCATTTCGCTCTAAGCATCCAGTGATGCTAATCCTGACATCAGCTAGTGATTAATCCAGCAGGAACCATGAAGAAGACTCAAGTGTAGAAGGATAACTGCCAGAATTTTAAACACTGTTTTCTCTAATCATACATCAACCTAAACTTGTCAAATACATAGTTATTTTCAAAGCACAGCATAATTTTGAATTGAAAAAAAAAAAGTGGCATTCGAGGGGTCACTTCAATGTTTAATAGAGATTTCTGCCTAGAGTGGCATGGGACAATGTTTATGCCATGATTGTCATTCATGCTGTGACCCACAACACTAGCAAAAATATCTGCAGCACCCTGCCATAAAAAATAACAGCAATATAGATATAAATAAGGCCATGGAAATGAATAGCAAGTACTTTTGATCATTGCCACACCACAGAGGATGTTTGCCAAAGTATTTTAAGGTACTGTAAAAATACAACTGAACAGAAAAAACCCAAAACAAAACCCCAAAACATCAATTGAAATACATGGGATAGTTGCATGAAGTTTCAGGTGTTTAGAAAAAAAAGGGGAAGCCCTTTTTTGAGGTGAAATCCTCAAACAAGGGTAACTCGCACAAAGAAGTTTGAGGGAGGGATGTTTTTTATTTTAAACATATAAAGGCTATCTTTTCATCTATGTCCCTTCAAGTCATATAAATCAGAGCCCTTTGTATCCTGGATATATTTTTGACCAATGATTGCATTCCTGTTGCCTGTTTTGTCAGTCACATGCCTCATAAAAACTTCACAAATAATTCTTGTCTTGTAACCGTGCCTAATTTAATATGAAAGTCAGAATTTCAGCTCAAACCCTCAGGGAAACTCAGCTGGATTTACTGTAAATCTTTGCCAGTGCTTTGGAAAGAGTCTGCATTGCGAAACACCCATCCAGTCCACTCTTAACTAAGCCAAGATGGCAATAAATTCAATAAACTGGGAAAAGAAAAGGCACTTGCACTGTAATGTCGCTTCCAGAATAGGAAGGACATCTTCAACTGGACATTCCCTTCATGTATCTTTTAATTCCCATCCCCCAAGTCCTAACATTAGAATCAAATGCAATATAAGTAGACAAATTCTCCCTACCGGTAACTTAAAGCAGTTTTACTTCTGTGTCCTGTTCTATAGTGCTTCACAGGCTACTAGTGGGGTTGTTTGTAAAACTCCCACAGAAACAGAACCCAGAAGTGGAAAATGCTGGTACTTGCTGGGGAGGTTGAGCATAAACCAAAAACCTTGAGCTTTAACTCTCCTTCTAGAATTACAGAACCACAGATGACTCTGAGCTAGAAGGGACCCACACGGACCGAGTCTAACCCCTGGCCCTGCACAGCACCATCCCCAGGAGTCACACCGTGTGCCTGAGAGCATTGTTCAAACGCTTCTTGAACTCTGTCAGGCTGGTGCTGTGACCACTGCCCTGGGGAGCCTGTTCCAGTGCCCAACCACCCTCTGGGTGAAAAATTCTTCCCTAATATCCAACCTAAATCTCCCCTGACACAACTTCAGACCATTCCATTCGGTCCAGTCACTGTCACCACAGAGAAGAGATCAGTGCCTCCCCCTCCTTTTCCCCTCACAAGGAAGTTGTAACTGCAATGAGGTCTCCCCTCAGCTCCTCTTCTCCAGGTTGAACAGACCAGATGCTGTATGCTCCTCATACAGCAAAACTGCCCCCAGCACTCGAGGTGAGGTTGCCCCAGTGCAGAGCAGAGCAGGACAATCCTCTCCCTTGCCAGGCTGGCGACGCTGTGCCTCATGCCCCCCAGGACAGGGTTGGCCCTCCTGGCCAACCTATCCTTTCCTTTCTACCTGCCTGCCTAGATCTCCTCAGACAACGTGAGTAACAGTGAGCATTGTGAAATCTCAAGGATATTATTTGTGTTGATAATAATTGGTCACTTCACATATTATAACTTTGAAATTTATTAAAATTTTAAATATAATTAGAATCACAATAATGAAGGTGATGGTATATTGATCCAGCTTCTCTCATTTTCCAGTTTTTCCTCTGTGTAATTAATACCGAGCTATTCTGTTGGAAGGTTTATTTAGTATCTGTAACTGAGTAATCCAGAGTTTGTGTTTCAGCGTCCACAATCAGAGTTTTATAAACTTTAACAGATACTCACAATGTTCTGGCCAAGTAAAACTTACTAGTCTTCAAAAGTAACTTTTCCATAGCAGATTTGTTGAGTCACAAGAGATTTTTATTCTGTCATGACGAGACATTTTTATGACACTATGCATTTGATTTATTCTAAGTTTTGACGGTAGTAGAAACATTCAGATCAAGATGACTCGAGATAAGATGAAAAGCCCCAGCTTTTTACTGATGAAAGGAATATAGTAAAACACTGAGTAGCATATGATTTGGAAACATCAAGCAGCATTGCACCACAGACACAGGTTTGATAGTGAAAAGCTTATGTGTAGCCCAAAGAATACAATTCCCTTACTTGAAACCATCAGTCATTGCTCTAACACCAGCAACAACAAACAAAAACTCCATGAACTCTCACATTTACCAAACCCAGTATGTTTTACAAATATTAACTTAGTGTCACAAGTAACAAAACACTTAGATAAGAATACTTTTAGCTTTCAAAGACACAGAACTTGAAACTGCTTACCCTCTCTACATAGCACAGCTCATTTGTGTGGTAGAAGAAAGGATAGTAAGATTCAGCAATTCAGCAGCGTGTGCATGGCTAAGGCAACATCTCTGTACAAGTTTCATAGATTTTAATGCTATAAATGGAATGAGGAGCAATGGTAGGTGCTAGAGGAACACACTGATGCACTCAATTTCTTTTTATTTTAGAAAGAGGGACATATCCACTAAAACAGCAGCAGCTCCACGATGGAGGTGTAAAGATCCATTGGGAGCAATAGCTCACTTCTCAGCTGAATATGTAAATGGAAAATAAGCAGGATACAAAGCTAAGAAGGAAACCAGAATTACTGACTCCTAACTGCTCAGCCATCTTTCTGTCACAGCAAATGTGATGTCATAAAGGCAACACAATTACAGAGCAAGAAAGTGACCTTTTACACACAATCTTACACATGCTCTTGTACACATGCAGACTAGACAGCAATAAATCAAACCACTTTGTGGTTTAGGCACACTATGAGAAGAATCATGGGTACATTGGGTAGCACTTTCTTCTCTATCCAAACAGTTAATGTATGAAAATCCAGTGTAAACTGAAGTTTCTGAGTACTTTATTAAAAAAAAACCCCAACACGGGCATCAAAATAAAACAAAAAATTTCAAACATATGGCACTATGAAGAGTAAACAGTACTGCTTTCAGGCCTAGCCAAAGGATTACTGTTACATAGGGAAATCAAGGTTGACTTTTAAAAATCTAAAAATAATTCTAAGAATGCTTCCTGTCTCAATGCTCTGGACAAGAGAAAACAAACGAAAAGACTTAGCGTCTACATGCCATCTAGGTCATTGGTATTACACAACCTTCCTTTTTAAAAACACTTCAAACAAATTCCTGTATGGGATATTCACAGGCTTTAACTGATTAAAAACAAGTGCAAGATATGAAATACCCTCTGGAAGTACAAAATGGGTTATTTTCAGAAAAAGTCCCTGTCTTCCTGCTGAAGCAAAAGAAAATCTGATAGTCTGACCAGATACTTTCAATTAAATATAACTCATTAAATATTTACTTACATGCCACTTTATACCAGAAGGCTGGATAGCTACACAAGACATTCACACAAGACACTTAAGTCTACATTTCTGTCTCATGTAGTTGTGAAGCAACACACACCACTAGGATAAACACACCTCTGTAGCAAAGAATTATGCATGCTATTTTCTTTATCATAGGTTCCAACTGTGTACTACCTCTAAGTTAATAAAAGAGGAACAGACTTGCCATCACACCTCTTTCTGTGCTGTGAAGACACCACACAGAGGCACATTTCTGACTTCTGGCTGTTACCGTGCCCTCCAACACCTTACCACACCATGCCTGAAAGTTTTACAATCAAAATTTTTTGCACTGAAAAAACCCATGATTTAGCAAGCTTTTATTAATCATTCTATTCTCCTTTTGTGTTAAAGGTTACAGGCTGCATTCACACATTCGAACGTTCAAAGGCAAAAAGGTAAATAGTTGCCCATTAAATTATTATTTTTTTAAAATAGACTCAAAGCCAACACCTATAATTTACTTAAAATCTCAAATCAATATAGCTGTAATTCATTGCCAGAAAGTATGTTCTATTACAATATAATATTGATAAGATGAATCCTCCCATGCTCAAGATCATCTTTTCAATTACAGTGCTATATGCACCGAGCCTTTCATAGTTTTGAGGAAATGAAGTCACAGCCCTAGCTTCTGTTCTGATCTATGCTGCAGGTTAAAATATCACTAACCTGTATATTTTGGTGCAGAGAGGATTAACTGCTTCATGGAAGAATGCGTGGCTCAATTCTTAACTATAATACAGACAGCGCTCAAGTGAAGGTTTGTGTTGGGCCACAAAACTTGACTTCATTTCCTTGCCATGCCCAAATTTCTTAAGTATCTGCAGACAAGCTATCTATTATCTGCAGACAAGCTATCCATGTTTTGGATTATGATCTGTAAAATCAAGATAAACATTCTAATTTCAGTTCTGAAGGACAGAGAATTTTAAGAGATGTTGTTACATGTTTTTGAGGTATCTCATGCAACAGTAATTAGGTCCTTATATAAAAAGTAGTTGGCAATTGTTTAGTAGAAGACATTTTGTAAACACCGAGTTGCATTAAAACTGTACCTTCACAATACTAGGTAGCATCTTTTGAGATGTTTTGAATCTCTCAGCTACTTTTATGCAACCCTGAGCTGCTGTAAAATTAGGAGCAACGCATATAATACAGACAAGCATTTTGTTGTCAGGTACATCTCCTCTCCTGTGGTAAACAAGCATGGTAGTTTTTCAAATAAGAGCAAATGTTCAATTCCTTGAAAAATATTACACATGTTACAAAATAAAGGTGTGTATTAAAACAAAAGTATGGTATTTTAATTATATTGACTGGGAAGGGATTCAAAATGCACCTTCCTTTCACATATTCCCTTCTATAAAACCACGTAAGCTGAAATCACTTTCCCTGGCTTCCCAAACTCTTCAAGCAATCACTTGTCCCGAATACAAACACCTGTGTTGCTTATGCTCCACAATGGATAAAATTCGAATTTTTTTACTTCCTTCTGGAAGCATTTGAAAACCTAGGTGGTTTACTCAAGGTAACACTTGCTGTCAAAAAATAGGCCATATTTATCAAGCCACAATGAAGGTAAATTTGGGTGATAAACTGAGAATTCCATCTTGTATGAAATGGCATACACTCAGAAGGGAACCTACTTTTGCTTTAACAAGCAATCTCTCTTTAACAAGCAAAAGAGGAGAGAGGAAATTGCAGGATGTGAAATGAAACTGAGCATTAGACAAATTAAAAAGGAAACTGAGCTTTAGACAAATTAATTCTACAGTTATTGTCCCTCAAATATTATCTGCCCTCTCCCAAAGGTGTCATCTACACTGTAAGATATAGATATACAGATGAATAGATATATTAAAAATATTAACAAACATCTCCCAGTAGAAAACTCTCTGTGCAATTAGGAGAAATCAAATCTCTGCTTCAATGAGGAAGTGGTCACTTGGAAAGCAGATCTTGAGAATGAATGACTAAGGCCTGGTTCAGCAAAGCATTTTAACGTATTAATAGCTTCACCATGTTTGTCAGAAGTACTGCCAAAACACAGAGAAATCAAGTTAAACAAAAACAAGACAACCATAGTTACTGCGTAACTGGCACTACACATGTCATTTTTTACTTTGAAATAAACAAGATCTTGAGCATGGAAACATTTAATACTCTCTTGCTGTATTTCATTTCCTTTTGAAACACAGATGAGAGAACTTAAGAAAGACCCTCATCAGACTTCCATGCTAAGTCTTAAGACCCTTTTTTTTTCAGGTATTTCTATTATGAGTGAAGAAGGAAACCAACTGTAAGGCAAATTCATTACATGGTGTCCAGCACATTTAGAGCATGCAGCCTGAAGAGTATGTAGAACACAGTTCATAAAACCAAAACATTATATTTTTTAAGAAGTAAAAGTAATGAAATCCAATTTCAATAAGGAACTTCTGTCTCATGACCAAACCATCTCATAGGCTCAAAGTGGCAACAAAAATGGTTCCTGTGCTTGGGACAGTCATATCATCTTCCTCCTTATACATCTGTTAGGATTACCAGAAATGATGGAGCTCACACATCTCCCTTACTTTTTTGTGGGCTTTCCCCACAGCATCTCTTACAGGAACATGCTTGACTTAGAGCTCTCACAACTTTAATTGAAAATGCCCAGTGGATGCCTAAATTTAAGGCAGAAAAGGGAAAAAATATATCCAGAGCAACATAACTGCCTTTTCATCAGCTATTTTTCCAGGTAAAAATAAAATCTTTTCTTGAAAAATCATTATGACCTCTCACACAGGAGGACAAAAAAAAAATCTTGTAGTTAATTAAGCAAATTGTCACTGGCAATAATTTTTTTATAAAACTATGGAAAATTTAAGCATATATATATACATATAAAATTAATAAATATATATAAAAATATCTATACATGGTAATGTTGAGAAGTAGTCTAGTTTCAAATGGTGGTATAGGTTTCACAAAATCTGCATATGAAGCATCTGATGAGTTAAGTTAGACAACCGCAATCAGTCACTTAGTTTGTGCCCACATGAAAAATAACACAAGAAAATATATGCAGCACAGACCAAATGAGTACAGTACAATTTACACACCTTTAAAAATTCAATCCTGTCCATTTAGTTAAAGCAACAAAGAATGTACTTGCTTTCAACTGTGAGCTACCCTCCTGCTCTAAAAGAGCTTCTTAGGTGACTCTAGGGGGAGGAGAGAATGCCAGTATTTTAACAGTGCCCACAGTACCCATGACTACTTTTAGTACTGTGGCCATGAAAAAGCAGATTAAGAACTACCAAAACCTTTTTAACAGCTTTTCTTCAAGGCCTAGACTTCACCTTCTGTGCTTATACATTTCTTTAAATAACAATGTCTGCACTTACAGACTAGTATACATGTGCTTTTACTATACAGCATGTGAACATAATCCAAGCTGAAAATAGACATACAATGAGGACAATAGCTAACATCAGTCATTAAAAAAATAGTTAAGCCTCCTTCTGACAATGCGTAATAAATATAAGACTGAAATAAAACACATGTAAGACTGAAATAAAGCCCACATTTGAGCCAGCAGACCAATAAGCCTCCTTCGGAGTCATTATACTCAATCACATCAAGAAGAACCTGGGGACATTTAAATCAAGTAGATTATTCAGCTGGCATGCACAAGTGTATATTCTCAGCTAATAAAATATCCATAGGAAAAATCCGTAGGAGAAAACTTATGGAGTGTTTGAATGCAGTGTACTACTTTTTTTCAAATGTGGTATGCTGCTCCAGTTGCAAATGCCCTGAAAGGGACATCCTTCTTTCTGCTCCCAGAACTCACTACATCGCCACTCAGAATTTGCCGCATAAACACTGGTGGGGGCATATATGTGAGAAGTATTAAAAACAATCAAATGCTTTTTGTGGGGTTTTTGCCTATTTTGGAAAGAATATAACTGTTTTCACATTTTCCATTTTCTGTTTTATTAAAGACAAAACTTTTTTTTTTATAATTTAAGGTATGAATGATCATGTTTCAATCACCAAAAACAGGGTTTTATAACTAGAAACAACACCAGACTGAAAAAGTTAGCAGCAGTAGTCAATCCCAATAATGTAGTTCATCTAGATAGCATCACATGATAACATACACAAACATCACCTTATTAAAATGTCTCCAGTGAGACTGACAGCCAAACAGTGCTCCATCACAAATGTGTAACTAGATCTTCCTACAAATCAAATTAAATAAACCTATCTACTAAAACTGCTTTTTTATGACTTTCTGGACAAACCTTGTGTTTTACAACAATGTGACGTTAATGTACCATTGCACAGGATGGTTGCTTGCTTGGACAACTATAATTAACAGTGATGTAAATATCTGCAAACTTTAAACTATTTCGACACACAGCCATGCTGGCCTGAGATCTCCTAATTTATAAATGGTCATCTCAGAGTCAGAAAGGGAGCAGAAGTATTAGCATATGCATGGTGATAAGTTGCTTCATTGATCTGAAAATGTGGCCTTAATGTGGCCTAAAGAGAACAATCACTCTTTGACAACTTAATATCCATCTGGGAGGCTTAATATGAAATGCAATACAACAATTCCTTGCTAAGAGAGATGGGTGCTATTAAAAAGAAAACTGTGATCCTGGCATACCATTACTGCAAATAAGATACAACTGATACTGTGGTCAGAACTGACTATTAAAATAATATATTGCTGAACCAAAAATTTCACTCTTGTTTGTTGTTTTTTTTTTTTAACACACATAGTATTTTCTTATTCTATTAAATGTTTCTTAAGTGAATTCTGAAGCAGCGCTATCCTGAAAAAACAATAGTTCTTTAGAACTGCACAATTAAAAAGTTTCCAAACAATTCACAAATACAGATATTCTTATGGGGATGGAGAACTAAATACTAAAAATGCTTAATTCCAATGGCCTGAAATTATATTCATATGTACTCAGAAAAAAAGCTTTTAAATGACAGGGTCTATTTCCCAGACAGCTTAACAACATTTACTGCATATCAGATCTTGTACATGAGCTGGATAAAATTTTCCATTCAAATTTCTGAATGAGAAAGGACTTAAGTGTTTTCTGTAATCAGTGAAGGCCAGTTTACAGGGTTCCTATAAAGTTCTATGAAATTAACAATATTTGGTACAGCAAATAACACCACTGAAACCCCTCTTAACAACAGTTTAGGACTTTTCACCATGTTTCTTTTAGCTGTTAAGCGGTGCACAAGCTCAAGAGATTATTTCAGATTTGATCCTTGCTTTGATCCTTAGTTTGGTAGATTCAAGTAAAAATACTCATTCTGAGAAACAAAAAATACATGCCAATTAAAGATTTAAAGTAACTTTTATGCATTATATGTTAACAGTCTTTACTTGAATTAGTAGAAGCACAGCATCCTGAATAAATCCTCTAGTTAACTAAGAGCTATTTTATACCACACTGTATTTTATCAGTATTTTTTAGGAGACTTCAAAATATTTTCTACTTACAGTATAACAAGACAACTCATTTTATAGAATTACAAGATTTGTTTCTTGTGTTTCACTTACACTGGTGAATTCATTGTCAAAGGGCAAAGACTTACAGCATTTAGCATTAGTCATATATATCACAACGGGTTTGGGTTTTGTTTTTTTTTATTAGAAACTTAACAGCTATATCAAGAAAGTCATTTTTGCTCGGGTTATTAACAGAGCTTAAATACTGACATTTGTAAATCTCTGGCGTCACACAAAGGATCAATAGCAACAACCAATGGGAAAAAAATTAAAGACAGTCACATTGCTAGTAAAACTAGCAGACAAACTTTAAATACAAGAAAACAGTATTTCTGAAAAAGCAGCAGAAATTATTCTGGAAAAGTCGAATCACTCCCCAAAGTTTCAGTATGCAATGAAATTGAAACAGTCAAATTCAATTTTGATCATTTGCAGGAAACATGTTCCTTATCTAGTGTGTATATATACGCATATATATTTCAGTGTTTTTCCAAAATCTTGTGTATCCTTGCTATCTCTATTTTATACCACTGCAATATTTTCAAATAAGCTTTTATGTTTTAACACTGAACATCATGTAAAAGTGAATTAGTCTTCTAATGAAAAGATGTTTCTCCACAAATTCTACAGTAGATAGAGATCGCATGCCACAATTCCACTAGTCTGACTAAAAGATCATTTTCTTCTGCCTAACACAGACAGGATAATGGAATCTTTTTTTTCAAGCAAATACAGTCAACTATTAAAACAAACATCATCATCATCATCATCACACACCACCTAACAGTTCTATCATACTCTTCATTATAAAACAACGCTTATTTTAACCAAGTAATTCTTATCAACTCTGCTACACCTTCTCTAAGTTTCCCACATGAACAGCATTCTATATTGATACACATACTGACTGCTAAATGTGCTGACCAGATAAAGGACACAGTGAAGTGACAACATAATATTAGAGGAGTAAAAATGTACAAGAATAGAAAGGATGACAAAAGTAGAAATGCAAAGAGTGAATGTGTTTAAATTTGCGTATGTGTGCACATACTGTAAGAAGAGTAGCTACAGAGAACTATAAGCAGAAAACACAGTGAGCAAAAGGTAACTTTTTTTTCAATTTTTCAACTTCTTTTGCCATTTTTTTCCAACAGATAGAGTGACTGAAAGTAAATAGAAAGGAGCGAACAGTACCAAAGATAACCAAATGAGTCAAAAGAAGACAGGAAAAGACATGAGATGTGAAAAAGAAGTAGGAAAGAAAAAAATTGGCATAAAAGGTGTTAAGAAAATACAGGAAGTTCTATCAGAGATAGAACAGCAAAAAGATTAGAAATTTTAAAAAGCTTAAAAACAGGCAAAAGAACACCCCAAATAAAGAAGAGCAAAAGTATGAGAACCCACAGCTATTTGGCTTGAAGTCTTTCTCACCCATTGATTCTGCTCCACTGCTGTAATCCACTGTGTGGATCCACACTGGAACGCAGCACCACACCTTTCAACACAAGCTTCCCCACTGGTTCCCCTTGAGCACAATTAACATTACAGTCATATAGTGTTAATCCAGCACATGGTATCCTCAAATGTTTTTTAAATACGTATAAGCGTATGTAAAGTCAGCTCCTACAAACTTAACTGTTTAGAAGGCAACTTTTTCCAAGAAGCAATTCCCCAGCAGTTGTCAGCAACCTTTCCTTCACAATTCTGTTTCACTTATTCCATACAGTTATCTTTCTGTCCTAGATTTTGTACTTGGGTGCAGCAGTTGCTTTGATTTGGTGGTGTCTCAGTATAGCAAAGTCATCCACCTTGTATTAGAAACAGGACTTCCTATCAGAAAGAAGAAAAATGATACAGGAAAATCCAACAGCACAGGCACATAAAAGCTTAGAGGAAAATCCAACAGCAGGCACATGAAAGTTTAGAAGGTACATATAAAACTTAGTGCTTGTTTTGAAAGTTTAGAAGCTACATTTAATAAGGTGGTGCTTGTTTTGAAAGGATAAGTAAGATCAAAGCAAAGCTCAGTTTTCTAGATGTAGCAAAATACATCAGTATCCTTATTTTAATCACAGTTGTAATATGAGCTGGTACCAACTCTTTGACTTCTCTGTTTATTACTCTTGTCTTCTCACCTCCCTCTTCTCACTCCCCGCCTTTATTTCTACTTCTCTCCTATCTTCAAGGTGGCCTTACTTTTCCATTACATGCTTTTCTCTTTCTTGTTCTCTTATTTATCTCTGAAGATACTTTAACTTCTGTATAATGCCGTTTCTTCCATAAGCTAGTATGGACACAACTAAAAATCAAGACTTCTCATGAAACAGAGGTTAGCACCACCTGCACTAAGTAGGAATTGCACTGGTAGATCAAGGTTGGAAACCTAGTGTGACCAACTCTGAAACCAAATAATAAAGCTCTGGTAAAACCAGAGAGGTCCTTCATGCTTTTTCTCTTCTATTGTCTTATCTGTTACTGTATTGGAAAAATCACCATTGCAATGGCCAGACTTCCAGGCAACATAAAGAATTCCAGCCTCAGTGAATAGTCAATTGGTTTAAGTATCAAATCTAAGATTGTTACGCCTCTTCCTTCCCATGTGGTTAAATACCCTGCAAATGCAGTGCTGTGTATCCACATTGGATCTCCATGAATTATTAATACTTATAGATATTAGAAGACAATGGGTATGCTTGTCTTCAATTTTAATTCATATGTCTACTCACAGACCTTGCTCTAGAATTACTGCTTGAAAAAACAATGAGTATATCTTATGTTTACACATCAGGTTTTTCATTTCTAACCCAGCAAG
Source organism: Dicrurus megarhynchus (assembly GCA_013399195.1). NCBI lineage: Eukaryota > Metazoa > Chordata > Aves > Passeriformes > Dicruridae > Dicrurus > Dicrurus megarhynchus. The sequence goes on from VXAD01008130.1 coordinate 63,241, forward strand.
GTACATGCTGAAGTTCTCTCTCACATAATGTGGAGCACTTGGAGAACAACATCCTCAGCAGAAGAGAAGTTTTATCAGTACAGAGGGATTTTGCACTAATGAAACTTTCCTCTATAAAAAGAGATTAGGATTGGTATAACAGCATAAGGCACTTTTAAACCTACCGTTCAGGCATAACAGGGGATCTACTTTGCACCATTTGAAAATTGCTTCAAAATGCATGCAGACTGGTTTGTACCAGGATTGTACTATCAATGCATTTTGCTCACAAATTCCCAAGGTAATACAATTTTTAGCTTAAAAAAATCTTCTTCATCTTAGCATAAAATGATTGTAAATACGAATACTACACATACACACAAACACTCATTCACATACGGAAATATAAACAAAAATGGAATTATCTGATGAAACAGTTTATGTTATCTCTATTTAGATCACGTCATTCTAAAGCATATCAATGCATAACATCTTTCCTAAATGATCTATTCCAGTTACAAAATAAAAGTAGTGAATTAAAGGATGCTATTTGGCAGTTTTTAGCTAACCATGGAGCTGGTAAATCATCCACTCACAACAATACACTTTGTGGACACTTGTCATATACTTGCAATGCCCATACTAAGGCAACATATCCAAGGAGCTGGCAGCCATGCTATCAGGAAGAATTTGGCTACAGAAACAGCAATGATTCATCATGCATTTTAGAAGCATTGTCGAAACAGCAAACCAACACACTACTATTTTAATCCTTTAAAGGTAACAAGAGCTTTAAAATACAATCATAAATTTGTTTCCAAAACCAAAACCAGCAAAAAAAATCACAGTTCTAATAATGCATTTGGAAGCGCATTTCTATTCACCTTTTTCTCCCTCAAGGGGCAAAAAACAACTATACTATTATAACTAATATTTAGTATCAGCTAACTACTTATCTCTCTACATTGCAATTTAAATGGTCAACTCAACCTTATAGAACAGGTCTTCCATAATAGCTTAATCAAAATGCATTGGCTTAAAAATAGTTTAAATTTGGTTCTATTCAGGTTTAATAATCCTCTGTAGTATTTTTTAAAACAATCATCACATTTTCATTAACTGAAATCTCTACTACAAATATATGATTCTCAAACTCACCCTCTGAATGAAGAGTCAACAACACAGTCCGAATGTTTGTTTCAACATGCACATCATATCTATTATTGTTGCACTCTCTACCATGAAAACTGTCTCTCACCTACCAGTATCTGAAAAAGTGCGTCAGATCCTGTCAAAAGCTCTCAAGGGCTATATTTCTCTGATGAAAGCACCCTTCTGTTTCTTCCTGAGAATGTCCCAGTTAAATACAAACATATGAAAATTTTGTCTTCTGAATACAGACATCTAAAAAGGTTATTAATTTCTTGCCATTTTAACTTCATAGTGACTCTGAAACTTCATCTGTAACACCCATTTACTATCATCTTGTCAAAGACACTAAGTGACATCTCTACCAAGCTTAAGAAGGCATAATCAGAAAGCATTTTGGATCTGCTGCCCTTTGTCCCCTTACACAAACTAACATAATGATTGCTTACCTGCTGGAAAACAACTTCATCCTGCTTCATTTTCTTTTTGCTTCTTTTTCTGATCCTTCGGTTTGTCTGAATCCATTTTGTGACCTGGAGTTCAAAATCACGGCACTTTTTTAGGCAGAAGATGCAACCCAATTGTAGTTACTCAGCATTAGTAAAAAGCTATAAAGATACTCAATACAACTTTTTTCATTGCTTCACTGGAAAGGAAAAAGCACTTCTCCTCTCTAAACTGATGTGGTAATCTGGTTATTACTTGTACATGATCAAAGTGTGAGGTGATATACTTCATCTTAGAGCTTTTCGTTTAAAGGGTTTTGCACAAAGAACATTTTTATGTCAGACCAAGTTGCCAAATGGAAAGTTATCACTGCAGTGTGAAAAACTCCTGGGAAAAACCTCTGCGTTTTATCCCTTACACCTTCTATTTCAAGTAAGAGATTTATTTCCAGCCACCCACTCCACTCGAACATTGTTCCAGACTACCAACGCCAAATTTGGATGGCGTGGTTGTTATTATTTAATAAAGTAATAACACTTGGTGGGGTTTTTCCCCTATACTAATATTTTTATTCTCAATACGAAAGCAATTATTTTTTAAAGGAAAAACCGTGACAGGGTGGGGATGGTTTGTCAGGTAGAAAACTCCAGGAGCAGATTTGCAAGGGCAAGAAGCGGGTGCAATATAACAGCTGCGAAAGGTTTCCTCCTCACCTCGCCGCTCACTTGCTGGACGAGCTGACACTCCTTCCACGTCTCTCCCTCCTCCAGCAGGGGCTACACGGGAGAGAAAGCGCACCGTGAGGCGGGATCGCCCGCGGAGGATCCGCGATGCTCTCCGCTCCCCGCGGCCCCGAGACGGCAGGCGCGGGGGAATCGAGGTCCGACCGCCGCCAGCNGGATGGCCCTTCCTCACCTCCACACGCACGCTCCTCACGGTTTGCAGCCTAATTATTAGAGATAGGCTCTCCCTTCAAGACCCTCACTATGGAAGCCGCTTCCCTATGAACCTTCCTACAAACATGCTCTGTCACAGGTCTTTACGGACAGAGGATAGTTCCCTAGTGGGGATAGTTCAAGAAAGTATCATCACCATTAACTGCTTTAACATTGGCCTTGGTACTTGCTCGCACCTCCAGAATTCAACTACTAAACTACCTTGGAGAGTCTGAAATGCATCTTAAAAGCAAGATCCAAAGCATCTTTTTAGGTATCCTGCAGCACAGAAAGCCCTTTATCAAAGCCCAGGCTAAAGGCCTTATGTATTCAACAAGATGCTGTGAGCAGGTGATTAAATTTAGGCATGGGAATTCATCAGGTATTTTTGCACCCTCAGAAGAGGATATTCAAACTCCAGCACGTTGGGAGATACTTATGTCAACCATGCAAAATTTGAATCCTATAAATTCCTAAGTTAGGATTTTATCAAGTACTTTTGTGTTTATATTTAAAAAACAAGAGGCAGTAAAGGATAGAGTGCATCATACTTGTTATAGTTAAAATGATGCTACTATGGTATTGCCAGTATTTTAAAAATTATTCATATTCTTTAGAAAATTATTTATACACTTATACTGTATATTGCTATATTCCCTGAAAGCTTCAAAAGGAAATCTGTGCTCTAGCAAAAGAATAGGGCACATTAAAATGTGTGTAAGCAAACCCTCAATACATAGAATTAGGTGGACTTTTTAACAGATTTAAGTAAATGAAGGTAGATCCAATAAGTGTGTATTAAATCTTGAGAGTATCCCTTTATCACTTGCAAAAAAAAAAATCTCTCCTAGGCTTTTTGTTTTACTGCCACAACATCCTTCTTTCAAGATCAAAAGCTTTAGATCAAAGCCAAGACCAAACTCAATGCTTTAAATAGAAGCAACTTCACTATGAAGCATTAAACAAAGACGAAGTTTTCAACAGAGATATCACAATAGAAAATCTTACTATAGTTTTTTATTTCACACTTACAACAGGTGTGCTAGAAACTAGTGTCAACAACATACCTTTATTTTGTAAAGCTACAACAGATTTTTCTACTAAATGGTAATTCTGAAAGTGCCTACAAATTGACTCTTGAACCGAGCGTATTTAAACGAAGAAGGAAGAACAGAACATAGTTCAAAGGGAATGACCAAAAACTTATGTTAATGGCAAACACAAATTAATGCAACTACTTCAACTGTATTTCCTTGGATCAGTTAACAGATTAGACTGTGCATTCCCACAGAAGTAGTTATGGGAAACACTGGACCATAGAAACAATGAAATGTATTTATACTTTAAGTCCTTTAAAGAATTGCACTTCCTTTCCTGTCACATGTTTAGAGAAAACTAGAGGGGAAAAAGGTTACCAGAGACATTGATTTTCAGACCTGCCAATCCTGAGGCTGATTTGGGATGAAAATCCACAAAAACACAAACATACTGTGTGTTCAAATTCAGAGGAAGCTCCTGTTTTGCTGTTAGTAGCTGCACGGCAGTGAAGGAAATTCAAGAGGAATTGGTACTGACTTTTTATGGTAATATACCTTGTGGAGCCAACATCTGGGGTTCCCTGGGCTGATCGCTGTGCACATCCTAACTTGAACATTCACCTGCTCTTAAGATGATAGCACTGCAGTGTAAGATAAGAGCCAACTTGCCCATACAGATAGCCCACAGAAGACAAAAAGCAGTGACAGAAATAGGGTGGGCCTAACAAGCGGTGGTCACAGCACACTGGCTGTGCAGTCAACTGTTATCTCCATTTATTGATGTGTCAATAAGATTTAGCTCATCGCCAGAGCAGGAACTTTTGCTGGGAGTGGAAGAGAAAGCAGAGAAGAGAGGGAGGAGGAAGAGGAAAAGAAAAGGGGAGCTGTGAAAGAGGAGGAAACAAGGGAAAGAAAAGGAGGGGAGGAAAAATGTTTTTGAGAACATTCTGTCTTCTACTGTATTCCTCCATACTTGAAAAGCTTACTTACACCAGATAAAAGGGTGATGGCACACCCAGTTTAAAATGGGAATGACTGCATTACCCTCCATCAACAGCCCTATTTGCTGTCCATATGACACTGGCTGTCATACTTGAATCCCTTCATGACAGAAATTTCGAGAGTAGTCTATCCTCCATGTCCTTCTTTAATTGGGAAGACTGTCTTTTTAGACACTGCTAATGGATCTCTCCTATAGAACAGTTAAGATCGGGAACAAGCACTTACACATGTCAAAACATGTTATGATCCCTCATTCTTGCAGCAGCAGGATTAAATATAATTGAATTTGGAAAAACTGGGGGAGGAGGTAGCACTTACTACCGATTGGGTGAAGATAGACCTGATATCCTGGTAAATAAATTAGGCAATGATTTACACCAGTTCTTACTCAAGTCAGACCAGATCCCAAGCATACAATGAACATGCAGAATCATACATTGCCTGGAAAACAAGAGGATATTTTTGCAACAAACAACTCTTTCACTTTACATTGAAACAGAAACTGTTTTTAAATTCTTCTGGCTCTGATGGCTAGTAATGATATTTTGTAACTCCGTGAAAAGCTATAATCATGAACTTTGCATAGGTTGCCTGTAACTTCAGCTCCTCTGTGCTATTCTTATGCAAAAACAACCAATACTGATAAACTAAGAAGGTAGTTTTACCTAAGGTGCACACTGAATCAATACCATTGTATTGGTTTTCCAACAGTCCTCAGATACCGGAAGGCAAAAAGAAAAAATGGAAAATGTGGGAATAAAAATCTTTACTGTAAATGAATTTCAGAAGAGCTTCTGCAAGCAGAGGAAATTGACAACTAATGCAGTCAAGTCATTTTCTAACCTCTCATTTCTAGAATCTCAATTACTGAATTTTACACCACACACACAACTTGACATTTATATATTCAGATCTACATTGACACCAGCAACCACACAGAGAAGTAATTTTGTTCTACAAGATGTAGCTAACTTCACCAGTATACAAACTGCAGTTTTGTACCTTTCTACACATTTCCATTTAACAGAAAACAAAATATGGATTCCCCCACCAGTTTCATCCTACCATACTAGAATGACACAGCCTACTTTCACAGTCTGATGCCGTCATCACTGTGATATCAGAAAAGGATAATTTAAAGGAACTATGATCAAGTGCAGGATATACAACTGTTTTCCTGCCATACAGATTTATAGGGGAAAAAAGTACAGTAGTTTAAGTTAGAAAATTACCTTACTCGTAAACTAAGAATACAATGTGCCCTCAGAATAGTCAGTGTAACCTGAAACTTGTTTCAGCAGGAAAGATGTGGCTTCTAACCTTTTGTAAAAAGGTTCAGAAAATGAAAATACAGAAAAGTATTTTATCCAGTAGCTCGCTAGATGATTAAGCATGGCTTGAAACATTTGACTGGGAAACAATTGCAAGGATTTTAAAATCCACCAAGGCTACCAGGACTTCGCAGAGAGACTAAGGAGGCAGTGGGGCTACATCTGAAAATGACAAGATGGCTGGTGCATCCACATTGCAAGAAACATTATATCAGCACCAGATAAAAATTACTGAAAAAGAAATCCAGCCCAGAATGTGCTCCTGTTAGAACAGCAAGTTCTCTAACTGATTTTGTGCAGTTTTCATGCATACAGTTTTATCTACTGAAATGAAGAAACCAGTTTTTCTGACATTATCAATTTTTTAGGAAAGATGCTAATTTATATTGATACCTTAAATCTAAATGTTCTAATTCCTCTGAGAGTTTCTGTTCTGGTATTTTTCAATGTAACATCCCTCCAGAGAAATTCTGTTCAAGTCAGACTTGCTCCTCCTGAAACTATCTCTACATCCAAGAGACAGAAACCTGTTGAGGCAATAACTTTGAGGATGTGCTTTCAGTACATTGCAGCATGACTTTCATATACTGTGGCAGGAATATTTTTTTCAAACTGGTTATGTAAAGATATCCTTCATATCCACATTGGCAACTCTGCTTCATGAAGAAAGTTCCTAGGTAAATGACTCACTATAACCACCTATGTAGTTGCAAGATCAGATTCATAATCTGATAAAGAAAACATCTCTGACCACAGGATCTCTAAATAATAAGCGTATTACTTATTACTAAATAATCTTATATAACATATAAGATAAGTAATTAATGTATCATATTAGATTATATTATCTATAATATGATAATATTTTCAGGGTGTGCTAAATTTTTTTTTTTTTTAATTCCTCTCCTGATTACAACAGGTGCTCTCACTACTATGCAGATGCCTCAAGCAAGTGAGAGAGGAAATGTCCCATGCTTCTCCAGTATGGGAACAGAGTCTCTGCTATTGGCAGCAAGCATCTCCCAGCTCAAGAGAGAGAGAGTACACACCATGAGGAAACCTGTGGTTTTACCTGAATCACCTCAGAGAGGGCATGAGGAAGTGGGATGGAATCCCATCTCTGCACTAACAGCACGGGTACGTGAGCTGAAAGGAANTTCCGCCTCGTCCCGTTCCGTCCCGCGCCATCCCGCCGTTCCCGGGCTCGGCAGCGGCACACCGCAGCCCTGGGTAGGAAATGAAACACCTCCGCAGGGTCCCCCGCCCCCGTGCTCCGGCCCTCGGAGCCCCGCGGAGAGGAGGAGCCTGCCTTAAAGACGTCAGGGCCGGCCGGCTCCAGGGCGGCTCGGCCGGGGCACCGCGCCTGAGACNCACTTCTGGTCCTCTTGAAGGGACCTCAGTTCATAGTTACAAGGAGTGAACAATGAGTGCTGTGACCAGGACTAGAGGGGCCCTGCCTCCAGCCAGGTGGGGGAAAGGGACGATTGGATCTTTTGGCCTGTGTGGATCCCGTGCCCTGGCACATCAGGCATATAAGGGTATAAGGCTTTAGTTGACACCA